>JAPMOR010045645.1:236753-345848 GCA_026543865.1 Argiope aurantia | reverse complement strand
ATTTTTAAGTATTCCAAAATGGAGTATCTATTGGGAAATGACGAAATACGTGGGAAAATATGCATATTCATATGAAAGCAAAAGTATGCAGAGTAAAACAACAAACATCACGAACTTTTGCAAGAATGACGCCTGTTGTGCGACTGAATGTCGCAGTTTCATGGACATAAGGAAATACGCGGAAGAAAGAGGCTGGAAGGGGAAATTGTATGACAAAATGTAATTATTCGCAACAATTTTAATTAAAAAATTTTAATTTTTAGTCCACGTTTTGCTTAAAGAGAATTTTTATCAGATCCAAACTTTTTCTGTGCTAAAATATTCTAGGTCATAGATTCTCATATTTTTTATATTTTGTACCATATATTTAAGAATAAATATATATATGTCATAACAGTTATATCATTATAAGCATGAAGTGGTCAAAATCCAAGAATAAAGCATTTTAAATCAACATAATTCAATTATATAAATGAATGTAACTTTTACTCTATAATAAAAAAAAGCATACTTTACAATAATGTAGATAATAGTTAATTATATGTAATTCAAAATTTGTCATTGGGGAATGTGACAATTTCATGTAAATAATTTTGATAAATCGGAATTTGTTTTCATTAATTAAGGTATGACTATTATTCGCTGAGCTCAATTCTATTCTAGGAAAATAGCTGGTAATAATGCACAATTAAATTATTTCATTAATTATAACTATGCGTCATAATTATATTTAAGTATTATATAGACTTTGTATTATAATGTAATGTAATTACTTATTATTATGTATTATGCCATTAATTATGTTAATGTAATTCCATTTAGAACATTAAATTTAATTATTTTGATTATTATTATTATTATTATTTAATACTAATTCTTTAGTAATCAAATAGTTGATAATAATATAAAAATAATGTTAATATACTTACGAAGAGCATTATTGAAACAAATTCGTCAAGTTCTGTTCTATTGTTCTATTTGTTTCAATATTAACGTCTGAACACTAGATAACATGTAAGTGCTGAGATAGGTACCCATTTAAGAAAGGCTCCAAAACCGGTATAAATATATACGTATCTGTACAATAAAAATTAAAACAAATTATTAATGGGATATATATTTACATTTGTTTTAATTATTAAATTTACTTTTTTTTGAAAATTATAACACGTGATATGGTATAATGTTCCAATAGTCATAGTCTACTATGGTTTATAGAAGTCTGTTTTAAAAGGTATCAAAATATATGAAAATCAAATTGTTGCCCAACTTATGATATTCAATCAGATTTAACCCTATCTCTTTTAGGATTGATTAACTCTATGCCAAGCCTCAATTTCATTAGTTAAAAAAAAGTCCAACTTAGTACAATTCATTTATCATTGAATCACATACTAAATGACTTTAAATGATCCTTTTTAAATGAGTAAATTGATGCGAATATCAATTAATAAAGAATAATCATTCGTCATGAAGGGCTAATTGATATAACACCAAAAAAGATGAAAAAAAAATTAAATCTTAATGCTGCTAAGTTGAAAGGCCAGATTTTGCCTTCACATTATTTTAATTGCTCTTTCCAACTCATTCAAAGTGCATGAGCACGCAAACTGAATATAATTAATCACACAAGAAATTATTATAGTATTTCTTTTTTACTTATTAATTAATTTCTTTTTCTGCCGCTGCCCTTTGAGTCGCTTTGTTGCGTACACTCACTTCTTCAAGACCATGATCTTTCGCCATTGGCGATTCCGCCCAATCAGCCTGACGTCATATTCGCACATGGAATCTTGTATCTTCCTAATGAACAATTAGGGTCGTTCTAATGAGCTGTGACGGTGAACTGATATCGATCTTTGACAATTGTAATATCAGGTCCAAAGAAAATGAACCAACAATGGAACAGGACATTTAAAATGATATGATAACTTAACAGATGGTCAGAGGCTGTCTTGACCTAGAAACTAAATGGAATTGTGTTTACGACTTTTCATTCTTCTTCAGTTTTTTTTTTTTCTTCTGTCTAAAATCATGTACACGCTAGTCCATTTCGCAGACTTTACACACAGCTTAAGTAGTGTATAATTTTGAAATCTAAAACATGAAGTGTAGCAATTAAATCAGACAAGTTGAGAAGTCTGTCCTACATTAACAAATATATTGTCGCTATGAAACTATAAAACAGACGTTATATTTAGATTTATTTAAAAATATATATGTATGATTGCCATTCTGTTCAGTAATGAAATTCAAAAGAAAAGTTTTCAAATTACATAACCCATAATTAGTAACTACTTTGGGGAAATAATAAGTAAAATAGGTGAAGCAGATGGTTATCGTATTTAATTTAGCCGTAGTATTAAAAAATATTATGCATTGTCTCCGAAAATATATAAGTGCCAGATGATTATATTTTTTAATATTGAATGAAATGACTATCTATTCATATGTTCAAAAATAACTCTTCTTCTTTGCCTATAATTTATTTACCCCATTATATTAATATTATTTATCAATTCATGTAAGAATTCTAATAAAACAATTGATTGACCTGCACTACAAAAATAATCTAAAAAAGGTAAAATTTTCCGAAAGTAAATTTATTCCACTAGTCTCTTAGAAATTTGTTATGTGTGTTTTTTGATAAAGAGTTTGTTTCTTATTTCTTCTTTTTGAAGAAATTATTTGTTTCTTCTTTAAAATTGAGTAAAATTTCCTGGTTAATTAATTAATTTTTGAACAGACTTACAATTTTGGACATTCCAAGAGTAGAATTTTCATTGTGGCATTGACATTGCTGTAACTATCTCTACATAATGCAATTATGTCTGTCAGCAGAATTTAAAACTCGTCATTTCTGATTAAGCCCGTCATTTTTGAATAACAGAATATTTTCAATATAAGTTATGGTTAAATTTTTGATTTTTTTAAGTAATCCCAAATATACTAGAGCTAAGTAATGCTAATTTGTAATTAATTCTGAATAAAAAATAAACTTTAAAATAAATATTTCCGATGATATTTCTTGAATTGCTTACTTTGTATAAAGATTTATTCAATTCCTGTTGAATAATAAAAACGTTTTGAAAGTATAAGGCTGAAATAAACCCAAATAGGGTTTTACTTTTATATTTGTTAAAAAAAAATGTTATTTTTTTTAAATAATTTTTTTACGGTTAAACATATTTCTTTCTTAAAAATTTATATTTAAATTTGGGATTTATGAACAAATTTGTTTCAGAGGAAAAACGTCTGAAGTTTTTACTTTTTATGTCCTTAAAACAAAATTAAAACGCTGTTTTTTAATGCCGCCTTATCCCCTTCTCAAAAATGGAAGAAATGTGCAGCGAAAAGGATACGCTTTGTTACGTTGCAAATGCAGCTGAAATGGATAAAATATGAATATTGCATTCTTCAAGAAATATTTTCCTTTTATTTTCCATTAGTTCTGGCGTTTTCCCTGAAGTTCTAATACAATATTTTGACCCATTATTATAGCACACTGTAATATGGTTCCAGGCTATTGAAATGTGTAATAGATCTTATTAGGAGTGCTGAATCTGCTTAAGATTCGCAGTATCTCATATTCTGATATAAAAATTACTGTGTTCTCTCGATAAATTTTATAATTGAGTTGATTTAATATTTATGCTCATTTCCAATAATCATTATCAGTCTAATTGTTTTTTTAAAAAGTAATAAAAATTACTTTTTACTCTTATGCCGCTCTGAACACTAACTTCAAACAAAAAAATCTAAATAAAGCCAAGCATTTGAAATTAAGTCATGTAACTTATGTATATAATTTCTTTTAAGTTATAATAATTGGTTAACTTATTATCATTTGAGAACATGATGTTGTTTTGATTAGGGGTTCTGAAGCCTTAAAATGCGTAGACAGAAAATTCAAGATTATGATTTGTAGAAACTCTAAATTGTAGGAATTTTTTTCTGATCGGGATCTTAAATATAAGACAATATCCCAAATCTCGAATGTTTCAGATCATTTTCTGAATCAAAACCATCTATCAGTTATTAAAAAATATCTTTTCAGAATGATCATGGGGCGAAATTCAATCCCTTTTTCATAATCATTTTGATGTTTAAATTTATCATTGCATTTTATGGTAGAAGCGATGATTTTAAACATTCAATTTTTGTTCTCAAAATTCGTATTGCCAAATAAAATTGTTTTCACATGATAATTTTCAATTTACGACAGTTGATTTCAATTTTTTAATGTATTTATTTTATTGTTAGACTACCCATTTTTCATATTATTCTCTATTTAAATAGTTATGAACTCACAAATTTCCCAAATTTTAAATCCACACAAATAAGAAATTGATGCTTACATTTTTAAATAAGTATTTATTATTGTGAGTTTTATTAAAAAGTACTAATTGAAAGAAGTAAGAAAATTTAGTTCAAACAATTAGCATTAGTGTGCACTACTAAACTCTGATTTCAGATTTCCACATACTTTGTTTTTCTCTTTTCATATCTATCTCCCTTTGATGATTTTTTTCTTCATGTCAGTCTTTGTTTTATATTTTGATACTGTATTACATTAGTTGATTATTTTTAGCAACCTAGCAGAAAGTTGTTTTTGTGATATGTACTGATTGTATAGTTTAAATATGAAATTAGCACTTTATAGTTTCTTTTTTTATTTTTCAAGAATAACATTATTATTTCTGATAATTTCCGTTTTATTCTTTGTGTATTTAAATTAATAATCATTTTGATTATTTTCAGTTGTTATTTATATATATTTGGGGGGGGGTTGAAGCAATCGAATTATAATAATTAAGTAAATAATGAAAGAAACTGAATTAAATGAAGCTTAAATAAAAAAAAAACATATATGATATAAGTAAATGTTAAAATTAATTTATCATTATGATGGTTATATGAAAACTTAATCACAAAGGAATAATTATAAAAATGTTATGATTTATAACACAGATTAATTATTAGTTTTAATATTGCTTAAAAGTCTTCTTCAAAATTAATCTTTTTTTAATTTATTTCCTAAAATAATGATGAATATTTATTTTTTTATCCTTTTTAATAATAAAAGATCAATCCAAAATCTAAAAATTGATTTCATATTTACACAAAAAAATTATTTTTATTTTGGGATAAATTGATTTCGTAAACAAAACACAATTCTAAATCCCCGAAACCTGAATATTTTAATTTCCGAGCGCAATTCGTCAAAATAACGATCTAGAACAAAAAATAAAAGCATGATCTTTGTGTTATTGTATATGAATGCAAGAAAGTTTTAAAAAAATTCTTGGAAAATAATTTATTTTAATTTAGCATAGAGGGAAAAATCACTCGCATATTTTTGTAAATTATTTTTTAAAAAGAGAAAATAAATAAAACAACTTTCTCAAGCCAAATGAAAACTAGAATGACTTGCGTTTTAGTGTAGAATGAATTTTATTTGGGAAAAAAAAATCTTTTGTCGGTGTTCTTAACGAGATTTTTAGAATGACTTCTCTGCGTTTTTGATCTCGAAATTTTAGAAGTAAAAAAAAAAAATGTGAATATAAATTATAGTTTATTATTTGAGGGTGTTTTTGTGCGCTATTTTAGGCTATATTTAAAAAAAATATATTTTTAATGATTATTTTGAATTAAATTACTTTAGAAGATAAAAAGTAAAATAAATAGTAGAATGATTTAATCCATTTTTTTTATTAGGCGTTATTAAAAAAAGAGCCTTTACTTATTATCGCTGATTTTAAAATTCCATGGAGTTAAAAAAAATGTGTTATAAAAATTCAAAGTTACATAAAAATTTAATGTCAAATTTCCCACGGGAATATTTCAAAATTCGTTTTTAAAAAATAATTGTGAAAAGGGATGAATTGCATTTTTCAGTTCTGATCAGAAATGTATTATCAAAACATGCTTTTCTTCTTATTTTCAAACCATTATATCTATACGTATTTCTGCAAAATATTTTCTGTGTCAACATCATTTTTATATAATCTCAACAAATATCCTACTATAAGGTTTGACATAAAAAAAATTGAGTTGTGTAACTGTTGTTTCAGCTTTAAATTTGAGAAATCTTACGAGCAACATCATTTAGCTTCTGAATCCATGAGAATTATTATTTGTTTTTATGAATAAACATAATTTATAGGAAATTACTAACGAAGAATCGCAAAAAAAGCGATACTTATTATTTATATAAGCGTTGCATCATTATTCAGTAATACTTATAGCAAATTACTTATAATTTAGCTATAGCGTATTTAAATTTTTTGTTTCATTTCTATGACAGAACATTGGCATTTCCTTTTATTCAATTGCATATTTCTAAAATACTTGTTTTCCAAATTACTTAAAAGTTTCGGTATGAAAAGATTGCAAATAGTTAAAAGTAAATTAAGCAATCTAAACCAATCTTGCAAACTAAATAAAACAACACTTGATGCATTTTCTTTCTTTCTTTTTTTTTCTCGAAATTTTCTGAACGTTTTGTGTCGAAAGGATATTAACTTTCAAACTGAGTTATTTTGAAAGTAATTAGTATTTCGTGGTATGGAATTGAAGAGTACGTGCAATTTGAAAATGAATGTGAACTTTTAAGGTATCATCTCCGCTTTTGGCTGGAACAGTGAAACGGTTAGACAAGCTAATGGTATTATTTTGCATAGTCTTTAACATTTGATACCCCTTTCTGCCTCAAAAGCATGCCCATTGAATTGGTAATGCGTAATTACCATAAACCACTAAAAAATTATTTCCTGCCATTTGTAGACGCATACTATTTTTTGGAAAGAGCAATCAATGCTTTAGAGGTTTGTCGGTTTTATATTTTTCTATAGAGGTAATTCTAAACGGATCATATTTTGTCTGCCTTTTTTGATTTCAGGTGTAATTATTTTATTCCCCGAACGAAATAAAACCATTATATTTTTGCAAGCCGAAAAAATATTTACATATTTCATTTGAATCAAGGATATAGTAGATCATCGGTATTCTCGGCACCTTGCTAAACCGTATTTCTATTGAACTAGCAACTATCCTGGCAACTAAGAGACCACATGATTCCATCAAAGTCACGTGGCTATCATCCCTGCAATTAATTTTACTGATTAGTAGCCAAATGATCTTCATTTTTCCGTTATAACTATTTGACTGCAGTCTCTCTATAATTCAAGGAGTGTGATTTATAAGATGTTTATTTTAATCGTTACTCCTGCTAATTTTTTATCAATTATACATAAGTTTAGGCTTCCATCTAAAAAAAACTAGATAATGTATTTCTTTGGCCAATAAATATACTGTTGAAATAATTCGAAATTTTTATACGTCTAATCTTATTATTTATATTTAATGAAATATTCTTGATACGCTGTCGTTTTAAATATAAACGTATTGCTTTTTTTTCAACCAAAATTTCCTGACCTATACAGCTTTCATGAATTTTAAAGCACTGCTGACTGAAGTCGTTTAACGATTGTCTTAAGAAAGATAATCTAGTCATTGGAATCCGTTTTTTCGAGGTGAACTGCATTTTGCCTAAATTATTGAAATTCAAAGCTCCATAACTGGATTTAATTGTAGAAAAGAACTTAGTTGTATAAGACGTTAGCGTGTGAACAATATTTTAAATAATATGATTGGTTGGACCAGGGAGTGTATATAAAATTTAGTTTTCGTAAATTTTGCGGAAAAAATTGACGGAAAAAATAAAATGTCCATTTGGAACTATACACATAACTAACGATTTAGAAATTATCTCTTAGGCCACTTTAAGAAAGGAAAATTGTTTATTTCTTAAAAAGTTCTATTAAAACAGTTTGGTTATTTTGAATTTAAAAAATTAAGTTCATTATTTGAGTTACATTATCCGAAAAAATTAGAAATATTAGAAAATTAGACTGAAGAAAAAATTAAACCGAACCATTACGAATGCTGCGATATTTTTACTAGTGTAGTTTAATGCATCAACTTAAGCAGAACAGTTTGTGAGTTTTAAAAAAATTAAGGAATAATCTTCAAAGATTGAATAGAAGAGAGAAAGCAAATATTTAATTTTTTCATCTAAGTGTTTAGATAATATCTTTTGAAGTAAATTTTTTTCTAAAATTTCATTATCGTTGAAATGGACGAATAATTCAATGCTAACTATTTCATACTTGGTTTCTTTCTTTGAGTAATTAAAGATTTTAAATGTTTCATTGAAATTTAACTGTCGTGTTAAAAATGTCTTTGTTTAAATTCTAATTAATTGATACATTTAAATAAATTGCATTATTTATTCATAACATTTTTCATTACTAAAAATTATTCGTATGCTTTTCATTTAAAAGTTTTTTTTTTCATTCAGTCCTGATGTTACGTTCTGGAAAAACTTTTGATTCATTTTAAATTTTAAACATTTGAATATCTTTTATTGAAGCATAAAAATTATTTTTAAAACTTCTGTAAATGCGATCAGAACAGCATCATTTTTTAATACAAATAATAATTTTTCTCTGTATTACATTTTCTTTTTTTAATATGTAAAAAAATGGATTGTTAAGGCATTGAATGATTCAAATGGTGATTAAACTTATACATTAAAAATAAATATCTTTTATGATGCTTCCAAAAACTTTTGAGCAAAGAAAGGTTTCATACATTTGCGTAACTTACACAGGTACTTAGAAATATATTTTTTACACAATATTCAATCATAAAACTTTAAAAAGAAAAAACACCGCTGAAAAAACTGCAGAAAGAAACGTATTTGAAGGTCGACGCGTGTTTATAAGTGGCATGCATGTCATTTCTACAAAAAAAAAAAAAAAAAGAAAAAAAGATGCTACTTTATATTGTAACCCGATCACGAAACAATCGGCATTCATAAAGTCGTCTGGTACAGAAAGAAGATTGCAGAACTTCGTCCATCACCTTATGAAACGACAATGAATACACACTACCACTACTATTCTGTATGAAACAATTGCATATGTGTGTGTATGTGTGTACTTTCTGTGAAGACACTTCGCATCTGAATACAAACTGAAATTTTACCAACTTCACGCATTTAAAAATAAGCTACTGTAATTTTCCTTCGTGTTGCTGTGATTTATAGTTATACTGTATTTGTATTAAAGATGGTTCTTTTTTTTTAAGAAGTTAACAATAATCTCAGTGAAAAAAGAAGTTGCAACACGCATTGTCTTGTGAGTTTGTTTTTGCGATGCAAAAAAGTAGGAAATGTAATTTTTTTTCTTCTTCTTTTGTTTGAAAATTGATTGAAAACAAACTGCTTGAACAATGTTTTAATAGCTTATTCTGTGTTTTATACCTTTCCTTAGTAAAAAAAAAATCTGGTAATAATTATTGCAAGTTGTAACATTATTTAGTAAAATGAGCAGGTTTTCTGAATTTCAATCAAAAATGCTTGTGGCATCTCCATATATGGATGTAATAAATGCAAAAATACTAAACTGTAGGTATTTAATATAATCATTATTTTTGTCTTGATATAGATATAATCTTTAGTTATTCATTAAACAATCGTGTACTTGTTTATTTTTTTAAATTTTGCCTTATGTATTTATATTTCTGCGGCATTTCCTTATATGGATAAAATAAATGCAAGAATACTAAATTTTGGTGTTTAATATATCATTGTTACTGTTCTAATAAATTATCTTTCCATATTATTATTCATTAAGCTTGTTTATTTATTTTACTTGTTTATTTATTTTAGATTTTATTTTTATGAATTTATATTTCTGGTAATTATTCTGAGACCTTTAAATCTAGTCTCTCAGTGGCATGGAATATTAATTACTGTCTGAAAACATAAACATTTGATATTATGGGGGATAATTATATTAATGTTTCCTACATTTTTTATCTTAGAAATCTAGTTCCTTTCTTACTTATTTCTTAGTTATATGATGGATGTAAAATTAAACCGTCTATCTGTTAAAATTACTATTTAATGAATTGCTGTAAAATTAAAAATGTTCTTGTAGATTTTCAAACCCAATTCAAGATATGCTAAAAAGTCATCTTTAATCACGTATTTCTTATTTATCTAATAATTAAAAGAATCTTTTATGTATATTGTTTATTAAGAATTAGTTATACTGTACTTAAATCTTTATGTATATTGTTTATTAAAAATTAGTTATACTGTGCTTAAACCTTAATGTAACAGGCTTTGGCCATTACGAATGCATTATGTCATCTCCGTTTTGATAGTCTTTATTTACAGAAGTCGCATGATCTTTTAAAAAATAATTTATCTACCATTACAGCAATAAAAATCGAATGTCCAAGATTATAGCCGGGTGGTAAAATTTGTTTTGAAATATATGGAGTACAACGCTTTATTTTTCATGTGGATGATCAAATACCGAATGATCCGGTGAAATGCAGTTTTACACTCATTGTTTCTTTTTTATAATTTCATTTATAAGTAAACATACTCATGTACTCAGCGTTGTATGTAATAACGTAATATTTTTAATATGAAAACTATGTTTGTATAAAAAATTATAATACACAAAACCGTTTTATCGTCTGAAATTTTTTTAAAAAATTAGAATGTGACTAGCAATTGAAACAGACGATTTTTAGAATCCGCCGATGATTTAGTTTACCAACAATGTTTTAATTTCAAGTTTTGTTTACAAATACTGTAATATAAGAAAGGAAAGGAACGTTTTGTGGCAGTTAAAGAGATAGGTAATATTTCATTATTAAAAAAATGTAAAAATAAATTAATATTTGTCCCGATATAAATTCTGATGATGATCCTATTAACTTTTCTTTTAATTCTTTTAATAATTGTTTCAGAATTTTGCTAATGTTTTTGACGAAGCTCCCCTTATCATTATTGTTCTTCAACAGTAATTAATTCAACGGTAGCAATCTTTAACCTACTTAAATAAAAAAAAAACTTTATAATTCTTTTAGAACCAAGTAATAATGTTGCCAAAAAATTTTTAAAAGATCAAACAGAAATATTATAAAATAATGGTGGAATAGTTCAAAGGCTATGTCATTGCTTAGCTACGTAATATCTATTCATAACTATTTCATAATCATCTACATTAATTCAATTATTAATTAATATTGAAAAAGTAATTAGAATGAACGAAAAGCAGCTGCATGAAAATGAAATTGGTATCATTGAAAAGATAAAATTATTAAAATATGATATACAACTATTTCTTGTGTGAAACATTTACTCCAAAGTTACAGTTGGAGGGTGTCTTCAGATATCGTAACAATATTATTAGACATTTTTTGCCATAGGAGAACTTGTATACATATACAAGCATAGTTCATATTACAAAATTAATAAAAAATATATATCCTTTATTTTTAAAAACAGTCTAATTCTTCTATCATTTGAAAAATTATTTTTCTTTACAAAGAATATGATTACTTAGCATTTATTGGAAGATGATTTTCATTTTCTTAATTCCTTTCAGTATTAAATCTCCTTCTTCTACGTTTTTGTATCAATGCCGATGTCTCTAAACATCCTGGGTTACTAAACAGTTCCGATTTTTGGCTTTTCGGTACTTCCTTCGCATTACCCAGAATGTCTCTCAACTTGACGTAAGAAAATCTGACCACTTAATTTAAATTCGAGAAAACATCTTCCTGAGTTCAGCTCCTCGAATCATCAACGTCAGATTCGTATCGCCCATGACAAGTGATTTTATTTTTACTTCTTCCCAGTGATATATGACCATTTCTGATGATCCATTCCAAAACTGCAAACTGAGTGGATTAATTTAATTTCGTTCCGGGTTGGTCTGGCCAAGGTTACCCAGATGGCCACCAGAGGAGAAAAAAACAGCAAATGAAGCGAAAATAAGTCGCCTTCTGTCTAAAAGGCGGGAGTGAGTGAAAGTGTACATAACCGTGACGATACGTTAATTCCAAGGGTTGGATTCAGTAGAGCAAGACAAACAGCTTTTGGTGTTCCATTCCCACCCCTTCGGAGGACCAGATGGCTGTGTTTTCCGTCCTCTTCAGAAGTTTTGATCCTATTTGTTGTGTTTGAAACTTGGTTTGGGTTATGATAGGGATTTGCTTTTCTTTCCTTATTTTAAAAATAAAGCAGTTTGGAAACTTTCTACTTAAATGGCTGGAAAAATTTAAACTGTTTAGATTCGGGTTTGCATTAACTAATTGTAGGTTTTGAGGAAAATGCTTTGTTTATAGAAAAATGATAGAATTTTTTCATTTTATGTCTGTTTTTTTAAATCCTTTAAAATGGCATTTTTTACTGTCTACGTTGCTTCAAGGGATTTTTCATTTCCAAAAACCCACTGTAAATAATGAAAACTGATATTCCTTATGTGGGTTGAAAAACTTGTTTATGTAAGATAATAAAATATTTAGAATAAAACCGTCCGAGTTAAGAAATTTGTATTTCATTATTTTAAGCCAATCAACTACTACTTCAAACAAATGATACCCATTGGTTAATATTTCTTACTGAAGTAGGTCATTGAAATGGTTTAAAATCGCTTAAAGTAGTGCTATTTAAGACCCATTTCTTGGGCAGTTAGGGTCATACTAACTGTCCGATTGAATGTTTTCTGTTTAAATTATTAATGTATCAAAAACATTTTACTAATGCGACTGATAAGATCAAGGGTGGACAGTACAAAAATTTAAAAGTGGAATTTGTTTTATGAACTAGGTTATTGGTTCAGACAGTACAAATTATCATTTTTTACATTATTCAGAGCATTTTATCTATTGGAAGTATATAGGCCTATCTCTGATGGTTCAGAAATTAGAGTTGTTCAACGATAGGCATGGACACATTGTATATATTTTTTTATAAATATCATTCTTTCGTGAAAAATCTTAAAATTTAGAAATAGAAATATGCATTCTTAGAAACTAATGTAAGAATTGTCACAACACATAAGCAGCATATACTTAAGCTGTGTTTTTATTTTCTGATATTAATTTCAGAATAAAAAATATAATTTTATATTTAATGTATAAAAAATTTATATCTGACTGAGAACAAACTCTTAACATTATTTAATCATAACTTAACCATACAAATGCTAATAGAATAAAACTGTTGTCTGAATTAAAAAATAATGTAGATTGGTTGGAATATTTTCTTTCACCCTATTCTTTTAACTCTGATTAGGTTTGCAATAAAAAAATTCCATCAAGAGAGAAAATTGCGAAACGTTTTAATAATAATAATAAAGTTATCTCTTCTTGAAATACGTTTTACGAAAATTAGGGAAATGTTTATTGAAACTTCAATAGGATATTAACTTTTTTTTGATTTTTAGAAAAAGTAATTAACTTTTAAATTTCAATGGCTGCGATTTCTGAGAATTGCACCAAAATGCCATTAAAGCATTGCCTCGAGATAAACTTGCACATATCACTTTATTTATGTTACAGATAATTCGTAATTTGTCTTTTCTACACATTGTAATAATGAAAGAACGCTATTTATATGCTGAAATCTTGCATTTTTTTTTTTTTTTTTTTTTTTTTGCATTTCAGATTTTTTTAGGTGGTAACGCAATGCTTTAAAAATGACGTATGTATGTTTATTCAACGATGTGTGTGAATAAAACTAAAAATACGTAATTGCCTTTTATGTATAAATAATTTAATAAAGTTTAGAGATTCGGGCATTTGTTTCCAAAAATATAAAGGAAAAATTCGAACTTTTTTTTTTGCTGTTATTATTGAAATTCGACATTAGAATCGTGTTAGAGTTAAGCTACCAGTAAAATAACGAACTTTTATTCAAGTGTGCGTTCAAAGGCCATTTCGGCTGTCCTGCACATATGGAATTTGTTACTTATTCTAATTTTTCTTAACTAACACCCTAGATGAAATAAAGACGAATAATTTTTTTGTATTTAAATAGTTAGTTAATTTTTAGTTCTTTTTTAAAAATTATTATGTATGCGACTATCGCCTTTTGAAATTGGATGGCAATTTTTCGTATATTTTCACAACAATATACCTCTCTATATTAATTTGAGAATTAAAAAAAGCTAATATCAGAATATTATTGATGTGTATTAATTTTTAACAGTAGCGTTTTATTTGTGTTTTATTATAATGGATTTTTTTAGTTATATATGAATATTTTTTAATTTACAAGATAGTCCTGTTTTTCATGGCTTTGTTACTCCATTTGAATTCGGTCCTCGTCAGGAATGCGCGTTTTGAATTTATCTTTTTATGTTTTTGTTGTTGCCCTTTGGAATCTGTAAAGCGATTATTCCTGATTATTTTGTCACTATTCCTTAGTTAGAAATTTTTGTAGTAGTAGTAGTAGCAGCTAAAAACTAATCTAATGAATACAGTTGATTTAACATCAAGTGTTTCCGTCATTTCTATACTTCTAGAGAAACTGGCTTTTTATGAAATAAAATTTGATTCAACAATTTTGTGATCTAATGATTTAAAGTCATTTTATGATTCTTGGGAATTTTTCATAATCTAATTAATTAATTCACTTATTCAAGAAATCCCTGCTAAATTAGGATTTAATGTACGAACATTCTTTTCCTGCTGTTATGCTGCTCAGTATAGTGTTGATTTCCCAATTTTGCTTTACGTCAAAATAAACATTTAAAAAAAAATTCCATCACGAAACAGTTTGACAACGCAGAAATTCGAGAAACTTCTCTCCACACAGCCATGAAAATGCTTTTTATACTTTATTTGTTATTTACATTTCAACTGACTTCATTGGAAAACTCAGCAGAGCATGTCTATGTTCCAGACGAACAGAAAAATGCCCTGCCCTCAGTCTAGTCAATGATATAAACAGATGCTTTCTTGTTTCAGATAAACGTGCGTCTGTATATAAAGTTGAAAGCTCTACCGCTGTACGCATGCTCAGACGGTAGCAGGCAGTCATACGTCACGAATGTGCACCGTTATTACCTTCTGAATACATAAGTTATAATAATCCTGTGACGTCTTAACCTGGAAACACCTGTCCGTTACTTATCTGGTGGTATCACCTATAAGTTCTGGGAAATCTAGACTTAGATTGATAATAAATCGCTAAGAGGATAACAGTTTAATTGGTGTGTTATGAAGTGAATGCTGTAGTGTTTGATTTCTGTGTATTTAGTCGTTACTATAGGAAGTTTAGATTTAAATATTAAAAACAAAATTATGAGAAAAACAAAGGAAAAATAATGCAAAAATGCAGCATTCACTTCCTTCTTTTGTTATTTTGCAATATTTTGTGTCAACATATTTTTACCATGGCAGTGAGATATTGATCCGACATCAAGGTCTCAGAGTTTCAATAGCTTGTCAGCATTTTTCTATTTATAAAAATATTTTCAAGAAGTTTTTATAAACTTCTCGGTAATGTGTATTGATTAATAAAAGATATGGTTTTCTGGAAGCAAATAATTTCATTATTTAAATATTATCCACATTTAGTATTTTTTTTTTCCTTTTAAGTCACTGTCAGATGGCGTTCTCGCAAAATTTAATTAAAATCAAAAGATAAAACAATGTAAAATAAAGTCTGAAAATATTGAAATGATACATTTTTATAAAAATTACAGAGCTTGTTCAAGATTTCAGACCAGTAGCACATCGAAAAATGCGTAAAAATCGATTTCATTACTTCATGTTTACAAAAATGAAACAAGTCAAATTAATTTTAAAAGCAAGTAAGAATAAACCTAAGAACCACATATTCAAGAGTGGTAGCTTTATTCTTTTACTAGCCGCCTTTGGCGACCAGCCGGTTCGCCAGTATTACCGCTCGCTACAATTTTCAATTAAATATTTTAAGTAACTGGTCTCTTAATAGATTCTCAAACAAAACATTTTTAATCTCCAAATTATGATAGGCATACCAAGCTTATACTGTTGTTTAGATCGTTTCGTTCAATTTACTATATATATTTTGCTAATTTGTTGCCATTTCCGGTAAAACTTCAACTTTAATTTAAAGTGGAAATGATGAAATTGCAATTAATATAAAGATATTTTTTAATAAAACCAAGCTTTTTATTTTATTTATCATCTTTATTATTATTTATTTATTATTATTATTGAATATGAGTATTGCAAACAGAATCGCTCGGTATTTAAGTCTTATGTGAACTACAAAATATTTTTCATAATTTATGTAATATCTCAAACTATAATTCAACAAAAATTTCTCAGATTCAGCATAAAATTCAGTTTTTAGTTTTGCTTTCAAAAGGGTTGAAATGAAATCAATAATATTTTGTTCCGGCGTATAAATATATTTCAAAAATTATGAAGTCTAAATTTAATGCAGTAAGTTATCATATTCTGAGAAATATTCTGGACACACCAAATTTTAAATGAATGAATGAATGTTTCTATTTTCCACGATCAACTAAGACTTATTTATGAAGTTTTGAATGTTAAAAATTTAGAAAAACTCAACATTTTCATAATTTTAGGCCGATTAATCTTGAGAAACCTGCGCGATGATTGGCGTATTTTCTTTGAAACGATTGATGGAAAATCTAAAATTATCCTTTTTTATTGAATAGTGATATTCAAATTTTCATTAATTAGTCAGTTTAAGTGATTGATTTAGTTGATTGGAAATTAGATCTTTTTATTTAAAATATTAGTGCTTAAAGAACATTTTGTTCATCGTGATTTCCACAGCAGAAGCTTTATGTAAAATCAAAAATTCGTTATTTATTAGAGCATTTATTGAATCAAGTTACATAAAATATGATCATTTTCCATTCAGATCATTTTAGCAGATCTGTGTCTTACTAAATGTTTACAAATTAGCTGTGTGGCCCTGATTTGAATGGATATCCTGTTCATATTAAACAAAACTTGCCTTAAAATAAAACTGATTTATTGGATTAATAATATAGGAAGTGCAAAAGATCATAAAATAATTTTTCTTGAATTTATTTCTTAGAATAAATAATATTTCATATTTGTTTCATTTCCTACAGACACGTGCCGAACATAATGTTTTTGCATATTTCATTTCCAAAAAGATTTAATTTATTTTCAGTTGGAGCTTTAATCAATGTGATGGCAACATTTGGAAAAAACCTAATTTTTTCCCATGAATGCGAAACGTGCTCGTACATCTTAAATTTTATTTTTATTTTGTACGAAAAAAATTGTTGAAAAATATAGTTAAAATATTTATTTAAAAATTCATTAAAAATAGAAATTTAATTTTAAGGTTAAAACATTGGTATCATTTAAAAGATAAATTTTTTATCTTTAACTTCATGTAAAAATCTTTTTTGTGTGGTAATATTTTCGGAAGCTATAGCAGAAACACGCCAAAATTTTGCTTAATTTTTAAATAAATAAAATTCTAATTAAAAATTCGAAAAAATAACCCCCAGGTGCACATTCCTGGCCTCCAAGGTATACACGTGCCAAATTTGGTAGCTGTAGGTTGAATGGTCTGGCCTGTAGAGCGCCAACACACACACACACACACACACACACACACACATTGAGCTTTATTATAAGTATAGATGAGTTTAATGGTAGCTTTATTCTTTTATTACCTTAATGGCAGTTTTATTCTTCTATTACATTTTCTCTTGAGTCATAATTTTTTAAATATGATTATAACCAAATTACGTTGAATACAAGAGTACATTTAGTAATTCAAATTGTAATAATTACATTACACATTCAAATTAATAAACGGAATAATTAAATATGGATATAGAAATAGACGTTTTCTTGATGGAAATTTCTCTCTGTGTACAAGAAAGAATAAAAATTTCACTTTATGTACAAGAAAATAAAAACTGCAAAATTACAGCAATCTAAAAATTAGTAAGATATTTTTAAGAGATGTCAAATCTAATTTTGTGCAATCCAAATAAATTAATGAACATTTTTAAAACAAAAAAATTGCCAGTAAAAAATATTCCTTATTTTTGAAACTTTCTAGTGAATCTATGTCGCATGTTCTGGGTCATAAATTCATGGAATAAAAAAAGACAACGTAATATACCTCATCTTATTCTTTCAGTTGTACTTTCGCGTTTGATTTTATGAGTTTTCTTATCACCTATTTTAGAAATATAGTATCATTTATCGACTAAGATTTCATACGTCTCAGCTCTAGTCAGACAATAAAAGATTATAATTCACCACAATATTCCAACTTTTATTTCAATATGAAAACGGTGAAATATGATTATTTTCTTGTGTTCTAATTTTTTTTTCAAAGAATTTACATTCTTTTTTTTTATGTGTTTTCTTTTTATTGTCTGAAGTATCTCGAATCCTTAAGTTGCTTATATTTCTTTTTCAGTCCTTTTTCTAAAAAGTAAAATATGGCTTCTGTGGAACATTAAAAATCTTTTGGCTTTTGAAATTAACAGCATATTGTGTATGTTTTATGTGACAATCTTTTATAACTCGCGAATGTTATTAAATTTTGGAGATAAGAACTAATTCTTAAAAAAAAAAAAAAAAAAAAGGAAATTTCAAAATTTACACTGTATTGGCTGGTTGAATTTCACTGTTTATTGAAATTGAATGAAACATATTTTAATTAATATTTAATCAATAGTAATGTTTGTTATATTTTTGCATATTTTTAGTGCATTTATATTTTTTTGTTGGTTGTGTTAAAATATTTAGTTTTTCAGCAGATCAATTGATTAAAATTTTATTTTCAAACATATTTTAAATGCACACAAGTTATTTATTTAAATATCATTTTTCTATATTTTAACTTGAATTATATAAATATACTATCCATAGAGATAATCTTTTTTATGGACTAGTTCTCAATTTTACATGCTAATTCTAAAAAATAATCTAGAAGGAAAGCAAAAATATTATCATGAAAAACGAAAACAAGTAAACAAAAAATGTTTTAAATTCTATGTTATCCCTCAAAACATATTTATAAAATTTTTTAATTGATTTTCTCAACGAATCACAGAGTTTAGTTTTAATGTGGTATTAATTTTGTAAATAAAATGTTTCTATAGTAAATAGTTAAAAAAAAGCATCTAATGTGATTAAATATTGATATTTTGCATTCTATTTTTAAAGTTCAAGCGATTTAATAATGTTTCCCACACTATATCTTTTAATTAATTCCGCATCAAGTTGGAGCGTATTTGTCTACAATGTCAAAAAACAGTTATTTTTCATACTTTCGTTTGATATAGTGACCCCGTTAACAAATTGTCAGTTTTTTTTATTCCTTTAATGAGAGTAATATTTTTGCTTATTAAGTAATGTAAATAAATAATTGTTGGTGTGAACTAATTTATTTGTCATTTAAAGCCTCGTAAATAGCATGCCCTAGCTGTCTTACTATCAATCACTAAATTAGTTCAGAAACTAATGGTATCGCGTCTGAAATATTCATTTTAGTTGCGATTTTTTTTGTTTTTGTTTTTTGTTTCTGCTCAAAAGTTGGATTTAATTTAACTTCAATATTTGCCTAAATTATTAATACGTATCATTCTGCAATATTTTTTAAAATTTTGAATACATTTTTAGTAAATAAATTATATTTGGATGTCGCATTTTTGTTGTAAAAATGTGTATCTTTGTTAATCCACTTTTTTATTTTATTTTTTTAAAGAAATTTGCTTTATTCTTATTGCTTATGGGAGGTTTTCTAATGTCTACCGTTCCAAAACCCGATTTGCGCATGTTTAAGAAAACAAGTGCAAGTCGTGTTTTGCACTTGTGGAGGAGCATAACTTTAAATGGAGCATAATTTGTTGTGAAATAATTTGAAAATGAAAACAAGATACTGAAATAAACAATTAATTGATGACCGATGTTTTAAAAGTACGATGATTAAAAATGAAAACAATATAAATGAAGCATCTCATGTTGATATGTATATATATAAGATTTTTTTCAATTATTCTTATTATTCGTAAAATTTGATGGCATTTCTAAATCAAAATAATACCCTCTATTATTTTATTTCTATAATGGAGAAATCTTATGAAAAACGTCGTTCAATAGATTTTGTGATTTTAAAATTATTTCGCATGACTCTGTTCTAGTCGCGGCTCAAAGTTTAAAAAACTCTTTCAGTGACTATATTATATTAAAAATTTAAAGTTAGAAATTGGCATTTATTTTGTATACTATGTGTGTGTGTGTACTACAATACTCTTAACGTAATTATTTAATTCAATTAGACATATCATTATGCTTTTTTAAAAGTTGATCATGTAGATGTAAACATTTTTTTTTTAATTTAAAATTCCACTAAGGAATTGTCAAAATGTAGAAAAAAACTGTAGAAAAAAAAAACTTCACGAAGAAATTTTATTTCCTTTATTTACTTTCACCTGTACGAAGTATAGAGAGGAAGAAATTAAAATCCTCAAAAAAAAAAATTCGATACCTAGATTTTGATGAATTTCTATTTTTAGATCTCTTGAAGTTCCAAGATACGAATTCAAATGTTGTGCTTGTCCATGAAATCCGAATTCTTGATCCATATCAAATTTTGAATTTCGCCAATTTGAAACGTTGAGATGTCCGAGTGCAGGGGTGACTTAAGAACCGTTTGTTAATTTCCGTATGAAATTCACCTATGGGAAATTTCTCTGTTTGAATGGTTTCAAAGCGATAACTTAAAAAAAATACACAACGAATTAGATAAGTAGGATTTCATATTGTTCTTAAAATTAAAATTTTTATAAAATTTAATGATCATTTTTCAAAATTTAAAGTAGCTAAATGCAAAATGAGCCGTACTTTACATGTACACGAAAATGCCGAGGAGAGAACTCTTTCTTTGGTTTTATTTGACCAGTTTTGGTCCTAAATATCTTTTAACCATAAATCATAGATCCAGCTTATATTCACTAATGCTAATTCACTAAGTCCATTATTCTTCTAAGAATCTTTACTAATGTTGTGTCTGTTTTATTATTAAAAAAGCTAAGTACAAATTTTATTCATTGCTAATAAAAATAAATGTAGCAATAAACAACGAGGAAAATTTGCGTAACATTAGGTCACACAATATCTGCGTATGTCCTTAAAATATCAATTGACGTCATTGGAAGTATAATTTGGATATCTCCTTTAATAACTTAATATGGCAAATCTAAGAATAAACAATAATTGCTCGAATATTAAAATGTTGAAAACGTATATGTTGTGTTTCAGTTATCGCTCTGTTAAATTTCTGCTAAATGAAAGAATGACTTATGCATAGATATTTATGTGTCTTTAATTTTGTGATTTATAACTGTTTGTATCAGAAGAATGAAGCGTCTTCTTTAAGAAATTTAAAAATAAAATATATAAAAAAGAAAATTATTTCGAATATTATTTTTATTTTTGAAATGTTTGACTTTGTTTCGTTTAGAAATAAAAATAAGATTTATTGCTAATTACGTCTATTATTAGTGTTATGCATAATAAGTTCTTTTTAAATCACATTTCGATTTGTATTTGTTTGCCTTTCAACCAGAATTGACATTTTAATAGATTTCGATAACTGTTTACATTTTTCTCCCATGCACATAAAATAAAACCAAGTTGATATATTAATTTTAATTTAAAAAGATGAATTTATTTATATTTAAATCCACATTCTTTATCTAGATTGCATTTAAATTTGTACTGTAGTTTCCGGAATTGATTGTAAAAGAAAATCTAAGTTTCCAATAAACTAATCTGAGGTCCAGTTTCATGATTCGTTTCCTTATTTATTAGTTGTAAGGTTGTTGGGGCGAACAAATAAAAGCTGTAAATTTTTATTATTGTTGAAAAGTTACTAAATTTGGTTGCAAAAATTGTTGTTATTTCATGATGAAAAAATATTTTGAATATGATTGCAACCTCTCGATGATTGTTTATAATATTTTAAAAAAAATTATTTTCAAAACCGCTTTATATCTAATATATTATTTGAATGGGATCAAAAACTACCTCGAAATAATAAATTAATTTTGATCGATTAAATGTTGATTAATTAAAACTATTATCAATAAGAATTTTTTATATTTACCTTAGTAAGAAAATCTCTTCAGTATTCTTTAACCATCTCTCCTTTCCTTGTAAAATTTAAAATCAGTTTATTTTTAAGGTTTTAGACTATTAAATTAATGCATTTTATATATTTTTCCCATACAGAATGTCTTGAATATTATTAATATTAAAGTATTTCAAGATTAAAATTATTAAAGACTTAGCAGACTAAAATATTCAAGAATATTTTAGATATTTTTTGAATTCCTAAATTCTTTTAAATTAAATCCTGTCTATTGTATTAATTTTTACAAACTTCCATGAAAAAAGTTTTTTTTATGAATGATATCAGTGAATGCATATTCCATGTTAAAAGTTTTACTTATCAAAGGAAAGAGTAATTTAATTTTTAATATAAAATCTCACTATCTAAATAGCTATTGTAAATAAAGGTTACACCCATTTCACACAATGAAGTTTCAGAAAACTTAGGCACTTAACAACAATACCGAATCAATGGTACTTTTAAGAAACGGTTTGATAATGTTGTTCGGAAGATAAAGGACAATATCTTGAGATAAAATTACACACACACATAGACACTACATAGTTTATCTGTTGCCGTTATGTCTTAAAAGTTTATCGGAATTTTCTTGAATTTGAATAATGCTATTGATTGTCTGAGTCTTTTTTTTTGTCTTGTATTTTAGAAATAAAAATTACGGCATAAGAATTTTTCAGTGCTATTTGTATTTTATTTTATTTTTTCCATAGCGTGTAATAACGTTGAAGATCTTTTTTTTTCTTTTGTACTTATAATATAAAATTTTATTCTATTTTGAGAAAATGTTTTATAAATTAACTCTTATGTTATTCATTGCTTACTATAAAAATATCATTAATTTTTAAAAAATTAATTAAAATTTTTTAACCTGTTAACCAGGTGATTAACTTACATTCAACTTCTTTTGTATTTAAATATTTCGTCATACCTGGTTAAGAGGTTAAAAAAAAAAAAATAAGAACCTGGAAATAAAATAAGTAAAATTCGCAGCAGGGTTTTTTGTATTATCTTGAAAGTTTCGAATGACTATTTTATTTTCGTAAAGTTTTATATATAATGTTTTTAATTGATAAAAAGAATATCATGAACATGGATTTTCACATTGTCATTAGTTTGTTCTATGAATGATAAGTTTTTAAATTTTCTCCCGATTTCAAAATTGTCTATATTTTAACTTAAAAATGAACGAAGATTATTTCTTACGTTATCTTCACATAATTTCGCTAAAAAAAGTATGCTTTTTATCAATATCTTTTGCTTGTTGCTTGTACATATTTTCATCTATCCTGCATTCTTAATTTTATGAATATGAGATTTCGCGTCAAATCCGAAATTCAAATTAAGTAGTGGCTCCATCTGTGCTTCACAGTTCAAACTAAACTCTGATTTTTTTTTTTTTGGTCCCATAATTGCTGTTTGTATCGTTTAGTCCAAGTTTCCGAAAAAGAAAAATTTTAATGGGCCTGTTTAAAATTGAATCTCCTATCTATAAATCAACTTTTAATTAATTTTAAATAGTTTACTGCTATCATTGTCCATCGTAAAACTTGTTCAGATTTAACTAAATAATAATATTTATATTATTAAATAATGAATTTTTTTTGAAGACATTTGTGTTGATTTGTTTACAAATACGTTTCAATGAGAGTAAATGAAGACTTCATTCAGAAACACGATTTTTTTTTTTTCCTTCTTGCGAAATTTTCTGAAGTTTTTGAAACTTAATTTAGCTCGATTTTTTTAGACCAATGTTTCGTTGAATATGGGAAATCTTCAAATCGTAAATATGTTCCATTTGAGTAATTTTTTTTTTATGAATAGGGATACGAAAAATTTTATTCTAAGCTACTGATAAATGTATCTTTTTAAAGCTACTAAAACAGATATTTTGGAAAATTGCATTTTTTATATTATTTTAAAAAGAATTAAATTGAAAGTTTTATTTTATATCACAAGGTAATGCGATAGCTTTCTAATACTTGTTATACAAAGCAAAGAACTGGAGGTTTAAAAAAGCTAAATGTCCAAAAATTTAGGATGGATAAGTGTGGGAGGAGGGAGGGGGGTCATGCTATTGTCATTTTAGCTATTAAATTTTTTTAATGAAATTTCTTTATTAAAATTTACATATTTAAATACATTAATTAATTTTTTTCTTACCTAAACCTCTATTTTGAGCATTTTATGAAGGATGCAGGGACGTTAACAAGAAAAACCATATAAATTATATACTTATGAAATTTTATATTTGATCTCAAGACCCTTCTGTGACATATAGTTGCTTGTAACAGATTTTGTTATATTCAAAATATGGGAATTTTTTTTTATTTCAGTAGTGATATATTAGTGCTAATTTTAATTTCACCTAATTTTGAATCCTATGATTTTCGTACCTCGAACTGTTTTATTATCAATTCTGGTCGTCGAAAAATACATATAATTTGCAAATTGATGTGCTGATTTTCTGATATTGCTTGAAAGAAAAAAAACCAGTGTAGCTGGCCGTATGTGTTTAAACAAAGGAAAGATGCTTTCTTGTCTTTTTCTTATTTATTTTCGTGAACACACATTTATAACAACACATATGGACGATAATCACTCATATACTGGGTGTCTCAAAAACCTTGACCGCAGCTTTTATTCCTGAAATATTGATCGTAGACATATATTGTAAATTACAAAGTTGCGTAAAAAAAGGTACAAATTGCTATGAAGTCAATTAAAGTTTTCAAGGGATTAAACTTTAAAAAATACAAAATTTAAATTTTTATACAGACCCCGTACAAAAAAATTCCCAGAGAGTAAAATGTGCCGCATCCTCTAATAAGGTCATGTATGAAATTTCAGCATTTTATCACAAAAAGTCTCTAAGATATGAAACTACATAAATGCTGACTTAAACCACTTTTTGATGTCTGGATATGAGTTCGCAAAGAGAAAAAAATCATTTCGGATGTTCCTGTTTTAGAAGTCGTACACAAATTAATAAAGAAAGTAGTGATTGAATAAATAAATAATAATTTTACTATTTATCGGTTCAAAAGTATTAAAAATGTGTAGAAATAATAACTTAAAAGAAAGATTACATAAAGGAAAGATAACATAAGGAAAGATTACATAAGACTTTACAAGTTCACTGACTGCTATTTTTAAGTTATATTCTGTAATTCATGATATAAAATTTTAAAGTATTTTTCTAGAAGCATAGATTTTAAAATTTGTATTTAAAACTAAAGATATGAAGCATATTTAATTTTCTTATGATGGGTTTCTTATTTAATTTTCTTTCTTCCTGGGTTGCGCCATCTGCACTGAAGCTGTAAACATTTGCATTTTAATTTGTGATTGATCCCTCTCCAACTTTGAAATTTGTTTTAACATATCTTTGAGAATTTTCATGATAAAATTCTGAAATTTTGTATATGACCTTATTAGAGGATGGAGCACATTTTACTCACTGGGAATTTTTTTGTACAGGGTCCGTATAAAAATTTAAATTTTGTGTTTATCCCTGAAAATCCCCTGAAAATTTTAATCGATTTCATAACATTTTGCACCTTTTTTTAAGTAATTTTGTAATTTATAGTATATGTCTACGATCAATATTTAAGAAATAAAATCCGCGGTCAAGGTGTTTGAGACACCCTCTATAAGGTAACACATAATATATATATTTAAATGAATAATTTGCAGCTAACAAAGAGCGAGTGCTGCAACAGCACTCTCCAGTTGGAAGTGTTTACAATAAAAGCAGAAAAGCTTAAGTGCGCTTCATTCTTATTTCAAATATACATGTGTTTTAGAGCATACTGCGCCATCTATGTTCAGTATTGATTAATATTTACTATATGAATAACTATACATATACAGAAATTAAAAAATACAAATAAAATAATTAAATGAAAATTAAAATTACAAATAATAAAATCATATAAACAAACAGGAAATAATTCACATACACGTTGAAAACATTTGAATAGTGTGTTGTGTTGAAGAAGAAAATAATGGTTGGTTTTTGTCGTAGTTCAAGAATAAGCGAAAAAAGTAATAAGTTTAATGAGTTAAAATTAAAGGAAAGGAAAAAATAAAATGAAATAAGAAATAAAACTAAGGTAAACATTTAATAGAAATGATTAGTGGATTAAATGTGATTAGATAAGAATATTGAAGCTTGGTAGAAAGATTATGTAAAACTAACTTTTGTATTTAAACAAAACAGTCTTATTATAAGGCTCTTTGATTTTAACCAGTAATAAAAACTTGATATTCAGATAATTTCAAGTGGAGGGCGGGGATACAAGTATGATATCTGAAATGCAACTAATAAAACTTAAATTTTACTTTTAAAAAAATTGGGAAATATAAAAATTAAGATTTGTTAGATTTGTCATGAGTGTTCGAAAGTATATTGAACCTATTAGAGAGGGTTCCGCGATAATTTATTTGACGCTTCTGGATTTACTAATGATCTAGCAATTTTAACATTTTTACTTGAATTATGAATATTGATTCCAGAATGTAAAATGGCTTAAATTTTAAAAGACATTCAAATAAATTGAAAAACTATTTATATACATTTATTAAATTATTCTACTGCAAGCGAGATATAAGAATGAAATATTCATCTGTGTGTTTAAATGACATTTAACAACTAACAAAGATAGTATTGCAGTATGAATGAAAATTTAATGATGGATGTTATTGATAACTGTGAATAATAATTTTTTTTAATTATAAATTTTTTTAATTTTTTTTAATTTTTAATTTTTATTAATTATAATTTCATTAAATAACAAAGTTTAATAAATTATTTATTTCATAAAAATTATATTTTTTCTAAAAGATTCATATTTTTTTTTAATTAATCGATTTTTGAATGTTAAATGAGAACAAATGAAACACATTTAGTTGTGCTTTGTTTAGTTTTTACGAATTAAGTAATATGCTAGAATATAAAATATATTTGTAAGCAAGATTTTTTAGCATTTCAAAGCTTTCAGGGCATTTTTACTTTATTAATTCTATATAAAGTAGATTCTTGTTTGTTACATACTTTTTCTTTATTCTCTTGGAAATACATTGTTATCATTAGTAATATATATATCTCGGAAATAATTTTTTGCCCTTGATCGTATTTTAAATGTTAAAAAAATTATATTAGAAAATCTAATGCATACAATTTTCATAAATAAGCTTTATGATGTAATCTTTTTATTATTTTTATTTTTTAAAGCTGCTATGAAATGAAAACATTTTAATTTTTAGAAATTTGTTCAGATATTTTTTCTGAATTAATGAAATTTTAGCTTTTTATTCATTAGGATTTTGCCTTAAGTTGAATTACTCAAATGAATTGAATTATCTTTTCTCAGTTTTATGCTAAAATAATTTAGAAACTTTTTTTTTCTTCTTTTTTTTTCTTTATAGGAAAATTTTTATATAATAGATCGAGTAATTTGGATGAAAAAAGAAACATTCAATAAGATTTGTTTATAGTGGTCACTCTTATAAATATTAAAAAATATCTTTTTTTAATGATTTAAAATTCAATTCGTACAAGTATGTAGATAGGACAAGCGGCCACCATGATTAAATAGTATTATTTGCTCCCATTTTATTTAGCCTTAATAAATGAGCTTATATTTAATTGGTGAAACGTCCCCCCCCCTTCCCCTCTTAAAACTAGCGTTTGAATTGCCATAGATTGTCACATATAACATTTATCTCATTTAAATTTTTCCTTTGCAATATATATCTCAAAAACTTCTCAATAGATGGCAGCATTGCGTTTGTGACCCTGGCAACCATTTTAAGGGTCACTGACCCCCTCCCCCTTGTGAGTGAGTGCACGTGTTGGGTACTTCAGCGCAGAGCAGAGAAGACAACGCGCAGGGGATCTCGTCTTTTCATACCGCTTCTCCGGGAAACAGAGCCCCCTTTTCCGTGCCCCCAAAATGGCCGCGAGAATTTGTGTTTGTGGGTTCTGGCAACGGAGGCGTGACTGAAATTCGGGAACACATTGCTCTATTTCCTCCCCCTCCTCCTCCCCCTCGTTTTCCAACTTAAACTGTCGAACAGGGTAAGTTTGTCGTTCTTTTTGAACATTTCTTTTACTACGTATTTGGGGATGATTGAGAAGTGTTTCAATATGGTTTTTCGTTAACAACATGTTATGTAATATAGCGTTGAAATTTAGTTTCTTTCATTGCGAATTTTTACATGTGCAGTTTGTGAAGATGAAAATAATTTGATGATGACATGTCTTCGTAGATGGTTAGAAATAAAAATATTTTTCAATAATTTATATCTATTTAATTTTTTTTGGGTGCTTTTTGCTGGAAATATTTTGAAATGATGTTTAGTATTGAATATTAATTATCAAATGAAACAGAACATTTAAATGTGATTATATATAAATTTCCAAATATGGTGTAGAAAGTTGCAACATCTAAAAAGTATAATAGTTATATTTTTAAGTACCGTTTATTTTTGAATTATTACCTATTAATAAGTAGATAATTAAATTCTCCTTTTTTATTACTTGGAATATACTTATTACAATATACCAAAAATTAATAACTAAGTATAAAATATAATCAATATAGAGAAACTAATTGCTTGAACATATTTAGTACTTAATGAAGATTGATATTATACTTTGTCACTTCATGTGTGATTATAACTATCGCTTTATAATAACGCATTTTCACATTATACTTAAATTAAGATATTTTTTTTGGACTGAATGTTTATTGTTTAATTTTTAAAATTTTTATTAAAATGGTAGTCTTTTTTTTTAAAAAATATTTTTAGATCTAATTATCCAAAATTCGATATCATACCGTATTAACATTTCTTTTTTTTATCATTTCATATCTAACTAGAATCTTTAATGATTATCATAGAGCATTATTATTTCGAGCTTCTTTCAAAAACTGAAGGATATGAAATAGTTTTGTAAGAATTTGACCACTTGGACGATATACTTCCAAAGTTATGTGCCAAGGCATAAATTTCGAGCTTGATAATATATTAAGTATGTGTTAAATTCTTTATATATTTTTATAAAAATAAATTTATCAATTTGTGCAATTAAAGGAGCTATAAGAATTAATTATTCTGTAATTTCTATTGAAATGCACGTTATTTTATAACATTGACTTAAAGGAATTCATATAATTATTGAAATATATGTATTTAAATGCCCATTTTTTAAAAAGTTGATCAAATTAGCTTATTTTTATAAGTGCCAATAGGACTCTATTTAATCTTCAGAATCATTGAATGAAAATTGAAGCTAGTCTATATGTCTTATGTATTCTGCCTTTTTTTTTCCCTTCTTTTTATATTACATAACATTAGTATTAAGAAAAGGAGGAAAAATTATCACTTCAACAGCTGTAGTTAACCGTAAATTGTTAATCGGTATTAAAAACCAAATATAAGACATGAATGTAATTTTTGTTGGTAATAATCTAAATTCACATCACCTTAACTGGACAGTTGAAATGCTTTTAATCATTTTACTATGTATTTTTACCCCACCATATTACGACCAAATAAATTTTGAAGTGGGATTTGATTATAAATTGTATCTCAGTAGTAATTCCCTTTTATAATCTTTAAATATGATTAAACTACAATTATAAAATATTAGTATTAAATCGAAAATAATTTTTTTTTTGCTTAACCAATTGAATATAAATTATGTCGTGCATACCATGAATATCAAGTAAATTCATATTTAATCGAATTAAACCAATTTTAAGCACTTTAAAAATGATTTGACTCTTTAAGCTATATTTTTATTATTTTAAAAGCAATTACATATTCCTCAGTTTTTTCGATTTTTTTTAATAATGCTTATTTAAAGTTGATGGGAGTTTTATGAAAGTATAAACTTAATTGAAATTAGGAAATATTTAATTTGGGCATTGTTGTTTGAAAAAGAAGAGTTTTGCTTCAAGGAATCTGAATACTTTTATTTATTCTTAATGTTGTTATACATTGTGATTCTTCGAATAAAATTATTATGAAACTTTGTATTTAAAAGAGAAAAAGAACAAATATATGTAAACTTATTTTAACAATTGCGTGACCGAACAGAAGAAATTATTGAAATTTTAACTTCGATTTATTTCATCTCTGGAGGTATAATTCATACTGATAAAATGTCAGTAATTCAGTCCACATCGCGACATAGTTGTGAAAGAGACCGAAATATTTTCCTTCAGTTATTTTACTACGAGATTTTGATTGCAATTTCTTTGACGCGTGTCGATTTAAGAAAGGAAATCTTAGGTATCTTTAAAAGAATGTTGTAAGCTTTAGGGATTTTTTTATCGTGTTTCATGTCGAATTCAGTAATTTTATTGAGTGCATGTAGAAAACTAAATAAATAAAATAAGTGGTATTGGAGAAGGAAATAAAGGAATGAAGTAAATATGGGTTAAATTAAGATAAAAAATTTGAAAATCAATTGAGATTTAAATTAGATTTTAAAATATAATTGCATATATATATTACATTTAAATATTTGTGACGATTAGTTGTTCATGAGAAAGAAATTCTATTTACTACTCCAATTTCCAGGATAAATAATTACATAATATCTCAATAATCTAATATTTCTAAGTCAGATATCCATTATTGTTGCTATAGTAACGTTGAGAATAAAAGCTACTTTTTTAATCAAAGTCCGCCGTAGCATTTGCGCCTCACTTCCTTAACAAGGCGAAAGCGAACCCAATAAAAGAACAACAGAAACCATATGTATTTGTTCCCTGTAATAAATGTCACACATTTTAACCCAGTTAATTTGACGAAATCGATTCCGGGAGCCTTTAAACTTTCATTAACGCCTGCCTTTGAAGCATACAACAATATAGATCGCACCCTGTTCACCATGGATTTATGCACTTCTCATTAATGATAATCTTTGTCAATATCGCTTAATAGATGTTGGCGGGTCGGAAACTTTTTTTCCTCCCACTTTGAACATTAGGAAGCGTGTTGTGTTGAGAGCTTGAAAAGAGCTTTTCGGTTTGCATTACAGATTAAAAGAGTTTTTGAATATCGCTTGTTTGAATATGGATGTTACTTTGAAGCCATTAAAAGCTGTTAAAGGGGATGATAAAATGATCATATGATGTGTTTAATTGCAGTAAAATGGTGTTGCAGGAAGATAAGCGTATTACAGAGAGCTTGTGGCTTTGTTTTGATTTGGTACAAAATTTTAATAGATGGATAAATTTAAATACCCGTCGAAATATGTGTTATATATATTAATTTTTTTATTTACATTCTGCGTTCTGTAACTTTTTGGTTTTAATAATTGGAGCATAGTTTTTTATTTTATTTTATTTATTTATTTTAGATTTATTTATTTAAGTGCCAGCGCCATTGCCTTTCTTCTCTACTTGAGTGTAAAATGGAACCTTGTGAAAACTCTTAAATTTTGCTAATAAGCATTTTAAATCAAGTTACGAAAACTATTTAGAATTAGGTTTAGGAGTGCATTGGAGAAATAGTGATTATTTTTGAGATTACAGTAAAAGTCTGCAAACACAAGTATTAGTTAAATAGCATTCAAAATCTAGCTACAAATGCTGCTTAGAATAAGAGTAAGTTGGAAAAGTCCTGATTCATTTTGAAATTGCAGTAAATTCTTCAAACACAAGAATTAGTTAAAGTGCATTCTAAATGTAGCTACAAATGCTGCTTAGAATAAGATTTAAGAGTGAATTGATTTTTGTTGTTGTTAATTTTGAGGTTGCAATAAAAATTTTCAAACGCAAAGAGCATTCTATTTAGCTACAAATTCTGCTTATAAGAGATTTAAGCGTAACTTGGAAAATTTCTGATTAATTTTGAGGTTGCAGTAAAAGTCTTCAAACGCATTCAAACGCAAGAGTTAGTTAAAGAGCATTCTAAGGCTAGCTATAAATGCTGCTCAGAATGAGATTTAAGAATGTGTTGGAAATTTTCTGATTAATTTTGAAGTTGCAGTAAAAATCTTAAACGCAAGAATTAGTTAAAATTTTTTTTGTCTAACTACGAAAGCTCCTTAGAATGATATTTAAGAGTGAGTTGGGAAATATCTGATTAATTTTGAATTTACAGTAAAAAATCTTCAAACACAAGAATTACTTAAAGAGCATTGTAATTCTAGCCACAAATGTTGATTACAATAAGATTTAAGAATAAGATAAGAATGAAGAATAATGAGATAAGTATGAATGCATAAGATTGTTAATTTTGTGGTTGCAGTAAAAATCTTCAAACACAAGAACTAGTTAAAGAGCATCCAAGTCTAGCTACAAATGCTGCTTATAATAAGTGGAAGAAAAGAGTGGGTTGGAAAATTTCTGATTAATTTTGAGGTTACAGTAAAATTCTTCAAACGCAAGAATGAGCTACATAGAATTTTAAGCTTAACTTCAGAATCTGCGTAGAATGACGTTTAAAAGTGAGTTTGAAAACAGGTTGCAATAAATATCTTCAAGCAAATCAATTCAGTTCAAAATGTTTTAAATAAAGATGGTAGAAGTGGAAGGGGATCATTTGGTAATCACATATGGATTTATTTTTCTAGTATTTTAAATTAAGTAAAAGAGGATTATCTGCATAATTTGTTATTTATTTTTAATGTCGAAATCTTTCCGCTTAACGTTTATTTTCGAAATAATTTTATTCAATTTACTATGAGAGAGACAGTGGTAGCCTAGTGATAAGACTTCGAATTCGGAATTGGAAAGTTTTAAATTAGAAATGCGATTCCACGAAAGATCCACCATACAGCTTGGGGATCTGCATGTTTTGTACATGAGTTTGTAATATGTTAAATCTGACATCGAGAGTCAATAACCAACCCGTTGCTGCTTTCATTAAAAGGGTAGAGTGATATGTCGTTCTCATTATGTTACCTGTCACTGTTTTTCTCTCATTTTCTCTCATTTCAGTCATTTTCTCTCGTTACCTATAAAAAAAATATACTTATTCTATCAAATCTGTCGCAAAGCTTTCAAATTCAGAGGAAATTTAGCAAAACATTTTCTTACTCACACGAAAGAAAACCTTTATGTCTGTAAAACCTATGGCAATATTGTATGCCTATGGTAATATAGTATGTAATAGAGCAGTCTTTATGTTCTCTGATTTCATACAAAAGAAGCGACTTACTATGAGAAATCTCTAGTAAAGCATTCAACTTCAACAAAAATTTAGCAAAACATTTATTTACTCACACAAAAGAAAAACATTATGTATGTGAAGTCTATGGAATCGCACTCAATGAAAGAGATTCTTTAAGAAAACATTTGCATGTATTTACAAAAGAAGAGTATTATGTTTATGAAGTCTGTAGAAAAGATTTCTCCCAAATTGATAATTGAAGCAATTACCTATTCAGTTCTTATTTACAGTCCACTGATGTAATTGAACAAAATTATTCAAATTTTGAAGAGTTGCATCCAACAAAAATGCGAAAACATATATCTTTCACATAGTTTATGAGCAAATATGTTATGCGAATTAAACATTTTATAATTTTTATGTCTTATTTACTTTAAATATAAAATTATACTTACATCATACAAGACAATATAAAATTATACTTACAGCAAACCTGGTCATTTGCCTTTCAGAATAAGGCAGAAAGTTACTTTCCAAGTTCTTCCAGGATAATAATTTTTAAGACACAATAAAATCAAATAAAAACTTTTTGTGATGAATTGCAAATACGTTTATTCCTACTGGAAAATTATAATTAAATTTCGTAACAAACTACGATGATGAGGCCGTATAGGAAAATTTAAATACTTGTTTTTCAATTTATAGAGGAGAAATAACAAACAAATGGAGAGAGAATAAACAAAACTTATCTGTTTTCCAGAAACACTCTATTTACATTATCTTCAATAATATGATTACATATCCTGTTTTGAAAATTAATGGACAAGCTTGTTTGCATGAATTAAGCATTTTATAATTCGGATGTCTTATATGCTGTAAATATTAAACTATCAAAATATGATAAAAATTATCCTCTATTTCTTCAGGAATAATGATTTTTAAATAGGAATAAAATAAATAAAAAGTTCATTGTTGTGAATTTTAAATTATTCTTTTCCTACTTGGAAAATAATTCCATGAACACGTGCATTGAGATGACAGTAACTAAAATGGAAATATCTGTTTCATCGTATTTTTGTTGAAATTTATACAGGCGAAATAGTTGGAAAGTGCTTTGGAATAAAATAAAAATTCATTAATTTATATGCAAAATAAATATAAATTCATTAATTTATATGGATTTTTTTATACAAAACTCTAAAGTGTGAAATTGTTAGTAATTCATTATCAAGTACTCTAAGAGTTATGCAACTTTAAAATAACTATACAAAATATTTTGATTGTATTGTTATCTATTTGCTTTATATTTTACTAATATCCTAAACATTTTTTCTGTTGGTTTGCATTTATCTTACAAATATTTGTTTTTTTCAGTGGGTGGCTTGCAGCGCAACGGGTCAGTGAAGGGAGTGAAGAAGGTGTCACCTCCTACTGTTCCTACCTTGAACGTGAAATCTGCCCAGTTCAAGAAAAGCCCCTGCATTCTGAACGGCGATGAACAACTGACTGTTGACTTCTGTGATTCGGACAACGATTACGGTCCCTATTGTAAACCTCCGAGATCCCCATCCAACGGTAAATATGCCATTTTTTTCTGTACGCTATGGTTTTTGAACAATTGTAAGCATTGAATTGTATATTAGAAATATAATTACTAGCAACACTTTATAGTTAACTCAGAAAGTAACTGCTGTGTTCTTTAAACAAATCATGCAAATCTTTGATAAAAATAAAATAAGATATTATTTGTATTACACTCTTCAGTATCCGGCCCTGTTGTGGCGGAAGGACTGGCCAGATAACAAAAAAGCTAGGCTAGAGTTCTTAGCTAAAGCTAGAACTAGAAAGCTTAGGCTAGAGTTCTATGAACTCATTTCTTTGTCCACCAATAACAGAAGATAAAGTTTTTATACCACTTCTTATTGAGTACTAAGCCTTTCATTTATCTCATTCTCGGTCTGGTGAACCATAGAAGCAATATCCGGTAGCATGTCCAGTTAAAATAGAAGTTTCTGTACTGGCATTTTTTTTGTTTATATGCTACACTGCATGTTTCAAGAATTTCTTTGAAAACAAGTAAGTTAAAGGATATAAACTGTTGATATTTTAACATAAATTCTCTAATGCCCAATTTAGATACAGGAAACATAAACAAACAGTAACGTAAGCCTAATTCTCAAGAAAATTGGCTCAAATTGATTTTATTATTTAAAATAATTACGTAGATGTGAAAAGGTAACCCTAAGATAAGAGTCAAAACTTACAGTTTTTATGTTTTGAAAAAGTCCTTCATAGATGACATAGTAGACACCCTGTCTTCCTCATTTAATTACGATAAAAGAAAATTAGGCCGGATAGTACGGAATTCGGAACCGGATACTCATGTGTGTACTGAATGAAGACCATCTTAATATTAATAAAACTAATTATGCCTATTTAAGTATATATTCCCCACATCTGCTCCAAAACAATTGAGTCGAACTCACTCAAATTGTGCACGCTTATTATTTACAATTTTTTCAAAATTTAAAAATTTAATAAATATTGAATCAATTAGAAATGAACCAAAATGTTGCCTTTTTTTCATAGTAACTTCAGGGAAAATTATTTCAGAAGAAATATTTTTAAAACCATTTTAATATAAACATTTTTATGATTTCAGTTATATCAATTTCATTTCTGCACAATATTTCTTTCAATTTTTTTTAATTTAAAAAAAAATGTAAACAGATTAAAATTAATGTTAGCTTTGAACTTCTGTAGCACTATTTTTAGAATTTCTAATATATAATTTAATATTTTTAAATATGTGAATAATTCGTATCGAATTTGTTTCAAAGAGTTATTTAACAGTGCATAAAAGCAGACATAAGCCAATCGCTTAAACGGAGACAAAAATAAGCAAAGCTCTTGTGAGCAAATGAAGGAAATGTTCGACGACAGCAGCAGAAAATTAACTAATATTTTTTTTTCCTTTTTTTTCCCCCCAGAAATTTCTGAGGAAATTATCCCGAAAAAATTTACATCATCTTAAAATTTAAAAATGTATCGTTTCAACGATAACGATTGCAACTTTTACACAAAAATAGGTTCTACATTAAAAATATTATACATGAAAAGCCCAAAAATAACCGAGCAACGCGGGGCATGTCAACTAGTTTGTAAAAAAACAGGAAAACAACTTTGCATTAGAATTATGATTAATAGAAGGAATTTTGTTTAAGAATAACTTTATATATATTATTATATATCCATTGAAAGTCAAAAACTACGGAAGTTCTTTACGTGAGGCTCTTAAGTCAGAAGGGGTGGCTAATTCTCCACTCGACTTTCTGATGTTTTTCCATATTATAACGAGTTTTACACTTCGTCATATGCACTCAAAAGTATCGAATATCATTTCCGACATATTTCTCTAGATCAATTTAGTCTTAAATTTGATATAGATTAGTAAATTACATATAAAAATCTCATGCTTCATCCATTTAACTTGTTGTATTTTTCATTTATATCGCTTTTACGTAATAAGCAGGGCATTTCATAATTTTTATTCTTGGTGGTATATTTGGTAAAATCAGTGATATTGATTCATAATTTTGGTTATAAAACTTAACACCAAATTTAATCCATCCAGAATTTTCGTAAAATTTCAACCCCTTGTGTTCAGCCCTAGACAATATCTTGTGCACAGACAATCGGTCTGTCAGACAGATTATAAAACTGTATGCAGATATTTTCGGATTTCTGACTTGGCAGAGAAGCTATTGCCTAGGACCGCTAGATTTAGCGTGGGGGGGGGGGCTACAAATAGGTGATTTAAAGAAATTTGTTTTTCTAGCCAAATAGATAAATAATTTGTAAAAAGTAAAAATTCTCAGAATGACAAAATATATTAACATTTTATATTATATATTAATTTTGCAACACATCATATTATATATTTATACATTATTATTATTATATATCATACATTACATATTCTATGCATAATATTACACAGAATAATATTAATACTGTATTAAATATAAATAATCAACTTCTTAAATGTTTCATTCTGTTCATTTTGGTATAAAAATAATTACAAGCACCTAAATTCTGTCTGGGTTATATTGTGTATAAACATGGATACCGGGCAATCTGGAGAGAAATAACGACATATCCATTTTCACGAAGATAATAATTTAAAAAAAACCACTAACCTGAAATAAGGTAAAATGAATGGTAATGTTAAATTAAATTGGCCAGTGTATTAAAAAAAAGGTCTCATACTATTTATTGCCTATTGCCACAAAATACCTAATATAGACCTAGAATTCAGTTCAGATATGGAACAAGTCTTGTGCTAATGTATGCGGACAGACAGACAGATACAAATATTTGGTACAAATTTAGATTTAAGTATAAAGATTATGTACAAGATTTTATTCCTACAGCTAGTTAATTGCATTAAAATAGGCTAACCGACCAATTAAGAGATATTATTTATTTTATTTATTCATTTTTTATTTGGTCGAGTCTGAAACGCGGAAATTCGTCAAATTCTCTAGATCAAAATCTCGAACGATTACAATATCTTTACTTTGTATATTTCTTGTAAAGAGTTTACAAATTTTTGAGAATCATTATTGATTTTTGGGGGGCTGTTCGGTTATGTTCAAGCAAGGGGAAACAAATGTTAACGTTGCAAAGCTTCTCTCTGTGCTCTTTATATTCATTAATAATTCCACTTTGATGACACGACACGAAAGAGAGAGAGAAGCATTCTCAGATTCCTAGAATTGGTTATGAGCCAATTCTGTTGTTTGAAACATTCATTACGCTGTACAGAATATAAAGAAAACCCAAAATGTTGAAAAATAACTCTCGCCATTTAAGGAATATCATCCATCATTTTGAAAAATGTTCCAGTCAAATATGTTTTATTGCTTCTTTTCCTACTACTGATGCGAATTTTTTGATAATTTTCTAAAGAAATGCAAAAAAAAAGAAATGTTTTATTTGATTGGGCAGATATTCGAAATCCTTCTAATTACCAAGCTGAAGTCTGAGTTTGCATTTATTCAGCATCCATTGCAATATCTACAAAACTATCTTTCTTACTTGGATATTTAATGCGAAGGAAAGCAATAAAACGGATTCGTAACAATGTTCATTTTTTAACGTTAATATATACAATGATATTATCGCATTTCAAGATAATATTACAAATTTTTTAACGATTTCTTAAGATTTCGTATTATTTACTGAAAATTCAGAATTTATATACCCTTATACACTGTTTTCACAAAGTAGTTATTAAATTCCATTCCTGTTTTCATCGTTTGAGCAATTAAACACAATTATTTATATATTTCTCACTGAAATCTCGTCCGTTTTATGATAATTTACATTGCTTTATTTCAGAGACGAAATATTATTCCATTCATCATATTTAACAAGGAATTCATTCATCGTCTGGAGCTGACTTTTGGCTGGGGAATGAGAATATATGTTTTATTTAATTTTGTAATCTTAACTTTTCTGAAGTCTGCAGTGTAAGCAAGATAAAATATGCCTCTCTCTGAAACATGCTATTTCTGTGAGCTGTTGAGTGGAAGCTAATGCGTAGTTGAGGCCAGTATTTCATTCATGACCCAGTTATAACAGATGAGCCTTTTTTTGTTTTTAAATCACGGCGTTCACTTTAATTAGGGGGTGGGTTTTAATTCTTTGAGACGGAATATTTTTCCTGTCTAGAAAGTGATCCGTTCAAAGAAAGATGTAGAAAATAAGTCTAGAATTTGATTTGGAAACGAATTTATTTCCATTTATAAGTTTTTGCGTGAATAATTTGATTTTTGAGCTAAACTCCATTAAAAACTATCAGGAAAAATTCTTTTTGAATAACAGTTGTGTTTTTACTTTCTCGTAAGATAAAGGTATGGTAATCGTCAAAAGATTCGAAATGAAATTTTGACGAATTTCCATGTTTCAAAACATTCCGAGTCTGAAATTTATTTATTTGGAATTATGTCTGTGAACACGATACTTTATAACTACTTTGAGCTGGACTAATAAAATTTGATATGTTCAGCTGCCCAAATATAAGTTAATACGACAATTTCTAAACGTCGAAAATTAGATAAATAAAATTTGGCACTCAGATTTATCATACAAAATTCAGATATCAAATTTGGAAACAAATCCATCATAGGGTGGGTTGGCCAACTGTTTTTCTGTATTTACACAAGCATATAATGATTTAAATATGTGAAATGTGGTTTGTGATTTTGTGACTACAGTTGTAGTTCAGTGCCACATTGTGGTTTCAATCAATTGGCAAAAGGTAGAAAAATTGCGCATTCTATGTTACTGTTGTTTGTGTATTAACCGCATTCCAACGATTAATCGTCAAAGATTGCATGAATAAGCTTTATAATTATATATTTGGATATTCTCATTAATATTACACAAGTGCATTTATCAGAGAGAATGCGGGAAAGTTTACGGGAAATCACTCCCGCTGGCTAAAATGACATGAACTAAATATACTTATTTCTATTCTGATTAAACCCAAATGCATTTTCTTAACATTTGATCGTCTGTTTTTGTCTTTTACAAATATTTGACGAAGTGGACACGTATTGAAGCCCCCCTGCTGTCTTTATTTTATTATTATAATTATTTACTATCCGTTTTTATTCGCCATCTGTTCGCGGAGAATATTGGAAATGCTTAGTTTCAATTAAATCTTCTAAGCAGAATTGCTCATAGTTCCTCCAGCAAAGTACTTTTAACTACGAAATTGTAATATAAAAAAATATTTTAATAGCCTTACTCCTGTCAAGTTTGTGATGTATACATAAACGAATCTTCTTAAGGATGTTAAGTCTTATGAGATATTAGTGTCATTTAAGCCAACTATGAGGATAACGTTTTTTGTAACGGCACGTTGTCTTTCGCAGCATTCCTATCTTTCATGGCACTTTACTTCATTTCTCTTTCATCGTGTAAACTGCTTATATAAGAACAGAATATTTCTTCCATAGTTTTCAACAATGGACGAAAGACATGTGACTAAATACTTGATAAAATAATAAAAACAGTTTGAATATCATTGCCACAATAAAATCTGCTATAGAAAATACTTCAAAAGTTTTTTTTTAAAAATTGGGAAATTTCGGGAAAAAATTGCATGCAAGTTAAATAAATATCAATAATTTTTTTAAATTTCAAAACGATGTAAAAAAATTTTTGTGCAATTATCTTTTTGGAATTTATTGCTGAAAGAAACAAAAATCGCGCATAATTTTTAATTCATTAAAATTACAAAAAAAAACCCTCTGAAAAGCACATTTTTATTCTTCATTATATATAACTATTAAATTTGAGAACACTCACACGCACGCATGTTCATATTTTCTCTATTAAATAATCAGTAATTGAAAAGCAACCTGGTTTACTTTATTGTCCTAGTGAAGAAAATTCACCTCTCCGATCCGTTTAAGGGAGAGGTGATTGTGAATGATTGTGTGCGATTCATATTTTAATGAATGTGAATGATCGGATTGGCACTGATAATAGCACTGAATAAATATCCCTATTTATTAAATCATTCCATTTATTTTGCGCTTTTAATTTAAGTTAAATTAATTGATATTGTAATTTAACATCTTATTTCGAATTTAGCTGTTAGTTTAGGACCATTCTGTAATTTTCAGTCATGTTTATATAAGTTATTTGTTTATTGGTCTAACAATTCACCCTCCCTTTTATAATTTATCAACACTTAAGCTTGCTAAATTTAAGTTTCAATATTATATTAGGAGACAGTTTAGTTCCTCTGGTTTCTCTCTAGTTACAATATTTACTGACATTTGGAGGCATTGAAAGAATTCAGACTCACTAAGAAAGAGTTTTCTCCTTATTTTTAATTTGATTAACAAAATAACTTTAATCAAGTTGAGAACTATTCATGAGAATTTTTATCCCGATTATAGCCTGTCTAATACTCAGAGGGAGTTTTCAACTACAATCATGGGAAAATATCCCTCTCAATTGTCATAAATGATAAATTAAAAATTTAAATTTATTTATTTTCAAAGTATCAAAATTCTTATTTTCCCTTTCACATTACTAAATTATTATTTATCTTCCTGTTCAATGTAACTTTTATCTTCAAATATTAGAATTAGTATATTTACATATTGTTATAATTTTATTCCTAATTTAAATAGCTTTGAATATTTAGGTAGATTTTATTTTCAAATTACTCAAAAAATGAAATAGTATTTGCGAGCTTTTCTATAAAAAAAATCTTATTATCTACAATATAACATACAAAAAAATTTGGAAGGTTCAAAGATGTCTTTTGCATACTTGATTGGGTAAAGTTTTCTACTCTGGAAAATATGACGCTCCCAGAGAATATTTTACTATCATCACTCCCCCATTAAATGCCACTGTTATATTTAAGGAGCTATAAAGGCCTTTAAAACGGTGCTTTTTGCAACATCATGCTGGCCCATAAAAGCCTAGCCATACTGCATCTGTAGTTCTTTGCAAGAAAATTGCTTGTCTTTTTCTTTGCTTTATTCGTTCGAAATTCAGGAAATGGTCGTTCGAAGTTACATCTTGAGTTGAGCTATTCTGCACAGACTTCTTAATTTGAATTGTGGTTCATCGACTTTGATACTTGATTCAACCCTTAACTCAAGTTGTAAAATTTCTGTTTATGGCTGGCATCGTGTTGTCATTGCATTTTAAGCTGGCATTATAATTTGTTAAGAACGAGTAAATAAGTTTCTCTAAAACAGTGTTAATTTTTTGTGGAAAACTATGAGGTTTGTATTTAAAATAATATCATATCTCCTGTTAATGCAGTTATATTGATAGTTGTAGTTGTTTAAAAGGCACTCATAGTTAAAATATTAGTTAGAGGTGTATTTCAAATTAAAATCTTGCAACTACACATACAAGGGAAAGTGTAGTCCAAGAATTTGACCTTGATATTATAATGAATCACGTTCGAAACTTCCCTGAATTTGTAGGAAAAAATGTTTTTAGAATTCTGTCTGTCTGGGAACATGGCAACTCGGAAACGCCATAATATAATATAATAAAATGAATAACGTATACTATTTAGACACTAAATTTGCAGATTCTTATCAAAATTTGGAAGAAATCCAAGAAAGAAAGAATCTATTTGCATGTCCTTCCGTGTACACGATAAATAAAAAATACGACGAACTTGACAAACGAAATTTCCCGTGCTTTTATCGCCCGAATTGTAGGTTTATATTAAATTTTGATTTTAATCAGTAGACTAAATAACTACCTGTGATCCACGTTTTCTGAATGCAATAAAAATGCAACAAAGTAGATATATAAAATGTTGTACCTAGTTTTGATATCTAAATTGTAGTTGTGTCATATTTTCGATCCATTTGGTCAAAGGAAAGAGGTCTAAAAACGCATTCTCGATTCTTTTCAGTATACTATAAAGCCGTCGCGGATCCAATAACTAGGAAGCTACTAAGGCTGCAAGTAGATCATTTAAAAGAATCGTATAAGCCTTCTACTAAATAAATAAATGTGAAGGATACAAATTCTATGAATTATATAATATTAAGATATTGCAAACATTTTGTCAATCATAATTTAGATTTTATTTCATTACATTTGTGAATTATATAATATTAAGATATTACGAACATTTTTTCAAACGTAATTCTGTTTCTGTTTCGTTGCATTCGCATCGATATTATAGTATTTATAAGCTTTAAGCGTCTGTTTAAGTAATATTTTATATATATAAAGTAGATACCTCGCAATAACGAGTAATAACTACATAAATAATATATAAATTTTCAAAATTACTAAAATAAAAGATTAATCTAAAACAAATTATGTTAACTAAGGTAAAAATATGTTAAAATGTGAAGTTAAATAAAGCCTTATAATGTGTATTCTGTCTTGGAGAGAAAATGTCTCAATTCACCAGTGGACAAAACTAAGTTTAAAATCGAGCCATATTATGAAAGTATATGTAAGAGAATGCTGCAGCAGACTTGTACAAAAATTCTTAAAGGAAAATAATGATTTTTTCATCTTTTTATTTTCAGATTAACTTCCTAATTGGATTATATTCTCTACTATCTAATGAGATGAAATTTTCCGTTATAGAAATATATATAGTCGTTTTGATTCAATATGCGACGATAGAACTCTTGCTATTTTTACCAGTCATTTTTGTTTCGAATTATGACATCTACGGATGACTTTATTTTACCTTATAAGTTTAAAATTACGATAATTCGATACACGAACCACACTCGGGAAGCCCTTTTAAGGGTTAATTGCTCCTATGGTTAATATTTATTTTGCAATTGAGATATTATTCTAGTCGGTTATTTTGCTCTGCTCTCTTATCTTTAATGAGTCTGAGAAGAGCTGACAGTAATGACTCACTATTTCCTCGTAAATTTCCTAAGAATGAAGACAACTTTTATAAATTGCCGTGATGCTTATTTCTGCCCAAAAGCGTTATTATGCCTCGGATTGCGTTTCCAAAGTCAACGTGCCCAAGGATACCTTTCGCATATTTGATTAGGCAAACACTTCAACAAAGCAAAACATGTATATCTGAAGATGAATATTTCCCTATCGTAACTACCCCATTTAATGTCACTGTGACATTTAAAGGGCTATAACGATTCTTAAAACGGTGATTATTACTACACCGTGCTGGCTCATAAAAGTCCAGCCAAGCAGCATCTGAGGTTCTTTGAAAGAAGAAATTGCCTCTCCTACCTCGCCAAATTCATGTTCGTAATGAGTGGAACTCCGGAATTCAGGAAATGCGACGTCATAAAGTACTTCAATCGTGTTTCCACCATCTTCTGGTTAGGGCTCTTTTATTCTGCCACTTGGCGGCCTTTGGGGAGAGGACTGTTTGACTTGGAGGAAAGCTCTTGAGAATTCTTGTCTGCCTTATTTAGCTCGGAAAAGAGAAATTGTCCGACGAATGGTGGCTGCTTTTGGATGGGATGGTTAATTGTGGATTGAGGTATTGAGAGAGATATTTGGTTGGTGTCTGATTGGGCAAAAATTGGGCAATTCAGCACATACTAAGAGTGAAGTTCATTCATTTATGTGAAGTAAACTATTTTTAACTACTGAGAGAAAGGCATAGTTTGCTAGCAAAATTGTTCTTCTAATGGCACAGATTGAATTTTGTTAATGTAAACCATTGATTCGATAACATGTTACGAAACTAGTTGTCCCAAAATGGGCTAAAATGTATAAACTTGATATGATGTCAGTTATTTCTTTCAGTCTTCTTCTTATTTTGTTCATTCTTTACGATCATACAGATTAAAATAATGGTCCGATTAAGATAGCAGTTTTTTATTCATTGGTCAAATTCTGATAATAGATTAATTTATAATTAAATATTAAAAAGATATTTGAGGTAGATTTTTAATATTTTTTGCCAACAATTTAATATATTCAATGATATATGTATATTTTTATTTGAAGGTAATTTGCCAACCTTTAGGAAGTTTTCTAGAGAATTTAACCTTTAGTGTATTTTGCTAACATTGGAAATAAATGGTATTTCGAAAGTGCCTTTGTCCGAATCTTTGTAGAAGTTGGGTTAAAAATCCAATGAGAAACATATGGTCCTACAGTTCTACTTTGAGAGACGGCCCTTTTTACAGCTGGCTAATTCTGGACTCTTATGGTCAATAGCTTGCTTCACATTCTCCGGTTGGTATTATATTCAACCGAATTAATTGTATGGTTAGTCGACAACAACTATTAATATACTAATTCTACCAGCAATAGCGCATATTTTTCTGGAAATGATTATTGGTCTTGGCGATAGGATTGGATTGATATTCGTTTTTCCTATATCAGGTATTGTCTGACACTGATATTTGATCATATTTGATTCTTTTGTATCTGGAACATGTAGCAACTGATTTCCCTCCTTTTAGGAATGAAACCGGGCATTCAGTGAATATTGGTTTTCGCACTTGCGGCCGAGACTAGTAGCTGCTATTGATAGGAATATGATTAAAAATTGGTATTTCGCTTCTTTAGAAGAGATTTTGCTGACTGTGTGCGAATTACCTTGGTTTTGATAGTGATTGACGGGTGGATGAAAAGAGGAAAAAAAATAGCTTTGCTGTTAGTATAGGAGAAAGTGGAGATTCTTCAGTGTTTTATGTATCGTTAGGATAGTAATGGTTGAATATGAAATATATATTGTTAAAACATCACATATGGTCATAGAATCACCCAGGTAAGACAGCGAACTAGGCAATATCGATCTAATACTTTGTATCAGAATGATCTACTATCATTCAATTTGTAATATTTTAAAATGAATAAGGCCAAAGAAATTACCAATCGGTATCAATCGAATCCAAAATCTAATATAGATTTTCCTAATATTCTTAGTCTGTATCATTTTTGGGTATTTTTGCGTACTACAAGGTATCAAGTATGTGCAGTACTGTACACTCATTCTTACTTCAAAAATTTGAATTTAACACATTCGAAAAACATCATGACTATTTTCTCATATCATAATTATAAGTAACCATCATCTCGCTGTAACTTCCAATTTATAAAAGCAATTGGTTTTTGTTTACTTTTCAATAATAAACCCTGCGTAAAATGCCTACAATTTAAAGGTTTTATGTACAAAATTATTGCAATTATTATAAAAGGGCTTTTTTCTACGTGCGATTCTTGGCGATTTTTCTTGGTGTTAATCAATGGAATGGGGTTATTACACAAATATCAGAACATCGAATGCATTTTCTTTTTTTACTTTTTCGCCAATTGATTGAAACCACGCCAAATTTCATATATTTAAGTCATTGATTTTTTTAAATTATCTCATTTGCATGCTTGTATAAGTGCATAACGATATGCAATGAACTCCTTAACGTATTTGATTTCAAATTTGATAGAAATCTACACTTTAGATGGAAAATCTGTTTATCAAATTTTGTCCATCTAGCTCTTTTCATTTTGTAATTATCCAATTAACTTACATTCGCACACCTGGTCATCTCCATCTGAATGAATTTCATTCAAAATTTATAAACTTAGTATATAAACCATATGCTAAATTTCGTTCATTCGCAGACTGACAGATATAGTTCCAAAAACGTTTTTTTCGAACTCAGGCAGATCTGAAATGTTCGGATGTTCGTCAAACTTCCGAATTCAAATTTTCTATTTGCTGGTTTCTTATATGAGTTTCGTATTTCGTATATTCTAGTGAAAAGTGTAAAATATTTAAAAGAAAAAGATCTACTTTATAGTATTCTAATAAAAAATCGTTTTCTCAAGAAATAATTCCATTTCTTACTCTGAAAACTTTCATTTCTGAGAATTTACATTGTAAACACATTTCATTAACTCTTTCCAAGTTATATTACTTCTTCATTTTAAATGATTAAAGAAAGTCACAAAATTACTCATTTCTAAGTAGCAAACAGTTCTCTTTAAATTTGAAATGTACAGTAAAATTCTACCGTGTTTTCTATTCATTTAATTAACTTATATTTATTTAATTATTTTAATTATTCAGTTATTTTATTCATTTAATTTAAAATGTCCTTCAAAAGTACTCCTTTTGTCATAACCTAAGAAAGCACTTTAAGAGTTGCTAAATAAGATATTCTTAGATAATAATTCCTCTAATTTTTTTAAGGCTTTCAACTCTTTAATGAAAAGAAAGAAAAAATTATCTGCTTAAATGAATTTATAACCTTTTTTTTATAATTTGATTACCTACACGAAATAATACATTATGTGAAAAAGAATTCTTTAACCTTCCACTCTCTTTGCTAATCTCATGTTCATCGTTAATTAATTTCTTACGCAATTTCTGCTAGTCCGGCGCCGGCGCTAATTAATTTGGCTTCAAATGACGCATACTTCCACAGTTTTTCCGCAAGCTTGAAATGTAAAACTTGTTTCCCTGCATTCATTGTATCTATACAATGAAGTTCCAAGGTAGGGGTTTTAAAATGGCCTAGAATCTTCTGGATTAGATTATTTTTATGAAATAAAACTTCTTGATAAAATTCAAAATTAGAAATAGTACACTGTTAAGAAATCATCTATTAATTATCAAAATCCCTTATTAAATTTTACGGACATTTTCTAATTAGTTTTCTAACATGATGGTGTTTCAAATATGATTAATTTTCATTTTTTTAAAATTTGTTTTCTAAGAGGATGTTGTTTTAAATATGTTAATTTTCATAAAATATTAAAAGTTTTCAACTTTATATCTTTTTTTATGTGAGCAACTTTACACTGCATTTTTTCTTATAAATGTGTTTATAATGCCCCTATGTAAATCCATTCCACATAGGAGCATTTACATGCTTTACAATATTCTTATCATTCATTGTTCGAGATTAATTTTGATTTTGTAGTAGCTGCTCCACTCCCCTCGTCCTATAAATACCTATTTGTACTTAGCATGATTTAATATTTTTCGACATGAATTTTGAAAATTAAAAGGCAAAATTCCTGGAAGGTTGGGGAAATAAATTTTTAAAAAAATATTTCAATAATTCATTCTTAAATTTTTTTTCAATTTAAAAGCCAAAATATTTTTTAGCAATCTGAAATATGTGAAAGTTTTTAAATTCATTACTTTTAGAATGAAAATCAAAGGGTTTTTTTTGTTTGTGTGCGCGTGTATGCTTGTGTGTGACGTACGAATATGAATGTGAATAAGATGACTAAATGTATCGAAGTTCTGAATACTTTTATAAGATATTTATTTATTTTCCAAATGGGTTGTTATGATGGGAGTTAATCATTTATATTTTAAAAAATGTGATGGCAATGAAATCAAATAGAAGATGACGCATGAATGATAGCTACAATGCTCGCTGTTCAACATGAAACTAATATTTTATTATATTTTAGCATAGACCTTTTTACCGCGCTATAAACTTCATACTCAATAAAACAGCTATTTATGTAAATCTGGTACAGTTTTTAATTATGTAATATTTACTTATTTTAGATTAAATTAGGTAAAAAAAATTAACCAATTGCTTTGAAGCATATTTGATTTACATGAAATGGTTTGATTTGTTTCGGTTACGTCTTTGCAATGAGTGTTTTAACGTGGTGATTCATAGCAATACAAGTAAGTTCAAGTACAAATTTAAAATTAATTTACAAGGATTGAAAGAGCATGCAGTTCTTTGCTCATGTACAAAAAAATGGGAAGGATTAATGGTAATATTCGGTAATATTCCTCCCTTTCTGTGGAGTGTATCTATTTAGGTGGTGATATAGTGCAGAGGCATTGCCGATGTTGTGGTTCTTACCATCTTCAGCAGACCATATATCAAAAAATTTAATCTGCAGCTGCAGATGGAGTAGTGAAGTTATTTAGTTCATTATGTTTTATCTTTACTTTCTTTTAACTCTTTGCCATATAATGGTTTCATTTTGCACAACTTCTCCTTCTACAGATTACCTTGCTATATTTACTAGTCTGCGTTTTGATAAATTGCAATTGTTTCTGCTGTTTGAAATTGGTTCATTAATGGAAAAAATGTGACAATAATCATTCGAAACAGTAAAAAATAGAATAACCAATTTTTTCTATTTGATTGGCGAGTTTTCTGGAATATTGAGAGCAGAATTTGTGAGAATTGATAGTATTTTAACGAAAAACAGATCAAATCCATTAAAATGTCTGTTTCAGTATTGTTTAGCTGAATTCTTTGTAATCTTTAATCTCTTTAAATCTCGTTTATTATCATATAGATATGATAATAAACGATATCGGTAATATTCCAGTAATTATCAAAACATATTAATTCACCTCTTAAAGTATTGGTTGAAAGATTCATAAATTAAGTGTCCTTTAAAGCACCACTGAAGTATTTAGCACCAAAAATGGCTGGGCATTAACAAATCTCTTTTCTTGTGGTATTAATATGCTTGATTAGATCGGAAATCTCATTTGCATGCTAAGTATTTGCTTGTCACGCTGATCCCGCAGTATAAACTGCCTTCGTCCTTCTGAAGCAGTATTTTACTGTGGTTCTGTTGTTCTGAACTAATTCATTGTCTTTCTTGGACCAAGTTCAAATTACACTCTTCTTAATTAGTGAGAAATGAAACGCAATTTTTTCCTGCTGTTTCTTGTTGAGGAATGAGTTACGCTGCATGTGATGGTAGCTCAGAATATTCTATTTGGTAGCTTCTCTAATTTTTTTTTCATTATTATTATCATCCTTGGATATTTCTCTGATCTTTCTCTCTATTACATAGGACATTGTATTTAAATGACGACCAATAATTGTGTTTACATTACCTGTTACGCTTTTACCATCATATATATTACTTTACCATGAGCAGATGTAATCAAATTACATTAATTAATTTTAATTAATAGGCATACTTTTAATTATAGGTATACTAAATTTTAAATCATATAAAATACAAATGATGTACTTTACAAAAATTTTAATCTCTAGATCATATTCCATCGTTTATTTCTACTGACGCATGCTTTTTAAATCACAACACAAATTGTGTATACTTAACAGGAATTTTAATCTCTATATCACTTTCATCATTTATTTCGACTGAGGCATACTTTTTAAATCACATAAAACATAAATGGCGTACTTTATAGAAATTTTAAACTCTATATCACTTCCATCATTTATTTTAATTCTCTTTCCCCCTTAATAATTGATGAGGAAATACTTTGACTACGATTTGAATCGCCGGTAAATTATTGGAAAACTGACCGACCTTGCGATGAGAGAGATTAACTTGATTAAAGAGACAGGAACTTAGCATCTTCCCATTTCATTTATTCTTGGATGTGTTTGTATCTCTCCAATAATATAATGTCTTCATTACGTATTTGGTTGTTTGATGTTTGATAAAGACAATGATATGATTATATTGCACCGTGGTCAAATCTGTCCATAGAAAGATAGGATTTTTACGTACTTTTATTTAATTTATTCTTGGATTTGATTTGTTGCCAAAAAAAGATGGCATAATATAACATATTTTATTGTTTTGTCGTTGCTAGTTTTAATAGTGTAAGAGACAGATGTTGTGAATTTTAAAATTGATAAGTAGACGATATTCAACGTTTCTGACAATCTAGAAACTTTTACACTGCGTAAAAAAAGTAGAAGGACACTTGATTTTGTAACAATAACCGAAAAATATTTTATTTTTACCAAATTTTTTTATTAGAAATATTTAACAAATATTTCAAAAATACAATTTTAACATCAGAATTATGATGTTCAAATATAAAATATTAATGGCAACAAAAATAGTTTCTCTTTTTTGAAACTTTGTAAAAAAAGTAGGACAGCATTATAATAAATGAAAAAATAGTGACTTTAATAAGGAATGGTCTTCCCATTGCCCTTTATAACTTCAAATATTCTGTTTGGAAGTGAATTGTATAGAGTTTGAATTTCAGTTTGACAAAAATTGTCCCACGAGTCATTCAATGCTTCTCGAAGCTGAGTTTGCGAATCAAATTGCCTTCCATCAGCATAAACTCGACGAACTAGCATTGCCCAGATGTTTTCCACTATATTAAGGTCAGGACTTTTGGCTGGCCATAGTAAAACATCCACATTATTTGTTAGGAACCAATTTTTGACTCCAGTCGCAGTGTGAATGGAAGCTCCGTCTTGCTGAAACTTCCACTCTTCACCCCCCATGTCAGAGGCATAAGGAAGAAGCTCGGAATTCAGCTCTTGAATGTAGTCTGTATGTTTTTGCCTACCATTTAAGAAAACCAGACTTGTCCTTCCTCCGTATCCAACAGCCAACCAAACCATTAAACTCCCTCCTCCCATTTGTAGTATTGAATAGTATTCGCCTTCAGTCCCCAGATAATTCCAGTAGTGCTGATATCCGTCTGGACCGTCTAAGTTAAATTTCTTTTCATCGGAAAATATCACAGAAGTCCATTCTGTAGTCCAGGACATGTGCTCCTTAGACCACGCTAAACGGTTATCAATGTGAGCTTGTTTCCACTTAGGATGATGTTTCCGTTTTTTGAAAATGAATTTTTTAGATCTTTTAATATAGTTGTAAACTGTTTGTTTCGTCACATGATTAAGTCCTGTTTGATTTCTTGCCTTTGAAACACTTCCTTTGTTCTTCTTCAGCATTAGAGCAAGCTTTCTTTCATCACGTGGTGTTAACTTCTTCGGTCTACCAGTCTTCTTTTTATTTCCATTTCTATAAGGATTTCTGATAAAGTTTGAAACTGTATTGGGGCTCACCTACAACAATCGAGCAATCTCTCTGACACCTTTACTATCATTTTGATATGCTGAAATTTGTCCTTTTTGCAAATCGTTTAAAGGTATTTCCTTTAAGCATTTCTGAGAACGGAGAAACAACGTAACCTTTAAACAAATTAGATTTTTTTGACAGAAAAGGATAAACAAAGTACAAAATCACTATTGAAATAAAGAACAACTCACTAAATTAAATATATTAGCAAGTGTCCTACTTCTTTTACGCATCAGAAATTATATATACTAATTTTCTTAATAATATTAGTGGTAGATGTTTAATTTTTGCCTAAAATGAAAACAAGGGTCAATAAACTAAATCTGCATAAATATCTGGTAGTTAGGAGAAAATAAGAGATATTAATTGGCAAAAAGACACTGTCCTTCTACTTTTTTTACGCAGTGTAATATTGTCTGCCTTGTCTCCTTAGTGACTAACGCCAAAATACGAAGGATCGCAGGTTTGAGATCAGATTCCTTTCATTGGTGTATTTAGGAAATTTGAAAAAGAGATTCATGTTTCATTTTCTTCATTCAAAGGCGGTGCAAATTGCATGACCAAATAGCCCTCATGCAACTTCTAATGGAACTAAGCTAAACTAATTCTTGCATTGATTGATTTAAAGGAAAGGATTACGTTATATAGAAACTTTATGATTGCGTCTCAAATCTTTTGTATTGCAGAAAAATTAATTATTTTTTGTTTTATATTTCATCTTGATTTTTATGAATTTTAAAAGCTTGGTTTTAAAAAGTTATAGATCCCATTTCTTATCAGAAAAATTGTTACAACGTTATTAAAATCATTCATTATTAAATGTAATTTAGTCTGGTCAATATGTAGAGCAGTCACTTCAACAGGGTTTGGATATTTCCTTGTTTTTATCATTCTTATCAGAATATTGTATTGTTTAGTTACTTACCATATTTTATAAATGCAAATAACTTAATACATAGCGTCTGGAAAATTTTGAAACAGAATGTTGCATTATTAAATTTTATATGTCTTAGCTCCTTTTATATAAATTAAATAAGACATGAAAATTGCTATCGAATTTAAGAAAAAAAAAAGATTTGCAATGTCTTTGTTATAAAATTGCAGATGTTAAGAAAGATTTATATATGATATGAATTCAGTTTAGAGACAAAATTTCATTCAGTCTTCAAAACATAAGAAATCAGATATGTTTATACTGAAATATTGATATGTCCAAACCACTATCCAAATAAATGTAAAACTTCACTGTGAAAGAATAGAAGACTATCTAAAGCATTGCTACTATACATGTTGAATCATATATAAAATGGATCTCATAGTATATATGCAGCTAGGCCTCATCATCTTGTATAACCAATCATCTGCTATACATAGTTGTCAAGTCTCTCTTTTATTCCCCGGTTGCTTTGGATACCAGATACAAATCATGACTTATCCACGTTTCCGAGCTTGTCTTATACCAATACGCCATAGCACACGTGCTCACATGTATGCATGTATTGGAGGGAGGGGTAATCACATGTATTGAAAGGACAAATGTTGCGATGCCTGCTATTAACGTTTCTAGCAAGCATCGATTCTGTGCGCCATTCGGTTGGCTGCAGTAAGTCTTATTTATTGCGCCCTTTGAGGTTCATTTATTGTTATTCTCTTTAGTCCCTTTTTGAGATGGGTTTTCTTTGTAGCATATAGTAATATCATTTCGACTATGAAAAAGTATAACATTGTAGTTATGAAATGCATAGTATTCCATTATTTCTATATAAAAGAGTAAATTTGTTGATTTTTAAAGGGAAAAAATCCTAGATAATAATAATTTTCGAATCAATTCCAATTGCATAATGAAGATTTGTCCTGTTTAATCTAGTTGCATTCAGTATAACAAATGCTTTTACATATAAGTTATCATGCAAATATAATTTATTAAATAGTTATTTGAATGTGACTTTATTTGCTCTGGAATATAGAACCAAATGCGAAAGTGCAATAATTTCAAAAAAGTTTCGCATAAGATACAAATAAAAAGCTTAATAAATCTTTTTTATAAACATTTTAAATTTATGATCACACGTTTATTTAATGAAATTCTATTTCGTGTTTTTTAATCAAAAATTAATTTAAAATTTTTTTGCAGTGTTAAAGGATTATCTTCAAGGATCTTTTCTACTTATGTGATATAAGAGAATGATAACCTCCACATCAAAATAATGAAACGATTGTAAAGATTATTTAAATCGTTTCAATTAACGAAAAATATTCGAAAAGTTTATTAAATATTATTATAACGAATAGATTATTACAACAAAAAATAAAATAACAAAAAGTCTTTCCTTAAAAAAGTAATAATATTCGTGAATATTTTACATTTATAATTAAAAATTACTGGTAATTCCCACAAAAAATAAGAGATAAAACTATTTTAATTCAGGCATTAAAATATCAATCGGCAAATTTTTTTTGTTTATTATCTGGGTTGAATACTAAATAATTTCTATTCCCCTTTTTTTATTATTGTTTACAAATTAATATCGTTTTGCTTGTGATTTTTTAAAATTTTTTATTTATACTGTCGTTACTTATTTTTTTTTTATCCAATGACAACAAAAAAAAACATTTTCTTGCATTTGAAACTACGTTTATAATTGAAAATAACTTCTCTATCCATTTGTTTTCATTAAGTTAAATATCTTTTGAAAAATTAAAGGATGTTTATTTTAATTAACTACTAACTGCTGATTCTTAAGGATTGTTAACGTGGAAAAAATAGAAGAATTTCTTTTTAAATATTTCAGTTTAGGACATAACGCGTCGTTTTTATTCGTTTCAAATTTCCTTGAATATTGTGTTGCTTGCAACGTTTTTTTATAATAGAAAAAAAAATATCGTTTTCGAATAATATTTTTTGTTCTTATCTTGCCAAACGATTTCCGTATCCTCTGTTTTGTTTTTTATTTCTTTTTCATCTTCTTAAAAGCTTTGCTTTCTAAAAGAAGACAAGAGATCCTCTGACAGATCAAAATAATGTTTGATCCAAAGACAACAAAAAAATCTGTGCAACCAAGAGTATCGATTTTTTCCGAAGGAAGGGAGGAGCTGATATTCTTTTTTTTTTAAAGGAAGAAAGGAAATTGTGTTGCTATTTTGGCTTTTTCCAGAGCAACCTCATTTTTTGTACCATGATTTGAAAGATTTTGGGCGAGGTGCAATCTTGTCAAAAAATATTTAGAAATATTGTGGAAGTTGTGCATCTCTGTGCTTTTACAGTTCAATAAAGTTTAAAATTTTTCGGTATGAGAAAAAGTTTGTATTTTTCTCGAGAGAACTTTATAGATGAAAATATGTAAAAGGTTCTGAAGTATTTTTCGAACTTTTGTTTTGAAATAAAAATCAGAAAAGTTTTATTTCTGCTGAAATTTCACTTGAAATTTTCTTAAGTAACATTAATACTTTTTGAGGTTCGCATTTATTTTTTTGGATCTCCTGTAAATCAATATCGAAGTTTAAAAAAGGTTATTTAATAAGAAATTCTGAATTCTTTTATTTCAATTTTTAAAAAAAAAATCATTTGTGTAAGTCGTATTAAGTTAGATGCCTGAATTTTTCAAAAGTGTTGATATATATCATTTACTATAATATATTAATTAAGATATTATTATAAGATGAATATTTTAAATAAACATTAATAAATATAAATAAATAAAATTTAAATAAATATTTTTATTCAGTCTTGATTAAATTCGCTATCAATTTTTGACTAGATCGCTAACAACTTTTCAAAATCCCAAAAATTAATTAAAATACACATCAATAAAAAAACTAAGCAATTTTTTTTTATGCTTATACATTTTCTGTAAATATTATCCCCCGAAAATTATTTTTATATTGTCTGAAAATTCATATTTAAAAGTTACCTTATCTAAAATAATTTACTCATACCAAAGTCAATTCCATTAGTTTTTTAAATAATTTTTATATTAAAGAATTTTTTTTTGCTATTTAATCTGTAACTATGTTTTTATTGTATAGTAACCTAAAGTTATTATTCTATCAAACGATTCATTCTCTTGCTTTTACCAGCGTTAAAATTTTTAAAAAATGCTTTCTTTTAATATTAACTTCGAAATAGGATTTTCACTTTCGTTTCATGCGTACACTTTTTAATTAGCTCACGCAATAATTTATAGTAGACTGATTCTGTTAAATTCAAATTTTGATTTAAATGCCAAGATGAAATTTTAAATTAATGCTTTCCTTATTAATAGGAAATTTAATTTAATTTTTAATTAATTTACTCCATTAATTTAATTTTTTTAACAGCCAGAAATGCCAGCAAATAAGCCGATTACCAATAGCAGCTAGTTATAACTAATAAAAATGCAATGTTAAGCATTCAATTCGTAAAGCATTCTTTTAAATTTTGTTAGTTTCAAATTGTGGTCGTTACATAGAGAAATAGTAGAAACAACTCCAATTCAATTAAAATTTGTTAAAATGCTATTTTTTCTGCACAACCAACCTTTATTCTTAAGATTGTTGTTTCTTTTTTTTTTCAGGGAGCAATCACACTGTTCAACCTTTTTATAACGGTTCATCACAAAACTCTCATCTCATGAAGAAAATGACTCCTGGTGGAGGCTCTAACGGCCAGGTAAATAAATTAAATGTCCACTAATATCACCATAAGTGGTTTTTTTGTGGGCTGGATACTATCTATGAATTAAATATGCATCATGCGATTTGCATAAATTAAACTTTCGACCACAGAATTATCAGCTGTGGCGGAAATTACTTCTTGGGTAGTAAGTTTTTCAAAATTTTAATTATATTTTTAATTTTAAAAAATATATTTTTAAATATTTTTAACTTAATTTAAGTGCATGTTACTCTTATATACCAATTTTACATTAATTTAAATTTAAAAAATAACTCTTTTAGTGAATTTTAATAGCTATTTCAAAATAATATAAGTTTATTTTACGGTAGTATATTTATTTTTTTTAAATTGCTACTTTAATATATATTCTCTTTATTATGTAAGCTGGATACTATCTATAAATTAAAAAGATGTAGGCAAGATACTATCTTAAATTATGGATTGATAATATGTACTTGTAAATTAATATGCATCATGCGATGTGCATAATTCAGCCGTTGGACCACAATTATCATTTCTTAAGGATAACGTTTTTTTTTTTTTTAATTATTAGATTCTTAATTTTTAAAAATATATTTTAACATTTTTTAGCATAACTTAAGTGAGTGTTACTCATAAAAACCAATTTTACGTCATCTTAAATTAAAATAGTATGTTTTTCAGGGAAACCATTTTTTTTCAATGCATTTTCTCTAATTTAGTAAATATTTCAAAATATTTTTAAGTATATTTAAAGATGATACATTCATTGTTTTAGTTTCTCTGTTAATATGCATTTTCTCTGCCAGGGATATATGTGTTATGTTTTTGTTGCTATAATTAAGAGTGAATTTAAATATATATATATATATAAGGAGAGATGAATGAAAAACATTATCATGCTACGATGTTCCACACTAGAGATTCGAACTTTTATAAATTCTTAACATTTTGAAATTCTAACTCTGTTTCTAGATCCATTTAGCCCATGTCATTGTCCATAGTCAACCAGATAGCCTTCCAAGTACTCCTTCAGATGCTGGTCATTCACCATGTCTTTCAAAAGGTATGTATTCATATTTTAATTTGAAAAAAAAATTTTTTTTGTTCTAAATTGGAACAACAATACTAAGATTGAAATGCCTTAATGTTTAAATTATTTATGTTCGGCGGTCATAATCATAATGCGTTTTATCGAAATAAAAATATTAATAATTTACGTTTCTAATGTTTTTTTATTAAAAAATTCTTCTTATTTTTTGAAAATACGTCCATTTATCACTATTTATGTAATTGAATTCATAATAAATTTCTTATGAATCAAAATGCTTTCATAGTTTTTTTCCCATCTTTATTCTGATGAGAGATAAACTTGTATGACAACGCAATAATTTAATTTCCCATTTCTGCATTAGTATCAAATATGTATAAATTTATCCTTTCTGAAATCTTCTCAATAGAACACTTATTTTAATAAACATTTAGTTTTTCGTTTTACGCATGATCCTAACACTAATTAATACCCGATGAAAAAAAATATCTTGATTATTTCAGAGAAATCAGTCTCTGAATGTTATTTGTTAGCTACAAGGTTGCCATTTCGTTTACATTTACTTAACTCAAATCCTCTGATGACAGGTCGTCTAATGAGCGGCACGCAAGCTTCTTTAGAAGACCAAGGCATCGACATGAATAGTCCAGGCAGGCACAGTCCGGGAGGCAGTAGTGGAGGTAGCAGTATATCCAGGCATTCTCTGTCCAGCCTTGACAGTGGGAGAGCTTCTGCCCCAGGATCTGAAGGAAAGGTGAGATATTTATTATTCAGTGGGCGATAATCATTAGATAATTGGAAGTTTATTTGATTTGTTTGATTTACATCCGATTTTGAAACTGCAAAAAGTTTGTGGGGGTAATCCTGCAATTATGAACTGTAGTTTCATAATAAAGGCAGTGTCTTAAACGGCGATGAATTTTTTCCCCTTTTACAAAATGAGGTCATTAGAAATTTGGCATTTTTGCCGTATACGATTGGTAAATAATCGAAGATAATTGTTATTTTATTTTTATTTACATCTGATTTTGAAACTGCACAAAGTTTGTGGGGATAATCCTTCAATTTTAAACTGTAATTTCATAATGAAGACAGTGTCTTAGATGGTGATGCTACAAACATGAGGTCATTGAAAATTTGACATTTTTACCATATACGATCGGTAAACAATCTAAGATAATTGGGATTTTATTTTTATTTGCATCTGATTTTGAAACTGCACAAAAGTTACTGGTGATGAACATGCAATTTTAAACTGTAATTTCATAATGAAGACAATGTCTTAGATGGTGATGAAAGTTTTCTCCCTCATAACTTGAGGTCATTCGAAACTTAGCGTTTTTATGATTTAAGATGACCACTTACGAGTTCATTAATAGAATGGGATCTTAAAATCATGATTCTCTAATCTATGCTCACATCACATGCTTTTTTGGTTCATAAATAATTGCCAATAATATGCATATGACAACCTTTTAAAAGTACCATTTAAAGGTCTTTCTCATTTGAAAATCTTAATGTTTTAAAAATATTATGCATGTCTGACGAATGGATTAACTGTAATGAAACCTATATGTTGACAAACTAATTCAATTATTGCTATTGAACTGGGACTTCATTCTCTAATTTTCCTTATCATTTCAACATAAATATATGCGAGGCTTCACTGATGTATTGTAATAAAGTCAATGATGTAAAAAAGTCAATCCAAGTTATTAGTTCGTATTTATTTGTGGAACTATATTAAAGAAAGGTGGATTAAATAACGTTATGACATTTTTTAAATTGTATAATATTCTGTTGTAAAAGATTAATGCAAATTTCTTTCAAAGATATTTGAAATAATTAATATTTTTATATTATTTATTTCATCTTGATTTTAAAGCTCTTGATTATACCATCGCACATTATTAAAGATAAAATAAATTTTAATTAAGGCATGGCCATTTGATTTGTTTTGTCCATCAGGTTTTTAAATTAAATTAATCGCTATCACAAGATAGCTTTCAGCCACTAATTTGACAGATAGGACTTTTCGTTGCTGGAACTTGTGGATACGAAATTTAACATCGTTCCAGCAATGCTATATCATAATTTTTTTTCAAGCAGATCTTGTCATTCTTGATAACCCACAGACCTTTTATTAATCTGCAGTGTCGTTCGCAAAGGATTTTGTCCAGGTCCCTACTATGTTTTATATGTCATTATTGGTTTTTTTATTGGTTGTTGTACTGATATTTATAAAACAAAATAATCATTTTTTTTATATTTTGATTAATTTTTTAAAAATAAATACGAATATTCTAAGCAGATTTTAAAAATTATTTTAAAAGAAAAATGATAAATGACCATTACAGTCGAACCTTTACCAATTTAATAATTTTATAGCAATCAGTTTTATAGTAGTTAAATAAAATAGTAAATATTAAAAAATTGTTAACATTTTAAATACTTTTTATGAAAAATATGGTTTAGGAATTTATATATGTTGTATTAAAAGCTATTGAAATGAAAATTTTGTCCTGTTCCATTAAAATACGCTTGATTCATTTTGAAATTCTCACCTCTAAACTTCCGAACTTACTAAATTTTTTATATTATTTTATTTTCTGAAGTCTTCAGAATTTTTCTTACTTTAATAAAGCTCTCTACATTCTTCTTTATCTTTTGAGCTTTCTAAAGAAATTTGAGTCTCCTGCATTACTGTCTTGCAAGTGAATATAAAATGAGTTTCATTTTTTAAAGCATTAAAAAACTGTGGAATATTTTTTATGAGAAAATGGGCTCTATCACAATTTTTAAAATTTTTTGTATTTTTTTGGCGCAGAAAGAAAATTATATAAATATATATAACAAACATATTTTAGCAGTTGCGTGGCCGAAAATAAAAAACTTTTGGAATTTTTAAACTTCCATTTATTTCATTTGTATTTTATCCACAAGGTATTTGTATTTTATATATAAGAAGCGATGATAAAACTGATGTCCGTTTATACCGCGATACAAATGCAAAAAGAAACAGAAATTTTTCACCTTAGTGATTTTACTATAGGGATTTCCTTTACACATATTGATCTAGGAAGCGAATCTTAGGTATCTTTAAAAGAATATTATAAGAATTAGGAATTTTTATACCTTCAATCGGAGCATGAGAAAGTGCTGAAATCGGAAGTTTTTTAGAGCGCGTATAGAATTAATTAAATTTTAAAAAATTGGTAATTGGATCAGGAAATAAGAAAACATTTTAGAATGAAGTTAATATGGGCTAAATTAAAATAAAAATTTGGAAATTAATTAAGATTTAAATTAGATTTCAAAATATCATATATATATAATATTGAAAATTTTACCAAAGACATTATATTTGCATTACAATTACAGTCACTAAAATTATTTTTTAGCTTTGGTTTAATTCGTTATTTATCAGTCTGGTAATACATGCCTTACTACTTTTGTCCAAATAACTAATTAAAAATGAAAGAGTATATATACTGATCTCAGTAAATGAGAACGAATTGAATTAAATTTTACATTCTTTTGATTATAAAAATATTCTATTATTAAATAATGAACATGAATACGTCAATAATTATTTAATTGAAGTTTTAATGAAGGCAAAATTTAAGCTTACGAATTCCTGCAATTTTATTATGGACATAATATGGAATTATATTATACGAACTTCTCTCATATAAAAATAAAAATGTATGAATTAATTCATAAAATATGATAAATTGTGTGATGCTATAAAATGATATTCCTATCATATCATTCCTTGAATATTTTGTAATCATTTTATTTTTATAAAATTTGTGAGATATTAAATAAAAATAATAATTTTGAACAATAAATTTTTATGAATTCAGTTTCTAGTCTTTTTATATAGCGATAATTTAAATACATAGATGTTTTTCTGAATGAAAAATTTCAGGAATTGCTTAGATTTCAGCTTTGTCGCTGACAAAATATATAAAATGAAAATTTATCTAGAAAAATGTATCATTTAATCAATATCACTAACTTGTAAAGTAATATTACTATCTTCCAAGCAAACGATTTCCCTATATTTTACATGATAAAACAGGCATTTCTCATCATTTGCATGAAATTTTTATTTAAGTAAACTATTTAAGTTATTTCAAACGATTAATTTATTTGTTTTCAAACTTATAAATGAGATGAATTGTTTTTTCAAATGTTACAGAGGTATATGGAGTGGTACTATTTAAATCTTTTATATTGTAAAGGTCATTTCAGGATTTTTATAATATTTTTCAATAGCTTTTGTGTTTGTTAAATGTCAGAAACAAAGGATTTTATAAAAAAATAAGCAAATAAATTTTGTTTTGCATTCTTTATAGAGATTACCTTCATCTTATGTAATTGTTTAGAAACAGTTTATGATTGGCGATTCTCAACATTTTTAGTAATTATAGTGCAATACTTAACTAATGAAACTATTTTCTTAGGTTGTCAATCGGCGTCTGTCCATTCAGAGCTACGAGGGTTCCTCTCCTCAAAGACGATCGTACCACAGTTCAAGTTCCAGCATTGCCAGTGTAGGAGACGATTTGGGGCCGGGACCCAACGTCGCAGAAATGGTTTTGCATGGTCTACCGGTAAGTTATTTTTTTTTTACGAAATTTTATAGGCTGGCTTTAGAGTGACTGATGTGGAGATTTTCTTATGCAATCCGTATGTATGGTATGTTTCTCTGGGACGAGGAAGGCTTTAGAAACTTTTCTATGGAAAAAGCAAAAAATCTGGTTTTTTGGGGGGTTTTTTTGTTTGTTTGCTACTAGAATGAAAAATGGATTTTGAATATTCTTCAGATAAATTTGAATTATCCGTATTTTTTAAAATCCTGATTTTTTTTAAAAAATTTATGATGTGAAATATCACATAATAATTGATAATGAAGAATAGTTAATATAAAGATGAATATTTTGTCCTTTTTATAAAATTTGCCTCCAGCTTATTCTTACAACCATATTTAACATTAAATCATTAAAGAATTTTTAATTTGAATATTTCAAATTAAATTTTATGTATAAAGTCTCAAATTTGCGAATTTAACTTGAGAATTGAAGTAATGAATATTTATTAACATTGGAAAATTTAGTCCAAGTATTTCAGTATTAATAAATGTGCAATTTGAATTTCATAGTGTCTTTTCAAAATTTGGTAATCAGTTGATAAAATCGATTGTAAATGAGCTCATTAATTGTTTAAATGTATCATTTAAAGCCACGAATAAAAATTTTCGTTTCTTGAAACTGATGTCTTGCATTATATTTGAATATATCTTTTGCTTTCTAATATAAAAATAAAATTTTGAAGCTTTTTTTTAAATTTATCATATATACAATTAAAGATATTTTTTTACTGATATCATGGAGTCTTGTCAGTTACAAGGAAAAATATTACCTTAGATATTTTATTTATAAATGCTATCATTAAAATTAAAAAAATATTATCATAAATTTGACGACAGTTTTTTAATTTATTCAGATAAGCTGCCCTTTTCGTACTACTGTTAATATTATCAAGTGAAAGAAACAATTTGAAATGCATAAATCATTCCAGACACTATAACATTTCGAATTAGTAAACTCATTTAAAAACCAAAAAGCTACGGAAGATTAATCACGATATTTGAACAAATTCCTAGCATATCACCCTCTCCCTCAAATGCAAAAACATGCACAAATAATTAATAAAAAAACCCCACCTGAATGTTCATCAATTTTCATTTCCACCCCACATGTGCTGACATTCCAGAGAAAGAAACTTTAACAATCCATCATTTCTTATTGAGAAAAAAAAATCGTTAATATATCATTCAAATTCTAAGGCTAAGGATAAACCCACACCGCGTGTTGTAAGCCTCTGTGCACGTATCAATCAATGACTTAAAAAGAAGACTCAGACAGTTTGATGAACCAGAATCTTTCTCGTTGCGTACTTTTAATATCGATAACTAATCCTTTTGCGCGAGAGAGAAGTGTGATAGAAATCATGCTTAATTTTCCTACCCCGCGAAGGAACTCTAAAGGGGGAGATAAAAGAAGAAAAGGAAGGGGTGGATTATTTCATATGATGGGGAAAGTGATCCGAAAAAATGTGTCTAGAGCTCGATGTAAACTTTTCCTCTGATAGAGTTTTCCTGAGGGGAAGCTACATTTAATGGGAATGTAATTGGCTGGAAAAACCATTGTCATGTTTTTTTAAAATTTATTTTTATTTATCTATTTAATTTTTGCACACATACTTATATTAAAATAAGGGAGGAATAGCCCGATTGTGAACGATAAATTTATAATAAATTATTCAAAATAATAATAATTTGTAATTTTATTTATTTATTAAATTTTAATCGAGTTACCTTAAATATTTTAATAATGCAATAATAATCAAATTTATTATAAGGTAACCTTATTTATTAAATTTTAATCAAGGTATCTTAAAGATTTTAAAGATACTAAAAAGTTTTAATAATAAATTTTAATAATACTGAAAGTATGTATTTATAAAGTATTTATATATGAAGTATGTATGTATAAAGACAATTAAAAAGTTATATTAATGATATACAAGACGCATACATTATTTTAGTGCTTATTACAATAAAATAATCTTAGGGATTATTTTTTTTTTACTTCTTCGTAAGTTTGGTGAAAATAAATTAGTATAAGTTTAATTTAATTTTATTAATGTCTCGTTTTAAAGCAACGTGATAATTGTTTTAGGTCGGACTTCGTGTCCCTCCTTCATATTTCTTCCTCAACGGGATGACGTTTGGCAGACAACATCAAATTTAAAGTGCATTAAATACATGTATATGCATCTTTAGTAAAGCGACAATGAAAAGTTTAGTCTTTAGTGATAAGTAAGCGAACTTACAACAGTCCAGGCATGAAGCCGAATTTTTGGCACTATACCACCGTGTTTAAGAATTTTGTGCTCCTAGGAGTACTTATTATGAACCCCTTTTTGATAAATTGAATAATTTAGTTTCCCATTTCAAAGCATTTTTAATTTAATAAATATTAATAATTTATTTTATTTATTTTAGCAAATTGATGAAAACGTGTTTTTATTTATTTGATTACTTATCATAATTCATAATTGGAAGGATTTTGCGCTTGTAATATTATCTTAGCAACCTCTCGGTGTGTATAAAAGTTACAATTTAATTATTTTCAATGTGATAAAACAAATAAGAACATGCCCAATTGCATTTTATAAAGTCTTAATTATATTTTATAATTCATTGAGTTTGTATATTTTTGAATTTTATTTGACAACTTATTGACATACAGTTGACTGATTACATTTTTAATCGACCTAGCTGTTGCGGCCGTAGGCAGCTGCCTAGTCTACCAAATAGGAAATCCGCTACTGCCGCGGTCCAACTGGAAGGAGAAGAGAGAATTTAATTTATTAGCCCGATACTTTTTTTGGTCACTTGCATTTATTTTGCATCAAACATGAATTGGAAATGTAAGCAATATTTTTCGATAGCGAACGCATTATAAGCATAAACCATTTATTAGACTTACCTTTAAAAAATACCATGTTTTTAATTACATGAGAGCTAAAGCGAAGTTATTTTTTGAATTTACTCTGATAACTAGCTTTAATATGTACTAAAACAAGATTGCAAGAATCTTTTATAATATTCGCCACTACTCCTCTAGCATATATATAAGAGAAAAATGGTTTTTATAAGATTTCTAAACTTTCCAGAATTATAAATCAGAAAAAAATAAATCAAATATCAAATATTGGAAAGGCAAAATATGAAACCGTCTTTCTTTTTTTTTAATATTACCAAAACTTTAATTATTAAAGTAAGTCTTCATGAAATTATAATTCGGTTTTATCACAAGTTATAATTTAAATTTTCATCAATCAATGAGATTTCCGTGAAAATGTAGATAAGTATTTGCTACGAATAAAATAATTGGCATAACATACGCAGTTTACAAAAGCCTGTAATTTTAGGTTATATTAGCGTGACTTTCCTTTTTTTCAAACTTGTAAAATCAACAATAAAGTTTTTGTATGCCTTTGAATTACACCAGGTTGCTAAAACTAAGTTTAGCCTATTTGATTTTCATTATAAAATTCGAAAACCGTGATTTATCGAAAACATCGGCATAAAAGAACGAACGAATTCAAATGATCATTATTTAAATTTTAATGAAAAAAAGATTAAATTTAGTTACTAAATACTTTGATGTGAGAAAAAGCGAATCTGGAAAGTTTATCTAATAAAAGTCCTTTCTAATTGAAATATATTATTTGTTATACAGAATTAATGTTTTGATCATGAAAGTTTATTGTTCATTTTCTCCCGCAGCACACTGACTCACTTATTTCCGCTTCTCCCCATGTAGCATTGTAATTCCCTTTTTGAATATTCTCGTAACTTCCATATTATGTCATTCATTTTCAGCTCCCCCTTTGCATACGCGTTACTAAACGGCCGTGTCACGTGACTAATTTTGCAGTTCCTTGACCTCGAATTCATTTTCTGTTTGGACCTATTCTTTTTTTTGTGTGTGTGTGTGTGTGTGTGTGTGTGTGTGTGTGTGTGTGTGTGTGTGTGTGTGTCTTTGAGCTTAAAATTCAGTGGCAGATGCAGGCGGCCCTAGGCAGTACATAAAATTCTTTTAATAAACTGATCTATTTAATTTTTCATTTCAACACATTCTTAACATTAAATAGCATGCTAAAGATTTATTTTAGGTTAATTTTTTTATTATTTTAGCCACTTCACAAAACTTATTATGCTATTATTTATTTATTTAACATAACTGATAGCAATTCGGTATCTACATTTATGCTCAGTTTTTATAAATACTGTTGTAACTAAATGAACGTCATGAAACAAGTTAAAGATTATTAAGATTATTGTTGACTAAATGTTAATAATATTCGTTTATTTTATGATTCATAGGAATAATGTTTTTTTTTTGTTTTTTTTTTATAAATTTGTTTATTTTTCAAGTAAACGAATAACATTTTTAATAGACCTGCCTGTAAACCCAGCGGTACTAGACAGCTTCCTAGTTAGGAATCCCCCATAGTTTAAATATTTAATACAACGAGAAGTTTTTGTTTATTAATTTCTGTTTATTAATCATGTTATTAAATCTGGAGTATACTTTACTATTGATTTTTAAATGTGATCTTAAAATATTTTTACAGTTCAATGGCTGTTATATTATTTTCAGTATACTTAAGTAAGATTTCGAGTCAACTAGATTATTTATAAGAAATGATAAGCTTACAACATAAAAATAAAATGAGTCTTGCTAAAAAAAAGTAAAATGTTTTTACACACTCGCATATTATTTTATTAGATTTAATTCTTATTATTGTGGTGAAAACAAAATTTTCAACATATCAAATCTTAAAATAATGTTTTATGCGATATGTATTAAATTTTAAAAAAATTAAGAAGAAAAAAAGATTTAATTCACATTATTTGTTGAATACTCAACAATGGTATGGAATTGGCTATGAAATTTTTAACCTGGACTGGTTCTACTTTCATTATTGTAGATTATCAGCAAGCAGCAATTTTAAAGTAAAGATATAATAAAAATCCAAGATAATACGAATTTGCATTTTAAAAAATTGGAAAAAAAAAAAGGAATGAAAAAATGGGTAAAAAAAGAATTCCGTTCCTAAGCCTGTTTCTTTTCCAATAAAATTAAAAACTATTGGTAATTGAAATTTTTACGGAATGTGCAAGATTGTCTGAGGATTTTAATTGCAGGAACACAATCAATGCCCGAGGTTTATCGATCTGTTTTCTCGAATTTTGAAATTGGGTCCAGATCGTTATTAGCAAAGAATATTTATTACATTTTGTATTAAGAATTCATGTTTGTTAATATGTCCATGAAATCACCAAATGTAGGCTGAATGGAATCCCTTTACATTGCTGCATAAAATTTGCTTATAATTATTGTAATTATATAGTATTCTTTTTATTCAAATTCATTATATTTGTGTTGAAAGGATATTGATAAAGGATAAAAAGTTTCTTAGTTCTTAACATGACCCTGCAAAATCTGTTTACTTATAAATATCTTATTGAAATGTCCTTTTGTTCAATTAAACGTATAGATGCATCATTTGAAATTCGAAAACTAGCATAAACATTTTTAACTATTTTTAATTATGCATTTGTTAGAAAAAATAGTATAATGGTTAATATTTACTGTAGTTTTAAAAAAATATATACTAGAAAATATAAGAACCTGCTCTTCTTAAAATTTAACATGGAAAACTGATGTCATGATTAGCATACATACATGCATGTTTTTTTTTTGGTGGAATGTAAATCAAAACCTTTAAAGCATTCATGCTATCAATCCTTCACATGATGAAATCACATGATGTTTCAGCGAAAGCAAACTTTACCCCGGGCTGATATAAGGCAAGCATAGTTTTTTTATAAGTGAATAAAATATTTATTTTCTTCGATGAAGGAAAAGTCACGAATCAAACATAAATGATGTGGTGGTCTCTATTTATGCTACTGAGTTTCATATCGATTTTTTTTTCTTTCAAATTTTTCCCCTTTCTTTTTTTGTTCCTTTTGGGATTTTATGCCGTTAAGAAACCCTACCGGCGACGAGAGAGAGAAAGAAAAAAAATCAATCCTGTGGTATCGACGGATATTTTTCGTCTCTCCGTTGGACACGATCTTTCCTATTGGAAAAATACTTCTGTTGATATGGATTTTTCCTCACGCTAGTAATATTGAAGTAAATTGTTTTCTCGGATATAGATTCCATTTCTTTCTTCCCTTTTTCCTTTCTTTTAGTGTCAATAGATTTCTGTTCTTATAACTGGAATACATTTTAAAAAGAATTCATTTTTGGTTATGAATTAGCTTTAAATCTAGTGAGATTTTCTGCTAAAGTCTTTAGTTGCTAGATTTGAATTGAAACTTTTGTTTAAGCAGATATTTTTTAATTGAATTTTTTCAACCATCTTCTGTTGTGATTGAGATTTAGAAGGTGCATAAACCGACTGGAAATGTTTACTATTTTCAATATCTTTCAGAATCCTAAATGCCTGTTTAATCAAAGTATGGCATCCTCTGAATATTTTTGCAAACATTTTTCCTTTGAAGGGTGTAGAAGAATTTTATTATCATGGAAAGATAAATTCGGACATTTGTGAGTTTCAGACTTCCGAGGTTGTCAGAAAACAGAGAGTTAAATGTAGGATAAAGATAAATACTAGGTCTTCAGCGATTGGGAAGGCTGTAAATGTCGAGTTAATTGTTTTCTCAGATAAAAATTTCCTTAATTTCCATTTGCCTTTCTTTTTAGTGTCAATCGTTTTTTTTCTCTTTAAAACGGGAATGCATTTTTAAAATAAATCAGTTTTCGTTTTCGTTGAAATCAACTTTAAATCTGGTGAGATTTGTTGCTTAAGTGTTTTAATTATTAGTTTTTCATGTAATTTAATTAATAATTATGATCATACTTTAAAAATATGTTTGCTAATTGAACGTTTTCAACAACCTTTGGTTGTAATTGAGACTTAGAAGTTATAGAAACCAGTGGGAAATTTTAACTCTTTTAATACTGAAGCTCCCAAACCATCCATTTAATAAAAGTACGCCATCGTCTGGATATTCTTTCAAAATCTCCGTTTGTGTTAAATGTTATTTATTGAGCCGTTGAGAAGTATGCATTAATTTCTGGAATGGCTTAACACAAAAGAAGGAAGGTGTATCCATTTCCTTGCACGAATCTCCTTAATATTCATGTTTTGTATATCAACTCAATATGAGCAGTACTAGTAAAATATGAGCAGTCCTCTTATACTTAAAAATACTACTTATAAGGAGAATAGGGGAATTTTAAATTATGAATTCCGGCGGTTCAGAATTTGAGTCCTAGATTTCCGATGCTGTGAGAAATGCAGGAAGCAGAGAAATACAAATGAAACTTCATCTACCTAGAGGCTGTGGAGAGTGTTCCGTTATTCCAAGTGGTATGAAATTGATTATAGATGATTAATGGATCGATGAATAATAAGTATTTTAGATTATTCACTCGATATGTATTAAATGAAAAAAATAGCATAAACGTTACAGAGGGAAAACAATGCAAGCTTTTGCGCAGACGTTACATATGTCTCGAGAAATAAAAGAAAATAAAATGCTCTGCAAAAACTTTAAAAAGAAAAAAAAATCATAAATTATTTTTTATTAAAAGATTTTTATAGGGATTCAAACCTCTTAAAAAATGGTATTGTGATATATTGACAAGTTTTGTGTTACCGAACTTCAGCAGTGTCGATTATAGTCAGAGCACAATTCATAGAAAAAGTTGTACCTCCAGGCATAACTTTAGCTATTCAAAATTTCTCTTGACAAATTTTCTCAGATTTCTCAAGTCAGGTAACCAGCCGATACTTCACAATAGTTGACTTCATCACTAACCTGATCTCACTCCATGCAATTTCTGAATATGGATTTTCTGAAGAGTCTTAAGTTGCGAAATTTTTTATGTTTATTTTTTTCGAATTTATTTAATTAATAGCACCATTCATTTAATAAATGGCTATCTCAATATCTGAAATATTTGTTGTTCATATCATTAGATTAATAATAGATCTCCAGCTCTTTCAATTTGTAAATTTTAATTTGAATGCCCTTGGAATGCGTAATATATTTTGTGATGAAATGTGAAAAATTGAATCTATTTGTTATTGTAATTTATTATAGATTAAGGCTATTTTAAAAAAATTCCTTTATTAACTTGTTTTTAAGCAAAATCTTTTCACCTTCTAAAGTGTTCTAATAAATTATTTAATTCAAATAAAAATTGAAGATTTCAGAAATCAATTATAATTTTTTAATTTTCTTGAAATTATTAGAAAATCATTTGGGAAAAATCGATAATCCTAATTATTAATAAGATATTGTTCTTAACTTCTATTCTAGAAGGAAAAGGAAAATATAAATTACTTTAAAAAAAGTTTTTTTCAGAAATCAAATATAAATGTTTAATTTTCTTGAAATTATTTGAAAAATCAATTGGGAAAAATCGTTAATAATAATTATTAATAAGATATTGTTCTTTCTTTCTTTCTTCTATTCTGGAAGGAAAATGAAAATAAAATATTAATTATTTAAAAAAAAGTTTTATGAATACTTTTCATAATAGGAGAGTTGCTTTTACCTGCATATAGTTTAATTAAGAACAAAAGGAAAGCAAATTTATGAGAACTATAAACTTTTCACCTTTTCGAAACAACACGTCTTCTAGTAAAAGTACGTGACTTAGCTACGAAATATCAGCTTTATTCGGAATTCAAAGTGTCATGTTGTAATACTTAAAGTGAACTGGGACAAAAGTTGTCACAGGTGAGAAAAGATTTCTCAGCAGCTAGAGATATTTATATCTTGGGGTTCAGAGACAGCATTAATGTTTTTGACAGTTGAAGTCAAAGAAGAATTCCTTTAAACTTGGTATTTTCTAGTTTCAGCGGAGCTTGGCTGTTCTGAATTTTTAAGGATTATTTATTTTTTGAATTTTATCTTTAGATTGCAATATGTCTAATTAAGTGAATTGGTTGTGAGACATATTTTCCAATATTCGTAGACTTTTAAGTAATTCTTCTCATGCTACTTTAAAGGTTGTATTAATTTATTCATTAATTGTTGATTAACCATTTTGTGAGTCATACCATTTTTATTATAAAAATATTTTTTTTTCAAATTTTTCATTTTTCATAAGAGATTGATTAGTAATCCCGTTTTCACTCATTCTCTTTCAATAAAGTCATTCATATATGCAGTGAGTTCACTCTAATCAGAGTTAAAATTGTGAATGATTTTAATCGGAGATGGGAATTTAGTTTCAGTTGGAAAAATGCTTTAAAAAAATGAGGGGAAAAATTATACTTTGTGTTATAATATGCTGTTGAAATAATTACGAAACCGAACTTTTTATAATAATTACGAACCGAACTCGATCCTATTATTTATATTTAATAAAATATTTTTCGCATGTTATCATTTTAAAAAAATTCATTCTTCTGTGACAAATTTGCCATTGTGCCTTACATGAAGCATGAGCAAATTTAAAATGATGTAGAGTTCGAGAATTTCGATTACTAATAATGTTAAATGTTAAAAATAAAAAAATAACTCTATCTCATTTTCATTGAACGAAAATATAATGTTAAAAAGTTTTTCTACTTGCAATCAATTTTTAATAACTATACCTTCGAAATTATTTACTTTTTGAAATTATAATTCAGAAGTCTTTTTTTTTATGTTATGCGTGAAATTTTGGATCATTATAATATTTTTCTTCGAGAAAGAAACAGTATTATATTTTCAGAATACTTTTTTAAATCGGAGATGGTAGTTTATAAACTTACTTTACATAATCATGTTAAGGCGTTTCCAGTAGCTTTGGCTACATGAGAACTATCTAACCCATGTCTCCAATAGTTCAATAGCATTGAATAAATAACCTTTTTATTTAATTTATAAGATGTCACATTTTGAACTGATAGCTAATTACCTTTTTGTATTGTTTCAGTAATTTCAAAAATGCAGAAGGAATCTGTATATCATAATGCTTCTCTTCAATGTAAAAATATTATAATCTCATTCTAACGAAAATTTAAATTAAAAAACAAATAAACTAATGACCTTTATGAAAGTAAAAAAGAAACTGCGAAATAAAACTCACTAAAATTGCACATTAAGTCTGAATTCAAAATTAATTCAACTCAACGATATTATTTCAAAACAAGAAAAGTTGCATTTCTGATATTATGATTATAGCTGTCTGCTTAAGAAAGAGAGAGAGAGAAAAAAAACCCACTTAAAATCAGAAAAAAAGAAGAAATTCAACCCTCCCCCCCCCCACTTAATTGCAGTCACTCGATTTTGCATATAGAGCACCTGACGTTAGAACCTCTCTTTTTTAATTGATCAAATCACCGTTTGTTGGAAATGCGATAAAAAAAATCTCGAAGAAATAAAGGAGACGATAAATAACTAAAAAAAAAGTAGAACACTCGACTCTTCTGATCTCTCGTTCTTTAAGAGACTTGACGGAATAACAAATGTGTATGTAATTTGGTCTCTTAATTGATTTTTCCTCTTTATTGCTTTCTGTTCTAGTGTTTCCCCCCCCCCCCGCTCTCTTCGTTTCTAAGTATGATGTTACTATGGCAGTAAAGCCTTGAGATATTGACCGAGCTTTGTAATTTCATTATTTACTTTTTGTTTCCGTTAATTTTATTGTATCAAGTAAGGAATTATTATTTCGGGAAAAAATACATTAGTCGCAGTTCTTACCAGTTTTCTTCTTATCTTTTTAATATAGGTATTACTGGAAGAAGTTTAATTGGAAGAAGTCTTTGGAAGAAGTTTAATTGTTAATTAGAAAGTAAAAGAATGGCTAAGTGTTAAATGGTTTTTCTCGAGATGTGATATATTTATTAAAAGCTTATTTTTTAATCAAAGTATAATTCAAATTGCCGTTTTTTAAAAAAGAATTATTCTAATAGGGAGCTTTTTATTTTAATTCACTGCTGAATAAAATTATTAATAAGAAATATAATTTTTTATTTGTTTTTCTTTTTAAATGATATATTAGTTTGCATTTTTTTATTTGGATAAATGGAAGATTTGCTGAACTGTAATTGTATAGCTAAAAGAATTTAGTTCATAAAATTCTTTCATCTGGATTATTATAAGTTATTTATATACTGCTTTATTACCATTATTACTTCTTTTAATTTTTGCGTGTATTCAAAAATTGTCTTTCTAAATAATATTATTTTCGTGACCTTTTTAAAGAAAACTTAGCCCAAAATATAAAAAAAAAATACACTTGAACTAAAACGAATTAAGATATTTCTTTTTTTAAAATATTACTTTTTTATTCCTTTTAATAGCGGATTGAACTGAAATATTATTTTTACTTCATTTTGAATTCATTCTTAACTTATTATAAAACTCATGAAATACTAAATTCCAATATCAAATTTAGTATCAAATATACTTTTATGGTTAAAATAATACTATTCAATAATTGACGGTAATTTTAATATTAAAATACCCTTCTTTGATAGAATGCATAATAAATAGAAAGAGACGTGAAACCAAAAATTATGATATTAAGTATTAGATTCCTTTAGAAATAAGTAATAGAACAGCTGTGGAAATTTGTTCTAGTCCGATTGTACAGCTTCATGTCGTATTGTGAAACCCATACCATTTTATGTAAATTCTGTATTTGTCTTCAATACCGTCATTCAATTCGATTGTGAATTCCATCTACAGTAGCTTTTTAGTGCCAAGAAAAAAATTTGTAATGAAACTTCTTTACGTTTTGTAAACATTCAATTTTCCTGTAGTTTTATGCACTTTGAAATTTTATGAACATGAAATAAGCTGCTTACTCAAGATTGATTTTTCGTCTTTCAAGTTAATTTTCTTGCTTTTTATGTGTAAAACCACTTGTCTAAACTGAATGTATTTAAATTTCACAATTCATATATTCTATTTAAATACAATGCAATTTATTTAATTCAAAATTTGTCGACTTCCTAATTTTTTTTCTCTGGGGTATTAAAATAGCCTTAAAATATTGTTAGCATTGTTATTATAATTTTATAAAAATTAGAACTAAAATTTCTGAAAAATAGATTTCATTTTTGTTATTTTTACTCAATTAAATGCATCTATAACGTATAATAAATTATTAACTTTTAAAGCCCTCATTTCACTCAATTTATTGTTGTTTTATGCATTCAGTAAAAAAGTAATAAAAATAATCATCACTTAAAACGTAAAAGCTTTGAACAAATTTGAAATGAATTGCATTGTTTATTGTTATCTCGAAGTATTCTTGTACATTGGATATATTCTAACTGATATATATATGGTTTATATAATTCAAATTATTGAATTATTATTTGAAAATAGATGATCTTCAAAATTATTTAAAACTTTAATATGATTATTTTAAAATTGTAGTATATTTATAAATTATGTATGATTAATTAAAATTGATAAATATTGATTTGAAATCTTCATTGTCATTTTTACTCAAAAAATTGTAATTTTTTTTTAAAGAATTTTCTGGTTAATTCGAATTTTTATATAAATCGAGTATTTATTGTGATCTCCGCCTCAGCTTCGATTTGGACAAATTCTACTATAATGTGTTTATGTAAAAAATAAATTAATTAATTAATTAACTCCTCTTATCCCGCTTTTTAGCATGATCTTTATTCAATCTCAAGTGTTTATTACTCGTTAACGTATTTAAAAGAAATTTTCACTGATATTTTTACTCTAAAAAAATTGTCTTTTTTTTTATTGCTTTTTTAAAAGAATTGGTTTGTCTGAATTCGATTTTTTTATAAATCGAGTATTTATTGCGATCCCGCCAACTTCGGATTGGCTAACTTCTTCTATACTGTGATTATGTAAAAAATAAATAAATAAAAACTCTTTTACATCCCATTTATTTGCGTAATCTTTTTTTTAAGGTTTATTCAATCCTAAGTATTTATTACTCGATAACGTATTTATAAGAAATCCTCACTAGCATTTTAACTCCAAAAATTTTCGTTTTTTTTTTCAAAGAATTGTTTTATCTAAATTCGAATTTTTATATAAATCGATATTTATTGCGATTCCGCCATCTTCGGGGCCGAATTCTTCTATATTGTGTTTGTATATATATGTATTGCATAATTTTTGTACTTTTTTCTAAACTTTTTTGCATAACCTTTTTTTTTTTTTTTTAAGTTTCATTTCTTCTCAAGCGTTTATTACTTGTTAACATAACTTTATAATGGCAGGAAATCCCATCTTCCTTCTCTTAAGATCTCTAATGAACTTACACCTCTTTGATACGAGAGATCTCATTTCTTGTCAGGCTTGCCAGTCCTCCGATCGGGCCTTTTCCCAATTTCAGGAACAGCCCTTGCCCCACTTAATGAGAAAACAATGGGGCAGGAGAAGCCTTCCATCCAGTAGGGGGCGCTTACACCGCACGTGGGACCTTGACCCCTCTTGCTGGTATCGATCCCAGCGTCACATTGAACGCGAGATGGCAAAGCGCATTTATCAAGGCCCTGAATCATTATTCCACTGCGGCGAATCTCTAAAGGGGCTCCTGGCCCCAGGTTCCTAGGAAGGAAATGATGTTTGCGCCCATTTCGATTACTCCTATTCAAATGACTAGGATTTTTCATTGCATGGAAAACTCCGAGTGGAAATTCTATTACTGACTCCTTCATTTAATTTCGCGGTTTTCTGGATTTCGAGGTAGCATGAATGAAAGCTGGTTTTGTGAGGGAAATATTGGATTAGGGGTTAAAGAATGATTGCGTATCGTTGACGGATAAATGCTGTGATGGTTATTAGGGTCAGGATTTCTGTTGATGTTTTTGATTGTTACTGTTTCTTTTGCTTGGTTGCATTTTTGTTGTTGAATACTGAGTTGGTATAAAAGCATCTATAAAGGTTTATTTACTTTCCTTTCAGCACTGAATACATAATAGTCAACTGAATACATTTTGACTTTTCTATGATTTTTTTTTATATTCTCTGTTTCTCCCCTTGATTAAAATGTAAAAAAAAATCTTTAGATAATATCTATTAAAAAATTTTTATTGTTTTATTTTTCATTTACTATTCATTTAATTCATCTAAAAATACTTTTCGGTATTGTAATAGTATGTAAATATTTTATCTATTAATTTCGCCAAATGTTGTATGCATATAAAAAGATGAAATGGTGCTGCCCAATTTTTCATTACGAACTAAGTTTAAATTTGTTTGGGATTTCATTAAATTTAAAAGTTGAATAATTAAATGATATCTTGCGAATTACACTGCGTAAAAAAAGTAGAAGGACGGTGTCTTTTTGCCAATTAATATCTCTTATTTTCTTCTAACTACCAGATATTTATGCAGATTTAGTTTATTGACCCTTGTTTTCATTTTAGGCAAAAATTAAGCATCTACCACTAATATTATTAAGAAAATTAGTATATATAATTTCTGATGTGTAAAAAAAGTAGAAGGACATTTGCTAATATATTTAATTTAGTGAGTTGTTCTTTATTTAAATAGTGATTTTGTACTTTGTTTATCCTTTTCTGTCAAAAAAATCTAATTTGTTTAAAAGTTACGTTGTTTCTCCGTTCTCAGAAATGCTTAAAGGAAATACCTTTGAACGATTTGCAAAAAAGGCAAATTTCCGCTTATCAAAATGATGGTAAAGGTGTCAGAGAGATTGCTCGATTGTTGTAGGTGAGCCCCAATACAGTTTCAAACTTTATCAGAAATCCTTATAAAAATGGAAATAAAAAGAAGACTGGTAGACCGAAGAAGTTAACACCACGTGATGAAAGAAAGCTTGCTCTTGTGCTGAAGAAGAACAAAGGAAGTATTTCAAAGGCAAGAAATCAAACAGGACTTAATCATGTGACGAAACAAACAGTTTACAACTATATTAAAAGATCTAAAAAATTCATTTTCAAAAAACGGAAACATCATCCTAAGTGGAAACAAGCTCACATTGATAACCGTTTAGCGTGGTCTAAGGAGCACATGTCCTGGACTACAGAATGGACTTCTGTGATATTTTTCGATGAAAAGAAATTTAACTTAGACGGTCCAGACGGATATCTGCACTACTGGTATTGTCCGGGGACTGAAGGCGAATACTATTCAACACTACAAATGGGAGGTGAGAGTTTAATGGTTTGGTTGGCTGTTGGATACGGAGGAAGGACAAGTCTGGTTTTTTTAAAATGTAGGCAAAAACATACAGACTACATTCAAGTGCTGAATTCCGAGCTTCTTCCTTATGCCTCTGACATGGGGGGTGAAGAGTGGAAGTTTCAGCAAGACGGAGCTTCCATTCACACCGCGACTGGAGTCAAAAAATGGTTCCTAACAAATAATGTGGATGTTTTACCATGGCCAGCCAAAAGTCCTGACCTTAATATAGTGGAAAACATCTGGGCAATGCTAGTTCGTCGAGTTTATGCTGATGGAAGGCAATTTGATTCGCAAACTCGGCTTCGAGAAGCAATGAATGACTCTTGGGGCAAATTTTGTCAAATTGAAATTCAAACTCTATACAATTCACTTCCAAACAGAATATTTGAAGTTATAAAGGGCAATGGGAAGACCATTCCTTATTAAAGTCACTATTTTTTCATTTATTATAAAGCTGTCCTACTTTTTTTACAAAGTTTCAAAAAAGAGAAACTATTTTTGTTGCCATTAATATTTTATGTTTGAACATCATAATTCTGATGTTAAAATTGTATTTTTGAAATATTTGTTAAATTTTTCTAATAAAAAATTTTAGTAAAAATAAAATATTTTTCGGTTATTGTTACAAAATCAAGTGTCCTTCTACTTTTTTTACGCAGTGTATATTTCATCTCACAGTAAAATACAGAAGAAGTACAGATAAAAAAAAGTAAGATTTATAGTTTCGATATATCAATTCAAAATGTGCATTACAGATTTATGAGTTCTTTAAGCATAAGATACAGTAAATACTCAATTATTCTTAGAATTTAACGTAGCGGCAATAGATAGGTGAATGTTAGAAATAATGTGCAAAATGACTAAAAAAAGCATAGATTAACATAAAAATGCTTCCAAAATTTTTTTGTGTATAAGCGCCTACACATACAATTTTGACTTTACAAAAGTAGATATATGTCTCACTATTTAGTAGATATTTGCAACAAAATAGATACGGTCTTTCCACCAAATTTGTAGATTTATATCGAATTTTAAGTAAAATCTGTGCAGAGGATGTGCGTCTGTCCCGCTGTTCGAATATAAGTTTAAATCAAAATTACAAAACGAAGAGAACTAGATAGATAAAATTTGATACACGGATTTATCATCTATAGTGCAGGCACCTGTCAAATTTTTAGCAAATCCAACGAGGAGTTGACCATCTGTCGGTTTGTATTTTCAGAAACTTATAAACGAGATAATTAAAAAAAGCGTTGACTTAAATGTATCAAATTAGATATGGGTACAAGACATAACTACAAGACAAGATATGATTACAAGAAAAAATTTTGACAAATCGTTGTTTCACTCGGTTTAAAAAAACGTATTAAAACACAAATTCGATTTTCGGATGCTATGAAACGCATGCGAGAGCTTAATCGCCAAATAACTCGTCAAGGATGACAAAATAAATTCAGTAAAAATGCTAATTTCACACCAAAAGTTAATATTTCTCAACTATTGTACGCCAATGCCTATGGAAAGCGTTTTCGGGCATGACAAATTTATTCGAGAGTATACGAGAAAGTTTTGAGGAAACCGCTTCCGCTGGCTATTTAAGCTCAGGTGCGTTTTCATCATCTGACCGAGGTTCAAAATTACGAGGTCCGTCCCAAAATAGCCCTAGTGTTGCTTTAAAACGGGACGTTAATATAACTAAACTAAACTTAATAAAAAAGCTTTCAATCCTTTTTTTTGAGGGGGGGGGGCAATATGTCTAGCATAATAATTTCTATTAGAAATCTTACGTTAACCACACGATTTTTTATATTATTTTGGTGTGCCCTAATAGTAATAAAATGAATTAAGTTGCCAATTCATATTTAATGGTCACATCAGCAGAAATGTAAGCATTTTTAATTTCAACTTATTATTCATAACAATAAATTCAAAGACGTCACGTTGCTAAATATGTGAAATCTATGCCAGAATATTTTAAATATATTGTTGTTTCTTTTTTTTTTTGCAATTATTTATTCCATATACAAAAATAGCATTTTTCTACATTAATATAAGAAAAATCCTTTTCTTTATATAAAACGCAAATGTACGTGACACAAATAGTTCTTTTACCTGTTGTTGAATGGCAGCAGTCAAATGTAATCAAATCACTATATGAATGTTTCAGATTGCTTCATTGAACGTTTTTACAGCTTGCTTAATCCAACGCTTTGCTAACTAATGAAACCATAAAATATTATTAGAAAATACTCTGGATAGAACTCATCAAAAACTCTATTCCTTAGAGGAAAGAAAATATAAAAGAAATAGGCATCAAACAAAGTTTAATCAAGCGTGAAAATAGGTTTAACCATTGCCAAATGGATAATTGCTATGACTTACCTATGAAAATTGATGATATCGCATCTTCCAAACCTATTATTTACCTACGGAAATTGACGACTATTATCTCTCAAAAATGGTTTTTGCTTTCGCTTAAAAGTCAAAAAATTATTTTTTAATAATATCAATTTCATTTCTGTATGATGTTTACTTTATTTTTAATAATTTTTAATTCAATCCACAATTTATAAAAAAATTTAATATTATGATGAAATTCAAACTCGTCCATCAAAATATTCTATAGCTTGCTTCTTCGAATATTAAAATTATAATTAAAAATATGCTTTCTTGAGACATTAATTCTGAAATAGAATTTCCACTTCCGCCTTTATTTCATAGTATAAACACTTATTAATTTGCGTGGATCTAATTCTTAAGTTGTTTTGACTTATTCAGTCAAATTCATATTTTTCGGTTTTTACAAAACAAAACATGGTGAAATAGTGTGTGTGTGTGTGTGTGTAAACATAATTTAACAAATATGTGAACGGGAAAAAAAAATTCTGAAATTTTAAAACTTCGATTTATTTCACCACTGAAGGCATAATTTACGTACAAAGAATAAGTGGTGAGTAGTCTACATCGTGACACAAGGGCAAAAAAGACCAAAATTTTTCCCTTCAGTGGTTTTACTATTAGATTTTTATAGTGATTTCTTTGACACGTGTAGTCTTAGGAAGGGAAGTTTAGGTATGTTTAAAAGATGTAAGCATTAAGGATTTTTATTCTTTCGCTCAGAGCGTGAGTTTTATAGAGCGCGTGTAGAATTAATTGAATAAAAACGTGGGAATTGGATTGAGAAATAAGAGACCATTTTAAAATGAAGTTAATAGGGCTAAAATATAATAAAAATTAGGAAATTAATTAGGATTTAAATTATTAGAATAAGAGATATCATTACACACAAACATGCACATATATATAATAAACTCAATAATTTGAGAGAACCAGCTAGTCTATAAAGGCCGTTAGTAATAATCTAGAATGATGAATAAAGGTATTTTGAATGCTTTATTCTGCAGGTTATATTTTCTGTGTATTTGCTTTTTCTTTTGCTTAATGTTGGTATTATTTTGATAAATGAAGAAAATAATAGTTTGCAAGTAGCTAATTAATCAAATTATGATACACAAAAAGCAACACGTCAAAAAAGAGAAAGAAAACGATGCTAAAAATGGAGGTACTTCTGAATGGTTAGCATTGTATAATGTCTTCATAATCCTCAAACTGCATGAAAGGTACTCATTTCCTTTTTTAAATCCTTTTCTCTTCCTGCTGTGCTTATTGAGATTAATTGATTCCAATTTACATTCTTTTCTTTTTTTTCTAACCCAACTCTATGAAACACTTTTATTAGTCAAGTCATTTTCCAAATTTAATAATTTTCCTTTGCGTGCTGCCTGTTTGTCCGGAACCGGGTGTTTTCGCCTGTTCGAAGTGGCCACACTGCCTTCTTTGTTATAAGCAGTATCGTTCCTGGAGATCCTGTGCGTGCTTCGAACCATTAAAGATCTTTCCCCGCCGATGTTATAAGCTTGTTCTTTGCTCACATTTACCAGAGGATTTAAAAACTATACCTTTTCTGAAACATGAATCTTGCGTGATAGGTTATGAAGAGGGTATTGTGTGTTAGAAGGCCTGTATCGCAGATGTTCTATCTCCCCCCTGCTTAAGCCTTCACCTTCCTTTGGTGATGGGTGGAATAATCATTGGCCAGATAGTGTTAAAAATAAAAATGATGATTGCCATTCTGGGGTTTAGGCAGATATCTCATTCTCATGCTGGTCTTTGAAACAAATTGTACAATTCGTCTCAGTTCCGAGAGATTTGTACCAGACACTGAGATTTCATACGAGTTTTATAATACATTTCTATGAGCTCACTAATTAAAAGAAATAATAGACATTTATGTTAGTTTATTCTTTACTTACATTTATTTAATGATTTAAGATTCTGTAGCGTTTTTTGATGTCCATCTTTGAAGCGTATTTTATAAATATCTCGGTTCCGAGATTTGTACGAACCTTTGAGCTTTTACACGAGCTTTACAATACATTTCTATGAACTGAGTAATTGCAAAAAATAGCGAACATCGATGTTACAATTTTTTTCCGTATATTTACTAAAGAATTTTATTAATTATTGTAACCTCTACTGATGCTATTCTTTGAAGCGAATTTTGTAATTCGCTTTGATTCTGAAATTTGTGCAAGTCACTGAGCTTTCCTATGAGCTTTACATTGGTAAGTTTATGTTATACATATATTTTGTTAAGAATTTTTAAAATCTGTGTTTGATGCTAATCTTTAAAGTGGATTTAATATTTCATTTCGTATTCTAAAAGAATATGAACCTCAGTGATTTTCAGATTTAATGTTTTTGCTGAAATGTGCTGAAATCTTAATTTATGATAAGTTTCATCAGGTAGTACGAATCCTTGAGTCGATAGGACGTGCGATTTACTTACATTTTTTCATATATATATTTTTAAATATATATACATAATGTTCGGTTGACGTTGGATTGAAAAGTTAGTTGCTACTAGAATCTAAACATTATTTCACGTCTTAAGTATAAGTAAATATTTCATTACAATGCTAATCTTTAAATCGGATTTACGTTTCAGTACTGTTATTAGATTAATGAGTTTTACCATATATTTTCCATACAACCTTTACAATAATAGATTTCTCTGATCTAATTAAAAGAAATTAAAATTTTAGAAAATTTTTATTTTCGGATATTTGATGTTTATATAGATATTTTCTATACAGGAAGTTTAATGAGTTTTTCTTTAGGGAAATCATTAATATTCTTTTGATAATTAAAAGACACGATTTTTTTTTTCAAAAACAAATTGGGAAGTCTAATTCATGTCTAAATTAGAAAATTGGATTGTTTAATTCGGAACTTTATTTTATTCTTTGTTGATAATCTTAATTATATAACAAATATATATATATATTTTTAATTTTAAAATCTTTTTCATTAATTTTAAAAAATTTCATGACATAAATTATTTCTTTTTAATTAATGTGTGAATTTCAGGATAAATTTACATACATCTGATTGTATGAACGAATTACATAATCACGTTAGAAGTATACTGAAATATGCTGGTTTTATTATTAAATGGGGATTTATAAATATACAATTCATTAATACTCAAAATTCAACTTGATGTGCTATTTAGCGACAATATTTGATTGTTTAATATATTAACAAATATAGCTTGATTGCAAAAGAATACTAGCTTATCCTTATAGCAGTTCTTTCTTTGAAATATTGAGGTGTATAATTGCGTACGATTAATGTTTTTAACGAAATTTTCTTATATAAAACGTATGATATTCAATAATTAATATTAGAATCGCAATATATTACGATGCTTTACATTCAGTGGCGGATTTCCAACTGAACAGTTGCCTAAGGCCGCTAGGTTGAAGTGGACCTCAGATATATTATTAAAAAAAGGCTGTTAGCCTAACTACTAAATAGATACATTTATTTATTTTTTAAAATTCCAGTTGTATAAAATTATGAGTTATTAGGACAATAAAATCTGTTTGCATAAAATAATTACTAAATAAATGTAAATTTAATTAATTACTTTTTATTATATATTGAAAATTAGTTATTCATATAACTAGTAATGTTATATTCCACTTCACAAGCCTGTAAAATAGTAATTTTTAATGTTAAAGGTTTGAAATTTTTTATTTCCTTATAATTTATCATAGTAAAATGTATGTTTATTGCAGTAAAGAAACCATTAACTAATAGTTGTTAATTTTATAAAAATTTTGTTACTTTAGCCATTGTTTCTATATTATACGTATTAAAAAATAAATAAAAACACATATTTTCACAAAGTACTAAAATATAAAATAAATACAAAATCATTAGCATAATAATTAAAATATTTTTTAAATTTGAAACTGCATTGAATAATTATTTACAGTGGTACTTAATAATGTGCAGTGCATGGGCTGCAATACCCTTAAATCTGTCAGAGTTTGCATTTCTTTAATGCTTTTTAGTATCATTACAGAATTGTGCCCTGTGAAACGATTAATAAATAAAAAATTCTTACAAAATTACAATTGAAATTTTCAGAATTATTTCCCACAGCCCTCTGCAACTAAAAAGTTATAATCCTTATTATTAAATGTTAGCATTTACAATTTTTTGTTTAATTTTTTTGCTAATAGATTTGATTTTTATTCTTGAAATAAATTCCTAATGTTTTAAACTTTTAACTATACAAGTTTAACCCCCCAGGAAAGACAAAGTATAAAGTATTAATTTTTTTACATTATGAATATCCGGAAAATCTATTTTTTATCAAAAATGTTGAAGTAAAAGTATTTCAAAAATCTGTTTTACTATAGTTGTTTAAAATAAATTATGTCGAATTATGAAATCTTTATATTATTCTAAAGAAGGATAGAGGAAACGGCAGTTTTAATCTTTCAGCTTTATAATCCTTTGAATTCTACTAATTCTAGTTTTTTCTTTAATTAAAGGCTTTTAAGTCGTAGAAATTATAAAAATTAAAAATTGTATCAACGATAGCTACTATAAAGAGTACTTTAGGTTAATGTTAAAATGTTAAGAATTGAATATCTACTCCAATCTTATTCTATCCATCTTAGATTTACGATTTTTTCATAATAATTTTTGGGTTTCAAATTTTTGATTATGATGACTTAAAATTATGACTTTTTACAATAAAATTCACATTTTGTATTTTGTAAAATGTGATTTTTAATCATGTATTATAATATCAAAAATTATATCTTCAAAACATTTCTAAATATATGACAAGAACTATTTCTTTAATTTATGATAATATATATCAATGACAATACCCTGAATTCTAAATAAGATAACATTTACTTTTTCAATTATCAGTTTAATAAGTTACTTTGTCTAAAATTGGTTCAGTGCTCGAATTATTTATTTATTTATAATTTCCCATCTGCTATCGAAAAATGATAATTTTTAACGAAATATTTTTCAAAGCTTATATATATTTAGATATCTGCAGACTTTTTTTTTATCTTAGCAATATAATTCTAACTCACTTTTTATAATTTTATGAACAGAATAGAAAAAGAACGTTTAAAGCTATTTCTTTCAATTTCTGTGCTAGCTTTCAGCAATTGAAGTTATGTGGAATAACTGACCCGAATGAATTATATGTGCCCGCTTATCAAAGATTTAAATGATCCTCCGGTGTGGGTGAAATGTCATTTTTTCCCCGCGAAAATTCACGTTACGATGGTGCTGTTTGGCGTGAGAACTTCTGCTGCTATCGATCATTTCTGCTCTTTTTATCTTAATGCTCTGGAACGGTTGGCGAATGTCAGAAATCGATTCGGGAAAGCGTTTTGGCGATGTGATGGATAGTCGTAAGATGCGCAGTTCTTTTTGTTATTATTTATTTACTTATAACTTCATTCAATCTTATTTACGCGTCTGTGTTTTGGAAAAAATATTTAAGTAGAAAAAAATGTGGTTTATTTTTTTAGCCTTGCGAAAGATGTTGCATACGCTGATGTTGTTAAGCTACAGAGAGAAAGTCCTGCTTGCTTGCGTAATCCTCTGTAGCAACCATTTTTGGCGACTTATCGCCAAAGCAGGAAAATGATACGATTAATGAGCAGATGCTTTGAGGAAAGAGAGAAAAAAAAAAGTTCGATCGTAGAAAGAGCTAACGGTTTTTCCCCGAGAAAACTCTTGTTTTTAACACATTTTGCTGGAATCGAATGCTGGAAATCGATGATTTTTGGAGAAGAAAAAGGGCATTTAGTCGATTGCCATTTCCTCGATTTACATTCTTTTCTATTCGTACGCTTTTCTTTTCACCATTAAATTCAATCGCAAAGAATGCCGCTTTTCTTTTTTTAATTTCCTTGTTCTAATGTTCGTTAGCGCGATTCTTGAATTTTGTATAATGCGGCAAAGAGAAGAATAGGAAATTTGTTTTCTTAAATAAACTGTTTCTTTAAGGAAAACAATGAAATATAATGAAGCATTGTAAATTTTTAGCATATAATGTAGCAAAACTAGAGAATGGGAGGTAATAAATTACTTATGGAACTTGTAAGCGAAGTGCCATTAGTACTTTAAATATAAATGTATAAGCATCATTGTTATAAAATTTCTTATATATGTGTATATTAAAAACCATTTTGCTAATTGCAAATGCTTGCATTTTTATAATTCATTTCAAAAAAATTTTTATACTATGCCAAAGCATTTAAAGACTAGTTTTCAAGAACATTTCGAATAAATTTAACAGAGAAGCCTAACTTTCTTGTTTGTTGCACAATTAACTTATTAACATGATTATTTAAAATCACCGTTAAATAAATTTTTCCTTTTTTGCATAGTTTTATTTTATCTTTTAGCTCGACTTCTAAGTTAATAGTTTAAATTATATTAATGTAAAATATAAACAAATATATACTTTGGAATATTGATTATGTTTATATTGTCAAATTAGTAGAATATAAAGTTATTAGAAACTGCATTAAAATAATTTATATGGGAATACTGTGATTCTGTATCTCATTTTATTATTATTTAAGAATTTGAATACTTTATTCTTTTAACAGTAGATGTCGGAGATGGTTTTGACATTTGACAACTTTATTCGTCATTTCCAACAAGGGTTGTAGTTTTAACCAAAATTATTCGGATACTTCTTAAAAATAATAAATTAAAAATTATAAGAAATAGTTGCTATTTATTATTCTAACGTAACCATAAAAATTTAAAATTGCCAACTATAATTTCAATATAATTTGGCTAATTGTTTAAAATATGTTTTGAAATCTACAGTATAAAAAGTATATTCTATTTTAAAATATATCAAATACTGTTTTGTATTTTGATTGTATAGAACATTAAAAGTTTTTTTTTTTCTTAAAATTTCTAAGTGTTGTCTTATTTTTGCGTGAGAAAATATAATCTATGTATTTCAGATCTTTCATCGTATTTTGATACCTGAAATTTGCTAAGTTTTTAAGGACTAAATTAGCTTTGAGATATATAAATAATAAACAGGAAATGACTTCGATATCTCTAATCTGTAATTGAGATATATAAAAACATTCTTTTTATTGTTATCTTGTTTAAATAATTTGGTCTTTTTTCTAAATCTGTGAAAAGAACAAAATAAAATCTATTCATTCCAGCTTCCTTCGAAAATCGAATCTTTTTGGGACTTTTTTCATTATTGTTGTTGTTTAGCGAAAATTTGGAGTTTGTTGAACCATTTTGATCAAACTGTCAAACGATTTTTTTTCACTATTGGTAACCGAATTCATCCTGTAAAATTCTTTTCTCCTTTATCTTCTGTAAATTATCTTTTATTGTGTGGTGTCATGGAACCATTTCTTATTTTCTACGAATACATCGATCCGAATGCGCTGAGCTCTCATCTTTGATGCATGAGTTTATTGTTTTTAGAAGCTATATTTATTTTGTTTCCCTTGATAACTGGTTGCATATTTTCGCTAACTTCCTTACTGCTTTCATCTTTGAATGGTACTACTATCTGAATGAAGTGTATACGGATCATCAATGATGTATGAGAGGAAAGTTGTATTTCAGATCCTTTCCTCTTTTCTGTATTCATAAGATGCAATGGTTATATCTTCCGTTATTTTTATTTTCTATTGGAGATGAGAATGGAAGTTCCGGACGCCTAAGATTAAGTTGTATTTTTTTTTATTGGTTCCTACTATATAGTTAGTTATTCTAGTTATATTATTATGATGGAGAAAAATGAAAGTTCGACAAAATTCCTGTGAGGAAGCTTTTCCTATTCATTGGAATGATATGATAATTTTTTAATAAAATATTGTGAAGAGAAATAATGTTTTTTTTAATATTTTTCTTTAAAAAAATGAATAAAATATGTTTCATATATACTTTAAACAAAAAGGAAAAAAATTAAAAATTATACAAGTTACTGATTTAATTGTAATTATACATCCATTTATTATCATTTGAATACAAAGATTGCTGGTATTTATTGTCAACATTTCGGCATAGTTAATTTCACTAATAAAAATGCAGAGAACCAAAAAGTTTTCAAATAACTTATTTATCAGCTTATAGAGAAACCGGAAAATTCCTTTTGTTATAAAAAAATTCCCCTTGAGATTTTTATATAATTGTAAAAATTTTTTCTCTTTACATTTGTACTGGTTAAATAGCAAAAAAGAAGCAGGGAAGTTAAATTTTAACAAAGGATTACTTTATTATAATTTTGTCTTGATTATACAGATAATATAGGCCAGTTACTAAATTCTGAACCATTATAGCCATTTCGTATTTTCCAATTAGAAAAATATTCAGAAAGAATTGCGTTTTATATTGTTTGAATCAATAAATATATTGCTAAAAATTATGAATTTTTATTTTGTGTACAGCCATATGATCTTTTTGATAATATTTAATAAAATATTCTTGCAATACTAGCATTTTAAACAAAAAAAATGCTACTCTTCGACTAAAACTGACCGAGTTATGAAACCTTGAATTTCAGTATTTTAAGCTAATTAACGCTCACCTATAGTATTTTCGAGTCTTCCTTGAGGGGATCTTTGAAATGATATAAAAATCATTTATAATAATCATTTTTAAAACATTACTAAGACGTCGAAAATTTGACTTTTTTTAAAAAATAATCGCGTGTTTAAAATATTTTGCTAAATATGATTTATAAGACTGGGAAAATTGTATAGAAATTAAGACTTCGTTATTTTTTCATTTGTTGAGCGAAACAATATAAAATATAATTATTTATGTTATTTAAAACATTTCTACAATACATACTTATATCTAAGAATTTAGAATTTGACTTTTGAGCCTCAGTTACTGGACATCCTGTATATTAAGACATTATTAAAAACAAATTCAAGACAAAATGATGAATTTTATCGGTGTAAATTTTAATTGGTTAAAAAATATTTTTTATAATGAAATCCTTCTGTAAAAACACTCTTCGGAAAGTTAGAATTTTACTACTTCAAAAGTTAATGTGTGATAAAATAATTGCTAGAATTTATTTACACGATCAAAATAGTCTTATCCAGAACCCACAAATTTTAATCTGACTGGGGTAGAAAGAAGCGGATATTAATTTTGTAGTGTATAATACAGAGTAAAAATTAAATTAACTTGTTAATTTTGGAAAATAATTATATTGATCTTATGTTCAGTTTTTATTAGGATCTGTGTAATGATTTTTAACCCTTTTTAATTGGTACTTTTATTTATAAGCATTTTTTTATTATAGTTGTCCAAGTTTTACGGAAAATCAATACATACTTAACCCTTTGACGACTATTTTTAAAAAATATTTTTCTCAATGAAGTGCAGCGAATGCGTTAGACAATGCGTTAGGCATTCTGAATAAGAGAAATTTGTGCAATTTTTTTGTACAAATGATTTTTAAGCTAGGCAGTGACTGGATGGTCAAATCCCTCCGCCCTTTTCCAAGAAAAAAAATCTATTTTTACTAAGAACTATTTAAACTAATTTTAAAAGTTAGTGGAATGACCGAAGCCTTAAATGAATACTTATGATTATTCAGATTTTAAATATTGTTCAATAAACGAAAGTTCTAGAATGAAAATGGAATCCAGAATTACTATCCTCCTAATTCTGATTTCTGTTTCATATAATTGGTATATCCCTGTTTTATTAAAATAATATTATAATGCAGAACATCTAGCGTGTAATACACAATTTTTTTTACCCTGTGTTATTTTATCCAATGATTACCATTATTTTCCTGGCCTTTCAGCTTGACAATGAAAATGGCTTACCTTTTGGGAATAGGATATACTATGAATGACGCTCACGTTACTTCCATTAACTTGCATCCGGACATCGATGTTTTTTTCTGCTAGGAAATACCCTAAAATGATGTAATGACTAAATTATGAGTTAGGACATGTTGAGAGAATTTTCAGTTCGCTCATTCTTTTTATTTTGTTGGAATAAAAATGCTCTTTGCCTTTCATATGTATGTGTTGTTCATTAACTGATTACTTTTTATAGATTAGCCAAAAATTCAGATAATGTTCCTACTGTGGTAATGAATTATTTTGTAATATTATATCATAATTAATCATTGTTACATATTGGGGATATTTTAAAACATTTATAATTTCTGCTAATTTAGTATTTAATCATTGCCTTGTAAATTAATTTGCTAGTATGTTGCATTTATTATGTTTTAATCCGTGTATAGCTTTCTACTAATTTGGTTAATGTAGTTATAATAGGATTGCATTGTATTGAAAATAGTAGAAAGATTATGTTTCAAAGCAAGCAAAAACAAATTCCGTGATTTTCGATCTATCTGCATGTTATTAGTCATCTTATTATCCTATGTTCCTCTTAACAAATTCATCATTTGGGGGAGGACTAAAAATTATATTAATATAAATGTTTAGTGCATACTGTAGAATTGTAGATTTGGATTCTTTTAAGGTATGTGACCACATTCGATATGAATTTTTTGAAAAGCAATCAAAAGTAGTTATATTTTTGAATAGTTGCTTAAAAAAGATTGAAAAACATCTATGAAAAAAATATACCAGTTAAGTGCCAAAAATTTGTTGGAAAAAGGGGCATTTTTTGGCTAAAACGGGTTATTAAGCAAATATCTTCTAGTTCAGAAGTTTATTAAATGACTTGCTTAAAATATTGCAGATAGCTTAAGAAATATATTATCTAGCTCCTGAACTAATAAAATAAGCTATATTTCGATATATTCTTTAAACATTGGTGTTCAATTGATAAATAACACGAAATTTTCAATTTTTTTCACATTGTGAAGCACTAAAACAACTACATTATTTCTAAATGAATAGAATACTTTTTCTCTTGTTACGGAATTGCAGAACATAATGAGAAATTATTACGCCAAATATGAACAAAAAATATGCAGTAGATTTTAATTTATGAAGTTTTTTGTAAGAAAATTACATCATTTCCTCCATTTGAAAATATAGCATTAAAACGTATGTACATGCAAATATAAAATTCAGTATAAATTCCCCCAAAATAGACAGAAACAAATTTCTAACGGTTTTACAAAGAAACCTCTTCAAACCTTATAATTATTAAATTTTTTTAAAAATAGCATAATTTTTCCAAAAAAATCGATTTTTTTTAACGTAGTCACCTACTTTATTATGTGCGGAGTTATGTAAGTTGTTGTGTGTTGTAAGTCTATTACCATAAATAATTAGATCCTGTTCTCATATATTTAAGATCATTGTGCATTTATTGTATTTACTTTTGGGGAATTTTTAATCATTGGAGAAAAAAATTTAAGCAATTTGTATAAATACAATTAAATGGTGTAAGAAATTTGATTTAAACAATATTGATTTCTGATGTATTGTTGTAATTTCTAAAAGTGTTCTGAGTTTTTTTTATTTGCATTTATACAGTTGGTAATAGAAGTTTTACTTGCAAATTCTAGATACGGCAGCGTATATTTTCAGATAAAATTGTACAAGTGAGAAATAAAATTTGAGAATGAATTTGGCTTTGTTTCTTATTCTTCCATCCATTAAGATAATTAATTTTGTATTCATGCTGAGTTTATTGAATTTAGCATTGAGTAATATCGAAATATCTGCTCTTGAAAGAAAAGTCCATTTGACATTACATAGTAACACTGTCATAAAAATTTCCCTTCCTTCCCAATTCGATTGTTTCCGTCGCTTTCATTATAAAGCCTTTTCAGATAGATATAACCCATATTTTGGCGTCGCTTCCTGCATTTGGCGATAAATCGAAATATGGCAACCCCTTTCCACGAAGCGCCAGGCTCGTTATTCTGAGCAGGGACCCTTCTCGATTCCTCTCACATGAAAGGGGGGAATGGAAGCCGACGTCAGTGGATGCATTCTCTGTGTAATATCGACACCATTCGATTTCAATCGAGCCATCTTTATCCAAATTATGTTTCCTTCTCTCCCAAGCTCGGCTGTACAGTGTGCCAAAGTACCTGACTACTGTAAATGTTGTCGATGGCGCTGACATTGTGTTTCGGTTTGCAACTAGTGTCTACTCTGAAGTTATCCCGCATCTTTTACCGGTGTACATATATTTTTTTCTATTGATTCCACATCAGTGCGTTGCTCTGCCGCATCTAAAGTATAATTTTTGTCTGTGATATAAGCTGTTTTTAAGCGAAGTGTGATTTGCGCTTTTTTAAATCCATTGCATTTATTTAAAGAAGGGGGAAATGTTGCTCTGCTAGATATAACTCGGGTATTGAATACGAATATTAGGGAAGATCTGTCTGCAGTAGGTGAGTGATGGTGCATTGACCGAAGAAAGTCGGGATTTTGCGATTTAATGAAGGAGCCTTATGTTCAAGTTCTTCCAGTTTTCTAAGTCCGTAACAAAGTCTTCAAACTGCACAATTTTTACCCCGTTGTTCATTTTAAATGCAAATGATTTCTAATTTTTATATTGCTTGTTAACTTATGCTTAGTGAAAAAAGTTGTTTTTAAATTTTTCAAGTGGGAACAATTAGTTTGTTGACGTTGGTAACTAACTCTGTCAGAATAACGGATTTAAATCCTGTACAAAACATTGATTTTTTTCGGCATTAGAGGTGAAAAAATTTATTCAGTTATATAAACTCTACATCATTTTTCATATTTATTATTTTTCATTGCAATGATCTCTTAGTATTTTATTCCGAGTTCTGGGAATATAAAAACAATTACACCATGTGAGAATACTATTCGAAAACAATATCGACAAGAATTGACTGCAAAAAATATTAACTGGCCAAATTTAGATTTCAAGAGTGTTGTGAGCAATCTTCTATTGCCGAATCTTCACATTTACAATGCAAGACTGAAGATTTTTCTTGATATTGAAGAAAATATTGCTGTTTGCTAAATTTGCCTTACATATGTTAAATCTGGTGTAAAAAGCAATCTTCTAACCGTGAAGTATAAGCATATAAATATGTAACTAGAATATGTAACTAATATCTCCAAGTTTAATGCTGCATTTTTAAATATTGGAACTAGTATTACACCTGTTCTTGTATTATTCCCAAGAATAAAATCACCTCATCATGCTTTGAATCTTCCTGGTCAGTGATTACTTCATCCTTCAACAAAACGGAAATAACACTTTGTCCAGCAACTTCAAATTAGAGGATACAACAATTGCCTAAATGATTATTGGAGTTAATTAACTTGTCAGGTTCCATTCATTCGAAAGATTCGACACCCTTCGTTCGAGACATTCGCCTGGAGGGGATTTACAAGCAAACTCAGTTAGCAGGCGAATGCTTTTTAGGGAGTAGTAGAACGAAAAAAGAAACCGGGTTCTGTGGATGTTCTTCCCGAAGATGAAAGATGTTCATCAGATGTCGGATTCCTAAGAACAGTGGCTCTTCTTCGCCGATGTGGGTGTGACTGTGTCCGCGAGTTGCTTTTGTTTTTTTCTGTCGTCATGGCCCTGAGCTGTCTCGAGTTCACGTGATTCTTATGTATCCATCTGCCTGCAACGATCCCTCTGGTGGATTCCAAAGGGGTCCGCGCGGACTCCCACCCCCAACGAAGCCTGCTGTGCGACACGTAAGTTTCTCTTGGCCCCATTGTAATAGATTTTTTTCCTTTGTGAAGTCTAGTATTTTAACGTTTCTTTCAATCCTTCTTCCAATGACAAAATTCTTCAAATTCTTTGTCTTTCTTTCTTTTTTTTTTCTTTTTTTTTTTCGAAATAGAGTTTTTCCTAAAATAAAAATGCTTTAAAATAAATAGTTGAATGTATAGTTTGTAATTTTTATAGTAATCGATTTTCTCATTTCACGTTTTATATCTTTTGCATTAAATCTTATTTTCCTTTGAATAGTATCTGCTTAGTTTATTGTTTGTAGAATTCTTAAGATTCCTAGTAATAATTGATTAAAAAAATGATTAGTACACGGAATTCAAATTTGGTTCCCAACCACCTTGATATTAGCATTATTTCAGTAATAATTTATTGCCAAATTATGCAAATGACTTCTTCAGTTTCAAGAAAAAAAATGTATGTAATAAATTGACAAAAACTGTGTTTTTTTTAAAAAAAATTAATAATTAAATTGTTTCCTGTGATTGAAATGAAATCCTAAAAAAATTAGGATTCTCTAATCATTTTTATGATTATTGTAGTGGACGTGATGTTATTTTGAAAGCATTTTAAGAATTGCTTAAAAAAGAGATTATTAAACTTTATAGTATAACACTAATTAAATTATTCATCTTAAAAAAACTTTTTATAACATCTGAGCTTTCTAATAGATTTAAAATGTATGCATAGAGAAACATTTTATTAAATCTAAATTAAAGTATTTATTTAGAAATTTCAAATGCTTTTCTTGTATTAAATATTTTTATAAATACATTTCATCTTCTAAAGAAATTACCACAGTGTTACTTTTTTTAAAAAGTAAGTTTTTACCTTCTTTAAACCAAGCATCAAAATTAATTTATGTAATGATAATCATTACTAGCCGATTTGGAAAAGCTAACTTGCTATTATTAACATGTTAACTGAGTATGACGAAATATTTCAATGCAAAACGAATTGAATATAAGTTAATTATATGGTTAACAGGTTAATATAATAAGCAACTGGTAATTTCCCTCGTTGCATTGTTGCAGATGTTTTGTACAAATTTTCATTTATTAAATTTCCATAATCCACTGCAAATTTTAAACGCAGCTCATTAAATACCTTCTCTGATTCGTATATTCTACTGCATAATTTATTTAAACTTTTGTTCTTCTCCATATTAATCACTTTCCAATTTAATTTTAAATTAAATAATGATAAATATTTTTTAAAAAATCACATTATATAATAGAATGCATTTGTTACTGAATACCTTTAGCCCTAAAATAGAATTGATTACCTACACACAATCCCAGTAATACTTTTGTGTGTCGAGAGGATTGAATGAGATTCAAGAGGGAAAGTTTGTTGCGCACTTGGGGCTATTCTACCACCTGATCCCAGATCGTTACTTCTACTTTATCGACCAACGAACCCTCCCCCCTCACTGGGGAGTAGTTAATCAGCTCCTGAACGACCCCTCAGAAGCATTTCCGAATTTATAATCTTTCGTTTACGTGTATGCATAATTTTGAAATTTAAGTTGCTTTTTTTGAGTTCAGCGTTTTATTTAATTTAAAAATACATAGTGCATAAAAAACATTTTTAGATAAATTAAATAAAGAATTTTGGTTATGCCATAGTCAAAACTGATTTATTTAAAGCAAACTAAGTAAATAAATAAACAATAAAAAAATATATAATAATAATTTTAATGCTTGATATTTTTGAAAAATTAGGTTTGGGTGAATGTCCATACATATAAAAGAATGTTTATATTCAACATTGTTTAGAAATATTGTTTAGTATTATTATCACATTAAGATCTTAGAAGAATTCATTATTGTTATCTGAAATGAAGAAAAATACGCAAAGAAATATGCGCTTCATATGTGAATAAAAGATATGAAAATAGAGTATTCATAAGAGCCTAACCCTCTTCGAAATGAAAGTATTTAAAATAAATATTACATTTTATAAAGAATATCTATATCTGTACTTATAATAAAGCTCAATGTGTGTGTGTGTGTTGGCGCTCTACAGGCCGGACCAATCAACCTACAGCTACTAAATTTGGCACGTGTATACCTTGGAGGCCGGGAATGTGCACCTGGGGGTTATTTTTCCGAATTTTTAATTAGAATTTTATTTATTTAAACATTAAGCGAAATTGTGGCGTGTTTTTGCTAAAATATTACCGCACAAAAAAGAGTTTTACATGAAATTAAAGATCAAAAATTTATCTTTTAAATGATACCAATGTTTTAACCTTAAAATTAAATTTCTATTTTTAATGAATTTTTAAATAAATATTTTAACTATATTTTTCAACAATTTTTTCGTACAAAATAAGAATAAAATTTAAGCTGCACGAGCACATTTCGCATTCAAGGGAAAAAATTAGCTTTTTTCAAAGTGTTGCCATCACATTGATTAAAGCTCCAATTATAAATAAATTAAATCGTTTTGGTAATGAAATCTGCAAAAATATAATTTTCGGCACGTGTCTGAAGGAAATGAAACAAATATGAAATATTATTTCTTCTAAAAAATAAATTCAAGAAAAATTATTTTATGATCTTTTACACTCTCTATATTATTAATCCAATAAATCAGTTTTATTTTAAGACAAGTTTTGTTTAATATGAACAGGATATCCATTCAAATCAGGGCCACACAGCTAATTTGTAAACCTTTAGTAAGACACAGATCTGCTAAAATGGTCTAAATGGAAAATGATTATATTTTATGTAACTTGATTCAATAAATGCTCTAATAAATAACGAATTTTTGATTTTACATAAAGCTTCTGCTGTGGAAATCACGATTAACAAAATGTTCTTGAAACACTAATATTTTAAATAAAAAGAGTTAATTTCCAATCAACTAAATCAATCACTTAAACTGACTGATTTATGAAAATTTGAATATCACTATTCAATAGAAAAAGGATAATTTTAGATTTTCCATCGATCGTTTCAAAGAAAATACGCCAATCAGCGCGCAGGTTTCTCAAGATTAATTGGCTTAAGATTATGAAAATGTTGAGTTTTTCTAAATTTTTAACATTCAGAGTTTCATAAAGCAGTCTTAGTTGATCGTGGAAAATAGAAACATTCATTCATTTATTTAAAATTTGGTGTGTCCAGAATATTTCTCAGAATATGATACCTTACTGCATTAAATTTAGATTTCATAATTTTTGAAATATATTTATACGTCGGAACAAAATATTATTATTGATTTCATTTCAATCCTTTTGAAAGCAAAACTAAAAACTGAATTTTATGCAGAATCTAGGAAATTTTTGTTGAATTATTGTTTGAGATATTACATAAATTATGAAAAATATTTTGTAGTTCACATAAAACTTAAATACCGAGCGATTCTGTTTGCAGTACTCATATTCAATAATAAATAAATAACGATAAAAATGATAAATAAAATAAAAAGCTTGGTTTCATAAAAAAATAGCTTTACATAAATTGCAATTTCATCATTTCCATTTTAAATTAAAGTTGAAGTTTTACCGAAAATGACAGCAAATTAGGAAAATATATATAGTAAATTGAACGAAACGATCTAAACAGTATAAGTTTGGTATGTATCAAAATTTGAAGATTAAAAATGTTTTGTTTGAGAATCTATTAAGAGACCAGTTACTTAAAATATTTAATTGAAAATTGTAGTGAGCGGTAATACCGGCTGGTCGCCAATGGCGGCTAGTTTATTAATAATTGGACGATTTTGTAATACGAAACCGTATGAAAGTTAAAATTACAATTTGGTTGAACTAAGTTGATAAATTGAATATATATAGATCTGTTTATCTATCAACGGTAGTTATATTTTGAGGATTTAATTTTTTGTAAATTACTGTGGTGCACGAAGTGGTATGTTTTATATAAAAAAAATATCCAGTAAATGTTCGATTGTATGCAAAAACAAGAAATTGTTTTAATGATTTTTTTTAATTTAGAGTTCACTGAATTATTTTCCCTTTTTCACGCGTATCTAGTGAGTTGCGAACAACTAGAATATGAAATGAGCATTTATTTTTAAAATGCTGTACATCCCTTTTCCTTTTTTTTCTTTTTCTTCTCTTCCTTTTTTGTCCTTCAGAGGAAAAGCGTTATTTAACACCCCATTTAATGGAATATGAGTTTCTGAATTCATCAGTATCATTTAAAGGCCTTTGTTACTTTTATTCATTTTAGATAAACTATATATTTATCTACTTTCATGAGTTTAAAATATGCAGTTATAAAAACTGAAACTAAAAACTAAAGAAATAAGAAAATTTACATATGTATGTAAAAATTACATATGTTCAGAATAAATTAATTTTCTAATGCTTTTTTAAATAGAATTATTTAAAAAAGCTATTAATTATTTTTAAAATATTATTTTAAAATATGTATGTGTCTTAATATAAAATGAATGATTTACAAAATGTGCGATTACTTGATTTTTTTTTTTTTTTTACATTTTGACAATTATTTTTTATTAAATCAAAAAGGTTTGAAAATCATAATTTTAAACTTGAGAAGAATTTAAGTTTCTTTGTAGAAACTTGTGAAGCTCCTTATCTATTAAAAATTCTACTCTAAATTTGGAAAGCAATGTTTCAGAAAAATTTAACACAAGTATTTTATATAATGAAATCTTATAATTTTATTATGAGTATAATTCATGCATAAATTCTTATTAATAAAAATATTTCATACTATTTCCTATGAGAACTTTTTATAAAACTAAAAAAAATTATTTTAACACACTTCTATATTCACATAACGGTAAATACCCATTGGCCCACTGTAGGCTGTACACCCAATCTGGTAGACTATGTCATTGCGGATGTTACAAAAAAATTGTTCTCGTGACAAGCGGGATTTTTGCATTTGAATAATTTAATTGGATATATATTTATTAAAGATATAAAAATCATGAAATCTTATTACTTAATTTTTACTGTTCTGATTTATCTAAAGAATATAAAGGTTATTAATTAGTTTTTAATAATTTTTTAAAATATTATTCTATTTTAGAAAGAGTTTTAAATGCTTACAAAAAGAAATAATTTAATAAGTAATTCGATTTAGTAAGCCTTAAAATATTTTATAACTTCTGTAGGTAATTTTTTTTACTGCAGCAATAGCAGTATTGTAAACTAAACACTTTTACAGTTTTTCTGTGCTTTTTGAATTTAATCAATAAATCTGTATTACATGGGGAAAAATAATTCATAGCAATCTATTTCATTTAAAAAATAAGCTGTAATATTGCTGTTATGTTTCAAAAGGAACTGCTTTTTCAATATAAATAAATATATAAATAAAAGAAATTGGTACCTTTGGTCCAAAACATAATATGACAATATTTTAGACCTAATTCATCTATCTTTAAAATAAATTTTAAAATTTACTGTTAATTATTATGACCATAACATGTGAACAAAAAATGACTTTAATATCGTTATAGTTGTGTATATATTAACGCAGTTAAGAAAACAATCAAAAGTATTAAGATGAAATATAATTAAAAATAGTTTGGAAAATACCTCATTTATTAGATCACTTATAATTTTTTTTAAAAAAAAAGTTTTTTATTGATATTAAATTTGTTTCACTGCATTTTTCTTTAATTATAAAAATTAAAAAAAGACTTTTGGTATCATTTTTTTGCAGTTTTTGTTGATTATTAAAATTACAAAAAAAATGTACAGAAACATATTTGATATCACTAAAAACCTTTTTTTTTTTTTTTTTGTCCTATTTTGTGCTCCGAAGTTGTTGAACAAACGTGTATTAATATTTTATTAAAAATCAAATTTTAATTCTGAAATAAAATTTACAAAGCATCTATTACTTAAAGAGTATTTACATGACAAATTTGATAGTCTTAGGTCTAACGATTGAACGTTTTGCAAACCGTACTTATTACATCACGAAAAAAGCAATTTCATATAGAATGTAGCAGCTAATGAATATTATAAATCCAATGCAACTTTCAATTTCTTGCATCTGACATTTATTACATTTTCAGAAAGTTGAACAGCCTTTAAAACATATTCTCTACTAAAATAATGACGGTTTAAGTTCACTCCATTATTTAAAATAACTTCAAAGAAGATAATGAAAGAGGAAATATTTTGTTTGGAAAGTATTTTTTGTGGTATTTTGTGATGCATCAGAAACCACTAATGAGTTATTTATAGATGACAATCCTCATGAAGCCCGAGTTCGACGTGGATACTTAAAAGTTTTTGCTGTGTTTTTAAGTAGCGTATACTTGTAAATTGATGGGCTGGAAACTATATTTGGCAACATTCCAAGCTGCTTTACAAGGTATCATTAAAAAAAAATACGCGATGTAAAATTACCGGAAAAAGAAATTCGTACTGGTTGGCAAACAGCCAAATCCTTGAACGAAGCGATGGCTCTTTTAGAAAAAAATATGAAGTGGTGGAAACGACACATTTTTACTTCGACTATAACTTGTGGGGGAGAGAAAAAAAATAAAAGAAATATTGACAATTGCTTTCATGTCGTTAAGTGCCTGTCGCAGTCAAAACGTTTCAATTACTAGTTTTCTAACAGTTTTTGTTTTCCACGATTTTTTTGACAGAAAATGTTTTTCCTGGTATATTTTAAAATATATTAATTATAAATCATATCATTTTAGAAAGTTATAAATTAATTTTTTTGTGTTTGTGTATTTCCAGTTAATTGCCTTAGTCAGGCCTGTATTTCTGTAAACAAAGTATTGATGTTTTCATTGGAAAAATGCTGAATTTTAAACATGTTTATATTATTAGTAAAAGTTATTTGCACTAGTTTTAATTTTTTTATTATTATTTACTTTTTATTTATTGTAAAAATTGCTGCTTGAGAAATGCATCTTTTAAAGCCATTGAATGGCCGTTATTGCAAATAATTTGTTTGAGGTTTATTGGATTGATTTTTATTTCATTTATATTGCAAGTCTCATTTTTCAATTATTCTACGTTTGCATACTTTTCAAAATTCGTATTAATAACATTGTAAAGTATGATAATTTTTATTTATTACATTTAATTGGATTGTAATTAAATTAAGAATTAAAAGTACTTTTTATACTTATTTTTTTAAAATTTATCAGATAATGCAATGCATTGTGTGTTAAAAAGTTTAATTAAAAATCTTTAGTTTTTCTCTAAGAGAAAACATTTTAACGATTTTTCAAAAGAAATATCAGCATCCTATAATAGAGAATACAATTACATAAAAGATACAAGCACATAATTATAAATAAGTTTATATTGATTATTGAAGATATGACATTCATTGTATTTTAAAGAAATTTTATTCCAAAAATATAAACAGGCTGTTTCGTCTAGCTCAGCTTGTACATTTTTTGTGTAAAATCTTTCTCTTATTATTATTCTTCAAGTTCAAAGTATTTTCCTTGTTAGCGGGTTAACTTATTGCAAAACTTAATAACATAATTTGTTTAAAAGAAATAATATTTTTAACTTAACTGTAAATTCAAGAATTGCGTTTCTCGGTCTTATTATTACATAAAAAAAATTGCCATATTTTGAAATAAAAGGCATTTTCTTTTTCAACAACACGAATGGTATGATTAAATAAAATTCTGTGTTTATTGCAATATCCTGTATAAATAGTGTTACTGTTTTAAATGCTAAAATTCGTATTAAGTCTTAAATCTTTAAAAAAATTTTTTACACCAGAAACTTTATCTTATCCTTACTATTTCATGCAAATGACTTTTTAATAATTAAAGATTTGTTATTGTATGACATTTTAATAATCAGATTAATACGGAATGGAATGATTTAATTTAATAAATATTATTAAAAATTCTTTATATTATTAATATGTACGAAAGTACTTCTTGTATTAGTAATATTTTGAAATATTCTTATTAAACTGTTTCAAACGTCAAAAGAGCCACCTTATATGAACACTTATTATTAAAAATCTTGCAGTATGAAATTTATATACACAATTCTATTATAAATAAATTTTCCATACTGTACATTTTAGTATTCATACAAAACATGAATTTTTTGATGCTTTAAGGTGCATCATCTTAGTTGAAGCTGAATGAATGCAGAAAACAATAAAATAATTTTAAATTTTTTTTTTCTCTTTGCCATATTTAGTTAACGCATAACTATTTGAAGACTTTTTCTTACTATACATATCGAAAAAATTTGTGTGTTTTTAATTTTTTTAAGTAAATATTCTGAATTTAAGTTTTAAAAGTCAAAAAGATAAATTAAATACATTTTTAAATAATTTCTTTATTTACTTGACCTATTTATCTTTCAAACTTTTGTATATATACTTCTCTATTTTAAATAAAGTATTTAGTTACATATTTCAAATAAAAGTTTTAAAAAAATACATCAGATTGTGCATTTTAAATTATCTAAAAATTATTAATTTCGAAAAGTGATACATTTTTGAAATATTTATTCCGTATCTTGTTTACAATGAATTAATCTAAATTTTAAAAATATTTTTAAGGAAACAGTATACTTATCATGTTACATTTGTTACATTATTCGCCAATAAATAAGAAAAGGATCCTTTTGAATTCAATTTATTCTTTTCATTCATTGATTTTTGTACATATTTTTAATTCTACGTTTCTGCTCAACATTCATTTTTAATGCAAATCAATTCATTGACTCGTTCATGATATTTATATTAAAATTTTTCATCTATTATTCGCTTTTATTGATTGGAATTCTTGAACGATGACTTCTTTCTTATCTAAATGTCACTTCATCTTCCGTCAATTGTGTCAGCAAAGAATGATGAATAATTAAAAGGCAGCGGGATTTCTTGGACCTTAAAGAGATATGGGCGGGGTCTCGGGGAAAATGACAGATGTGCTGGTTCGACATCGCTTTAGGGCGTCTCATCTATGTTTTCCGTCCCCTCACTTGAGCTTAATTGGGAAGTTATTGTCATTTAGTTAACCCACTGCAATATAAAAACATCCTTTTGTGGTCTTACTCTTGTCACAAGTGATCATACAGTTCATTAATCTGTTCAAAAACATTATTCTGCCAGCTGTAAATTAATTAATTTTAAAAGTTTGAATTCACAGTTCAGTGACTTTGAATCGAGTTTTAATATCTCCGTACTTTATCAGTTATTTTTTTTAATTCTTTAGTGATATCTTAATTTACATATGATTGATTTATAAATAAATTGTTCATAATCTGTGTGAAGGTAATTATTATCAATTGTTATTTTATTAGAATTTTAGATCTATTTATATTTTTTTTAGTCCAAGTTGTATTAGCTTTAAGGATTTTAACCGTTAAATGTAAAATATGTATTAATATATTTATGTACAGAAATATCCACACATATTATACAAGCTGTCATTTCTTTTATGATTTTTTAATGTACTAAATATCTTAGTTAAAAATGAAATTGCATTTTAGTAATGAAATGCTGAATTTTATTATCTTTTTCTTGACAGTTTCTTGATATACTAGGATTTTATAAATAAATGGTTTATTTTTCAAAAATAGTTCATACTTATGAATTTCCATGCAAATTTTTCTCTTAATATAAGTGAATATTTTCTTTTAAAAATTTCAGCCTTTAACGTGATATTTTATGAATATTTTCTTATGTGGTTTTTCGTTAGCTTTTACAAATTAATGCAAAAAATGTAATTTTGATTAATGAAAAAATTAAATTTGTGTTAATCATTAAAAGTTTTGATTATTTATTGATGCAAGTAATTGTAATTCGGACTTCGAGTATTTTTTCATAAACCACCTCTATTTAAAACAAACGACGAATACGTGAGCGTTTGTGTGCTTGTGCTGACACAAAAATTATTTATAGGTCATCATAAATTTCAAAAAATTGTTTTTCAAATTACACCAATTTTTACCTAATATGTAATTATTTTTTTAAAAAGCTTAACTTTAAACCTATTTTTCAAAAATATATTTCATTGTTGAAATGAAACTTAAATTATTATCGTTATTGCTACTAATATTTCATCCTGATTATTTCATTCATCATTGATGATAAAAGTAGTTACGCGACTTTTTTTATATATTTATAAGTAGTTAGTTTTTATTTAAAATTTACTTGCAGTTATATCTCTTAAAATTTCTTGTATTTAAAATTAATATTTAGCTTGATAAACAAGTAGTGAAATTTTTTAAGTGTTACTCTATTTTTATATATTGCTACCCTTAACGTAATATAATTGGATGTAAAGAATCTATTATCGTTTTTATCGCTTGGAAATTGCTTTCTAATTTGGGCGAACTGAATTTTTTGTTGAATCAAAGAAATTTTTGCTTAATAATCGTTCTGAGTTATCGAATAATTTATCAAAAACCTTCTGTAAAACACATAAAATTCCAATGAGCGATTCTATTTTCTTTTCATATATTTTAAACAATAATATTTATTTTTATTAAGCAAGTTTTTGTATTAATTAAAATTCATTTTAAGTGAGACGACGTAGAAAATTAGGGAGATGCATTGTACATGAATGGAACGTTGTAAGGCTTTTAAAACAGTAACATATATATCAAATGTTAAGTTTAAAAATTTTTTATTGTGGAAACCATCAAGAACATGCTACATAAATTATTTAATTATTTTAGAAGCCATTAATTTCCGGCAAAACAACTGTTCGCCATTGGCCGCTAATTGTCTATGAAAGAAAAATAATGTATTTGCTAAATATTTTGAAATTATGAAGCAAACCAGTATTTAATGAACAAAGAAGTTCATTTTATATGTAAAATAAGTTACAATTCAATTATCACACATATGAGATTTGTGGAATTGTGTCACCTTTTAATATAATACATTAAATTTAGAATAATAGTAATTCCGCTACTGTAGGAACTGTTATAATTCTAATTTTCTTCATTTCGGCATTCTGCATTTACTTTGATTTGTATATTGTGCGATTTCAACTTCAGTAGGTTAATTTATTAATTATAATGTAATTTTTTCTTTTATAGGATGTGGAAGTATTAAGCACGTGGTTGGCAACTTTACATTTTGAAGAATACATCCCACTGTTCCTGCTCTCTGGTTACGACATGCCGACCATCACTCGAATGACACCCGAAGTAAGTTCTTCATTTTTATTATTTTTTAAATTTAAGCTCATGAATAGTTAATTTGTATTTGCATTATTACGAGATTTAATGTGTAATAATTGTAAATATTTTTTATTTGTCATAAACAGTATTTCCTTTCAATTTTAAAGAAAGTATCGTTTTAATTGCTGGCTTTAGTGAAGAACAAATTTCCATACTTGTACTGTGATCTATTGATTATATAATGAATTTTAAAAACTGAAATAAAAATTAGCTTGATAATTAGAAAGAATAAGCATTGCGCATTGATCTTTATTCATATATTGTGATTTTCAATCATAATTAGAGTTTTAAAAAATTTAAATATTTAAATTAATATTTTTGACTTCCTAAACATAATTATATTTTAAGATGGTTATGAAATCCTTTTAAAGTCTAAACCTATAACATCAAATGTTACTGCTAAAGTAAGTAACATTTTGACTTAAAATTCGATAGTTAATTGTTTTGGAACCATCTACAACTTTACTTTATATACTTTATAAAATGCATCAATAATGCACTTGAAATAGTTAACGTGTTTAACAATTATAAAAATAGAATACATATGAAATAAAATTTTTCCAAGCGTCCAAAATGCAAATTCGGTTTACACTTCTGTACTACAAAGCACTAGCTCTCATGTGCGAGATTCTAAAATTAAAAATCTCAACGCTCTAGATAACTCCCTTATCAGACATTATGTGAAAATGTTTCGAACCATTTCTGTTGATTTTTGTAATTTTTTTGTTTCAAATTTTTAAACAATTTACATTTACTTTTTTTTTTTTTCAGGATCTCACTGCCATTGGAATTACAAAACCCAATCACCGTAGAAAATTAAAGGCAGAAATAGCGAAATTGAACATTTCTGATGGAATTCCAGAATACAAGCCCGTACGTAACTAATAAATCTTTTTTGTTTGTTTGTGTGTTTATATATTAATATACTGCTTAAAATTATGTAGCTCTACTACTGTAATAATTGATGAAATTGGTTGAAAATAAGCATATTAATGATTGCAAAGTATTGACGAGCAGGTGATATATTAATTATCCCAATTGATTTAAAAAATAAATCTCATAGATGTGATAGGTGAAAAATTAGATTTTTTTTCTTTTAACAAAATATATCGTGATCAGAATTAAATTATAATATTTCTTTATTTGTTTAGGACTCTTTATTAGAATGGCTACAGTTATTACGATTAGAAGAATATTTTGATACATTATGTCAGCAAAATTACAACACAATAGATAAAGTAACGGATTTAACTTGGGAAGACCTGGAGGACATAGGAATACAAAAGTTAGGTAAGTCTACAAAAACGGATAATTATCCTGGAAATAATAATATTAAAAGTAGATCCCTTCATTTCGTATAAAATAAGTTGATAAAAAGTTTGTCATAACATTTATCTTTTTATTTACTAGGTCATCAGAAACGTCTTTTATTAGCAATAAAGCGTATAGAAGATATCAACCATGGTCGCCGACCCAATCTGGTTCCTCAGATGAATACACAGCTTCGATCAGGTGGCTCTTCAATTGGATGTTCAACTTTTCCTAGACCTTCTACTCTTAGTAAGTAATACGAGGGTTTGAATTGAATTTTTATTCGTTTAATATGTGGTTTAATTGGGGAAGTCCTCATTGGAGGAAATAAGTCTTTTATTTAAATGATATGTAAAATTTTCGATTAAAAATGCTTTTAATGAATATTAAGGAATTGGATCATAATTGTCATTGTAGATATCGGAAAAATTTGTAATTGTAAATGTAGATCAGAAAATTTATATTAGTTATCTGTTGGAAGGAATATTGATGACTCTTTATAATATGAATTGAGCCATAAAAGAACATATATCTATTTATAATATATGAGTTGAGTTACGATGATATTTTAATCAGTTCAAATAATAAGCACAGAAAATAAAATATTTATTTTTTCAATGGCAATAAAAAAATTTGAAAATATTTTTAAATAATACCTACTAATTTAATTATTTTTACATGTCAAATTATTTACAAGCCATTTTGAGTGCAGTGGAAAAAATAGCTCTTTAATAACCTATAACGCTTTAAAAAATGTATATGAATATATAAATTTAATCAGCTTGTATATTAAATTTATAACCGGGAGCGTTTTTTTCCCCCTCATTCCTCTGAAGCCCTTTATTAAAAAACAGGAGATTGTGTACTGTAAATTCAAGTTTTAACTTATGTTTTTATTTTTCCAAGTTTCATGATAGAATTATTTAGTAGATTATTTTAATATATAAAGCTAATCAACTTATATAAGTTTATAACCAGGAAAGTTTGTTTTTTTTCGTTTCTACGAAAATCCTTAATCCAAACAATAAAATGTGTAATGTAAATACAAATTTTCACTTAAATTTTAATCTGTCCAAGTTTTTAAATAGAATCAGTCAGGTAAAGTTGATATATGATTTGTTTTAAAATTTCATGTTATTTTTGTTATAAAACATTAGATAATAAAATAAGTTCTAAAAATTAAATAGTTTTCGGCCGTGCAAAATTTATATAATAACAAATTTTCACAAAAAAAATATTGATTATTATTGATTATCGATTCATATTATTTGTATTTAAAGTTTAATTCAGAAAATTATAACAGTTTTAAATAGTTTTCTTTATTATCAAAATGTTTTTTCCTTCTCTTTATTATCAAAATATGTTTTCTGTTTTTGTTTTTTTCTGAATACAGGATAAAAAATTTATGCTTATCCAAAATTACTTAGTACAATAAGTATCTAAATAATTGCCAATATAATAAATTTCTTATCGTTTGTGGCAGACCTTAATTCTATAATTTTTCTAATGCTTGGAGCACTGCATATAGTTGCGCTGTACATTTTTAGAGTCATTTGAAATTTATTTGTAGACTTTTGAAGGAAGGACAAAGCTGAAAGTCATTTGATTTTTACCTTGAATTCTTCAGTTAGTTATGTTTTTTCCCATAGGTGATGTACAGCCTTTACAATATCCGAGTCAGGAAATAGCTATATCTACACATCGTCCAAAGAGTTCACCGTCCACAGATTCCATCCCAGAAATGAAAACATTTCAGCAATCGCCACTGCGAGAAGACAACCTATTCTTGCAAGCTGTGCACAATTCAGCGCAAAATATAGCAACTTCACAACATCACAATGGTATAACAAATTCGGTACGTAACCAAGAACTGTTGCTTTTTTAAGAGGGAAATTTTAATCACCAATGCTAATCAATTAAATTCATTATGACTATAATGCAAAAGCCATCTATCTAATGTGTTCAGATTTCGTAAATTATCTTTTGAAAAGACATTTTCGTAAAACTGTCGAATAATTATCAATGGTAATTTCCATTTATATCACTTGTCTGTAATAAATAATTGAAGGGAGAAAAAACATATGTATTAAAAAATTAATTTTATTGTGATGAAATAAAATACTTGAATAATAGTGCAGGTGTCTAAATTCATCGCGTTTTATTCCTAATAATATGAAGAAAAAAATTATTCGTGGATTTGAATTTATTGCAAGCGAACTTTTTTATTTATTTATTGGTAAAACGAATTCGAAGAATTGATTGACTAGTGGATGTCAATAATGTTCCGCGCCTTGCTAGTTCTATTCTAATTTAATGGAATTCTTCGCAAAAATCGATATTCTGGTTTGGTTTTTAAATCTAATTTATTATTCATATCAGGGTAATAAAATTCTAGAGTAAAGACCAACGGTCTCTTTTGTTTAAAGAAAAGTAGTAACTCCATTATTTGCAATTTGTTTTCTCTGGTAAATTCGATAACGGAAACTTCCCATTTTTTTCTTTCATTCTTTTTTGAATACTATGTATCGATGAAGCTTCCAGATATTCGTATCGATTACCATCATTTGAATCAAAATACAATATCATTTAAAATAACAGATCAAACAGTAATAAGTTTTATATAAGCAATCGCATTAAATTATGGTTCAGAAGTTGAAATATACGTCTGATACTTATAAAATACTTATCGAGTACTTGCTTTTTATTTTGAATCGTTAATAGAGTGGACAATTATTAGTATTTTGCATAAATTAATGGTAGATCGGTAAATGCCCCCAGTTATTGAACATGTATAATACCTGATCAACAATCTTCAAACTTTATACGTGTCAAAAAAATCGATTGATAAAATTCAAAATTAGAAGGCTTTAATATACTGGTTAAAAGCTATACTTGCAAAATGGCGTACTTAAATTATCCTGCACCCGGATGAAATTGCCAAACTGAATCCTTCAATTAAAAACAAATTATGCTATATAATTCCTTCCTCTCCCTCCAGTGAAAATGTTTAACTTTCTACATTTTATTTTTTTTCCAGCACAAATCTAGAAAATTTTATAATTTTGTGAATTGGTGCATTGTCTTAAAATGACAAATTCTTGAAAAATAATTTTTTTAATGAACTATCCCTATTAACACAGGATACTATACGGTATCTCCGCGATGTTGTTCAGTATTTTGGATTTCAGCCAATGTCGTGAAGATATCGAAAAAATGTTATTAGGCATTTTATGATAATAGAGAAATTGATGAAAAGTTCTGTGCTCTTAAAAAAAATATGGCATTACAATAATTAAATAATAACCTATGCATATTTCCCAAAAAAATTTATGCACTTACAAGGTTCTTACTTTTGATTTCTTTATATCTATATAAATTCGTACTCTTGATTTTTATTTCATTTGCATTATTTTATTAAACAGTAGATCCTACCAATCTTCATACCTTATTAGCACAAGATATTACACAATATTCCCACGAAGGCCAGCCAATGGCGAAAAAATGTCGTAACGATGTTCTCCGGCATTTTGTGCTAATAGAGCATACTTTTTTGATGTTATTTTTACCGTCACCA
>JAPMOR010045645.1:212115-236743 GCA_026543865.1 Argiope aurantia | reverse complement strand
TGTCTGGAAGATATCTTAATACTGTTGTTCGGCATTTTGTGCTAATAAGGGAATTCGTGTGTATAAAAAGAACTAAAAAAACTTATCTCTTATTGTCTTTTTTTTTTCCAGATAATTTCTCCTTCCAGAGTGAGATCTCTGGAAAGTCTGAGTTCAGACATTAGTTCGAATATGAGCTACTCCGAGTTACAGACTTCGTCTCCCACACCACTTCAGCTACCACCACCGGCACCGGCACCCCTTGTGACAGCTGAGCCTCCCAAAAATCCAACTAAAGACTGGCACGTGACGGATTTGGATCAGGACTTCGAATACGAATGCGAAGGTACTGCTACCTTAAACCGCCCCAAAGGCCTGGTCAAGTTACGACCCATGGCCAAAATAACAGCGAAAACCCGCGAGGAAATCGCTGAAGCCATTATGGACATACCGGACAGTGAATTCAAATCTCTGATTAATCAAAGTCGGACGCTTGATGGCTGGTCAAGTCTGGACGGCTCGCCCAGACACGGACCTGCTACTGTTCCAAGAAGTGCAACCTTGAAAAGAGCGCCGCCGCCACCACCACCAAAGCGGAGTAATTCTGCCAAGGGAGAAAGGCCTCCGATGGAACCAGCGAAAGAAGACGTTGCACCAAACAAACCCAAAAGTGAGCAAACAGTCAAAAACAATGTGCGTGGACCTAAAGAAACAGAATCCATACGTGCCGAGGAGTTTCCACCTCCTCCATCGCCGTTGCCTTCAGTTGTGGACGAGAAATCAAATAAATCCTCCGGTGAGAATCCAGAACCGATGGATGAACTGTTTAACAATCCTTTGTTCAAACAAAGACGAAAAGATTCTTCGGGATCGTCTGGTAGTGTTGATTCGTCCGCTCTGCCATTTGCTAATGAAGCTGTTGGAACCATAAAACAGAAAGTATCGAAACCTTATCCTGCTATCCCACCACATGGTTCATTAAGTTCCCAACTTAAAGGTGAGTCAGTGATGTTTATAATAACTTTCTAAAATCTGAAGTCTTTTTCAAAATTTGTCTGTTTTATTGTAGAGGTCTGTCTGGATTTATCTGCTTAATATCACGCATATCAAGTATGCAATTAATGTCTCGAAAAATTTGGTACTGGAATACTGATATTTTTTTGACTAAATTTTATAAACTTGAGTTGATCTCTCTAATTGATCTAAACCTAAAGATGAAAATGTGAGTAAACTGATTTAAATTTACAGAAATGTGGCAATCAAACTACTTGCAATTTTTTTAGGTTACAAAGCATCCTTTCAAATCAAACATAATTAATAATTTTTGATTACCTAATTGAATTTTCTAATGATATGAAATAGTTTGTTTGAGAGAGTTAAAAACGAGATGAAATTGTATAGTTCATATTGGCTAATACTTTCCTTCAACAATTTCTATATAGTAAATTATGTAACCATTCATAATATTAAAGTCTAACATATGAGACAATCTTTTAAAAAATTAAGTGGGGGGAGGAGACTTTTTCTATATTTTTTTATTATTTCTACAAAATGGGAAAAAATTACAAAAATAATAAATATATGTCAAAAGAGTTACATAAAATATCAGCAGTTTTGGATATTGAATCATATTGATGAATAATTCTGAATGGAAAGATTTAGAGTATATTCGTTTTTAGTATTTTCCACAAACAGTACATTTTTTTTTTGTCATGTAATTGTATACGATTAATGGGACGTTTCTGTTGGTTCATAATGGATTTTTTCCCCCTATTGTTCTCACTTTCTAAAACATTGTTCTTCCCTCTCGCCAAATTTTTTGAAGTTATAGTTTGTTTTTATAAGTGAGGCGTTTTTATAAATGTTATTGGAGGGGGGGGGGGTATAGATGATACGAGTGACTGTCATAGAGGACACCTAGAAGAATAAACCATAGTATACTTATGCCACTTTTTTAAAGCAGAACATGATGAGAAATAGTAAAAGAATTACCATAAATTCTGGGGTTCTTTTACATTTATTAAGCCGCCGAAGACGAAGAATGGCGAAACTGGCAGTATATTAAAGAAAGTCTACAAAATTCAAATATTAACCAAAAGAAACATCTCCGAAAATTCTAAAAGGCTTCATAATTAAATTTTTAAAATGTCAAATAAGTTTTAATATATTTAAGGAAAAAAGAAAGTGAAAATGAAGAAAAAACAAACTTTCGGAAAATGCATATAACATTGTGAAAGTTTAGTGTATCTCCATTTAAAAGGTTTAGGGAACTTTAGAAAATGAATTACCCCTAATCTTATTTTCCATATTTGAATTATGACACTTTTTCTATATTTAAAATTCTTCAATAATTTGATTCCCTCATTTTGCATTGCTTTAATAGTTCATTGGGTATATAGATATAACTTTTATCATGTCAGCCATAAACAGTATCTAATTTGATTAAAATTATGATTGAAATTTTCTATGTGGTTCTAAAAAGTTGCTTTATGTAATAACACCTTTAAAAAAAAGACTTATTTCTTATTTATCTTAATAAACCTTAATTCTTTGGTAATCATGAGTTCGGGAGGGGGGGGGACGTGTTCTGCTCTATATAAAAAATAGCACCAAGGTTAATTTGGGTTGCTATAGGTTTGGTTTCTAACAAATGCGTCACAAGTGGGAACTCGTAGAATAAATTGTTTTTATATCGTTTTACAGTTAGCTTATTATGCATGCTAAAAATAAAGTATGGCGAAAGAATTTTTCAGTTATAATTATTCTTTTATATATTTTTATATATTCTGTCTTAAATATTAAAAATGTGTGTTAAAAAAACTTTAAAGTTGTTTTATTCATTATATTTTTTTAAAAATAAGAACTTCCCTTAATATTTCACGTTTGATGAAGTGTCAGTATTTTTTTTTAATTGCTTGTATGCTGTGAAACTAATCGAGGGAAAAGTTCTAACCAGTGATTTTTCTTTTTGAACAGCTGCCCAGAAAGCAAAAAGTAGTAACACACCTGAAAAGAATCCAAATCCTCCAAAAGTTAACAATACAACTAAAGTAGAGCATGAATATGATGTGTAAGTATAAAATCAGGTGTCCGATTCACTTTTGCCATTATTATTGAAATTAATCATATTATTATTAATTATTATTAGTGAAGCAATTGTATTTGAAAGCAAAATGTTTGCTTTTAATGGTTAGTTTATTATTAGTAGATTAACTTAAATCACTGTTACTTTGTACCTAATCATTTGACTCATAGAATTAAAAACAAATATAATCTATAATCGCAACTTAAGTGAAGTATTATAATTGTTCAATTAAAAAGATGAAAATTTTACAACTCACGAAAATGCAGCAAGTAACACAACAGGAACATCTCCAGTTTGCAAAACTGACAGGTGTCGGTAGTCTCTTAGATGAATGTTTAGTTATCTAGAGTTAATAGCATACGATAGATATATCGGTAAATAAATTATTCTGTGGTGTTGATTAGAATAGAAAAACATTGTGCCTCATTTTTAGTCAGTAGCAAATAAAAAATTACACAGTTTTAACAGCAAGAATTTTCATTGGTTAATATGAAGTTTGGTCTAAATACTGTATAAAAATATATATAAAATTTTATTTCCATTAAAAAAAGTGATTAACAAATATGATGTAATCTACTTGTGCAATATCTCAAATCTTTTGCATTTATTCACATTTTTATTGAAATTCATTTATGCAGTAACTATACATGCATATTATTATACTAACTTACACCCAGCTACAAAGTTCCAGTGATTGATAATATATTGATGAATATATAATGAACTAAAACTAATTTTACCTTATTCAACATTCTTTGTTGCATTTTTCCATTTACAAATATTTATAAAATAACTATGCATTTGTAAAGTAAAAACAAATCTAACAGGCAATAATAAATTTATATACATATTTTGTAACATCTGAGAAGTTAATCAGTTAATGCAAATTGCATGAATCAGAAGTTACTGCAAGTTAATTAACATGTGAGAAAATGAATCAGCATAATTTTTTTATCTAAATTGTTTTAATATAATATAAACCAAATTGCTTGTGTTTCTATTTTTTCAGAACACCGGAAGCAATATCTCCAGGTGATGTCATTGACGATATTGAAAACATGCTAGCCAATCTCTCGGATCAGTTGGATGCAATGCTTGATGAAGAAGTGCAGAAATGAAACATATTAATCAAATATAATTAACAAAAACCTTGTATAGAATGTATATTAGAACTGTTGCTGCATACAAAAATTATTATAGTCTGGTTCTGCCTGGTGCAGTGAAACAAGGGAAAAAAATAACTAACTCTGAAAGACATTGAAAGAATTTTATTTAATAAAAGGAATATAGTGCAACTAAGCATTTTATAAATTCAAGTTAAATTTATAGACATTTAATTCCTCTTATTTAGAGGAATATTAATCTAGAACACATGTCTGTTTATATGTGCACATTTCAATTTTGTTACCCCCAATTTGAAAATTAAAAGAATTCCTCTGTTTGTTTGTTTTTTGTAAAATACTACATAAAGGACTGGAATTTAAGCATTTATTAAGTGAATATTGTACTATCACCATTTTTAATTTCATGAGTTTATGTACATACCTTCTCATTTGTCATGTAAATTATCAGTTTGGGGGAATTAAGAAACCATGAAATATATTTTTAGATTTTTTTCTAAAGAAAATCAAATGCAATCAATTTTTTCATTACTTGAATAACCTTTTATGCATTGTTCTACCTCATAAAATTATCAACATTGACAGTTTTTTAAATTCAAATTTAACTGAAAATGATTGGACTTTTGAGTGTCATGTAACAGGATTTGTTAAATTGTCTTTGAAAATAGTGATTATCAGTTTCTTTATTCATTATTAAATGATAAACAGAGTGAACATATTGAGAAATGTTACATACAAAATACTTTTTTTTACATTAGTAAATACTATATTTCATGGTTTCTGATTTGAAAAAAATATGAAGTATGTATAGAATTCATCAGCACATCATAAATAATGCCTTATTACACTCATGTAATCTGTTTTGCTATTATTTAGTGTTTTTTGTGCTACCATTTCTTTTTTGAAATTTTAATATATTCTCTTGTCAAATCTAATTATTTTCACAATATTAGTAAACTTGTTGTGAAATACTAAGATTTATATATGCATATATATATATATTGTATTTATTTCAAAGTACAGTAATAAAATACTTTTAATATGCCTTTAAAATTACTGTACGAAGCAGTATAAGCACATGTATTCTGACAATCTAATGTGCAACTGAGGCTTCCATTGTTTCTCTATTTTTTTTGCAGGTTTATTTAGTATGCATTATTTCTAATATTCAAAATAAATCATTTTTATTAATCAATTTGAATAATAACCCTTGTGCCAAAGCATTCAGTAGTAAAATTTTAGAATGTCCGATTCAATGGTGGGAAATAGTAGCTGCTCAGTTAGTGATGAAATTTTTAAAAACTTTTATTAATTCTCATTAAACATTGATCAAAGTTTAGATTATAGAGTTAAAAAGCATGTACTCTTCACAAGAACTTAATTCTTATCCCAGCTCAAATGCCTAGTTAGCTAGTCCTTGTGTTAAAATACCCAAGTTTAAACAACAGTGCATGTTAAATATTAAACAACTTGATCACTAAAACTATATCAAGACAACATGGTTTGTTGTATCTATCCAGATATACTAGTCATTGCAAGTTTGAACCCGTGTCTTATATTATTAACACTTGCTTGAAGGCAATTTCTTGGGAGAAAAAATGAAATAATGTTTTATGTATTTAATAACTTGTACAAATAACTCACAAAACGGTAAGTTTCGTTTTATGTACCACAAAATGTTTTTAAGTAACTGTCAAAGTATAAATCTGATTGAATCATCCAAATGTGTGTATAGTTACAATTACTATACAGTACTTCAATGTTAATGTAGTGAAACCTGAAATATAATATTTAATGGGAACAATAAAATATAATTGTACTGCACAAAGTTTGTGTGATGAAATATCTTTGTTAACTTAACACTTTATCAAGATTATTGATCTAGAAAAGCCCTGAAAGTATCATAAAATATTTTATTAATTAAAAAAATACATTTAATGTTATTATGCTAACAACATATAATCAATTCTTTTAAAATATTCCATAAATTTGTTTTTTCTCCATGAATATGAAGAATTATATCACTACAGACATTTAAACATGTCTATGAAGAATTTTAATGTCTCGATAGACATTTAAGCATGTCATCAATATTATAAAATTTTGCCCGATCTTTGCCAAGTTTTTTACCTCTTTCTCGTTCTATTTTATCTAACTTTTGCCAGTCTTTAAATGTTACATATTTCACACCTATATAAAAAAAGAAAATTTGTATTAGAAATTTGATTGTAATGCAAGTGCATTTTAAATTTATTACTATCAGAGTTTTAAATTATAAATGCAATTTAATTATTTACAAGTACAAGCAACTATAATACTTTAGTTTTTATTAATGCTATTTCTTTTTATAATGCGCAAAAATATTTGCTGTTTTCACAATAAATCACTGCCACATAAAAAATTTCAACTTTTTAAAAAAAGGAGATCAATGGACTAGGGCTAATTGTATCATAAATAATATAATTTTATGGTTTTTCTCATTATTGTTAAAAAAAGCATTCTTCACAATACATATTTATATCAAGTTCATAAATAGCAATTTTATTTTCAGTTATCTTTTTATTCATTATTGTATATGTTTGCTTTATAGTAAGAAAAGAAGTAAATATGTATTTATTTCTGTATTGTAAAATTTCAATTATCGGCCATCATAATGTGCTAATTTGTGCAACTTTACCTATTTTTAATACAGTGACAGATATAAAAATTATTAGGAACCAAAAATGTATTAACAAATAAAATTTAATCTACAGAACACAAGGAGGGAGACAATTCGATTCCTTCTTTTTGTTGAAATATTAAACTAAAAATTCTCCTTTGTCATTTTATGAATAAGCAAACATTGATGCTTCATATATTATAAATATTTTATATTCATAAATATGGTTATTGATGGATTAAAAAAAGTGATTCTTCCGATAATCCATAGGTTTTCGCTTTCTTGAGTTTTCTACTTTTTTTTTTAACAAAAAAACCCTGCAATTTAACACATAGTCAAAGTTGTTTATTTCTTGCTTGCTTGCTGCACATCTCTCCATACCCTATCTGGCATAGCTGTCAAGCTGCAGAGGAATATTAATCAGAAAAAAAATGAGGCCCAATTATCAAAAATTTCTTCTATATCTGAATCTTTTATACAAAATGAAACTTGTAGTATCAAAGTGACTGATGCTAAAAAGCTAACTATGCTATTCGAGTCATACCAATGAGATTTTTAAAAAGTAATGTGTCCAAGATGTGCCACAAAGGTACTTTGACAGAAAGAAATATTTGCTAGAATATGCTAGTGGCATACATTTAGGATAAAGTATCGACTAATAATAAAAATACTCCAATGAATGAATAATTAAAAGAAGACATCTGCACTATAATAATGCTTAAATAGAAATGAAAAAAAAATTGACCTCATATTTTCCCCCCCTTAGTATTAAAATTTTGATCAGTATGATTGGGTAATATAATTCATTACTCTTCAAAGTCATCTACACAATTAAAATAAATAAAAATTCCATTAATCTTAAGATTAAAAAAATTATCTTACATATACTTTTCACAAAATTGTTAGAAACTTTTCATGTGAATCATTGTGAAGTTTATTTGACTTCATGAGAAAGTTTCATCATTAATTTTAAATTCTAAATACTTTACATTTACTTGAATCTTTTATAATCAGATGTATTAAATTGAATGAAGTCATTTGTGATTTTTAAAGTAAATTTCAACTTTTATTCCTATTTTTAAGGATTCAATCAATTCAATATATCTGATTCGGCTTAAAGGCTAATTTATCTCAATACTACATTTACATCAGGCAAATAAAATCCATATTGAATAAGCTATTGATTAACAACTGTTTATTGGGCAAATAACTTTTTTAAAGAAATACTGTAATAAATTTTCATTTGAAGTCTGGTTTTAAATTTATGATGTATTTTATGATTTATCAATCATTTAACTTTTCTATTTAATATAAGTTTCAATGTGAATTTTTAAACATTTTCTCAATGAATTAATAAAGAAAAAATATATGTACACTACCTTTCTTTTTCAGTAAATCAAGAACCTCATCTCTTCTTTTTGTTGTACTATTTAGTTCCCCATTTGCTAGATCCCTCAATACTATTTCTCCAGTTTCATAACTACCACTCATGGTTGATACCAAAACACCAATTGGTCCAGTTTTCACCCAACCACTACAGTATAATCCTTCAAAAAAAAATCGTTTTCAGTTAATTCTAATCATGAAAATATACAAACTAAATTGCTTGTACTAAATGTAAGAATAAACTAATACTTGGAATATATTATAAATTTTTAAACCGAGAAAAAATTTAATTTTCATTCCTTCTCTCTACTCCTTCCTGAAGAAAAATTAAGAATATTTTATTATTTCTTATCTATTTATCAAAACTTTGAGGAGAAAAATAATCTATGGTATGCAAGTAACCAGCATATGTCCTGATGGTTTTTCAATCTCAAAATATCTCCTGCAAATTAAAATATGTAAAATTCTGAACAATAATTTCATTATGTACCATCTTTTAATATAAATTAAATTATAGCTATATGATGAAACAAGCAAGATAGAACTTTTCTTTCAGTTTACTACATGATTTTCCATAAAACTGTGAAATCGTATTGCATCATCAGTCGGCATTCAATAATTGATTTTGCGATAAATGCAAAATAGGTTTAACTGAAATTAAATTAATGCTAGAAACTTTTTTCATGCATGTAAAACCAATTTTAATTTTCACATTTAAAATGTCACTCAGTGTAACATATCCAATTTAATTAGAAACATAATAAAAGAGAAATGGAATCAAATTACCTTTTTTACCAATTACTCGACCACACTCATTGGGAATAATGTGAGCTATGTTGTCAAATGGTACATCAGGATCTATAGGGGTACTCTGATAACCAATGCTTCGAACAAGCTGGAAAAATGTTACTAATATTATCTTTAGAAAAGCTTTATATATAATATATTTAATTATGAAGGATGTTAATACTAATAATTTTTCATGAACATATCAATTACTAGATTTTAATTTTAATTCAAAACAAAAAAGTTTGTCAGTTAAAAATCAAACATTGCTATCATTTACATTACTTTTATGCAAAATATTTTTAAAGTTATCTTCCAAGTTTGAAACTAAACAGTGTTATTTAGAAAGAAGATTACCAAGCCACAATTCAAATTGTCTTCTTCATCACTCACTGTGAGTTTGACATTTGTTTTTTCAAAATAATCCTGACGAAAGAAAAAAAATATGTACATGTACATAAAAAAAATTATTACTTTAAAGGATTTAAAAAAAATAATCATGAAAGAAATTTTGAAAAAGTACTTGCTTTAGGATTCATTTCATTTATCTTAAAAATTATCTTTCCAATTCTGCCATCTTTATCAGGAATGATTTCCTTCGGTGTTCGAAAGAATTTCAACTCCAAACATTTTTGCATTTCATTTGGACTCAAATTATTTTGTTTCTCATAAAGTTCTGTCATCAGCTGAAGCATCCTTTTTTTAGATCTTTCCAATTCCAAGTCTGAAACAAAGCCCAATTATTAAAACTTAATATTAGCAAGAAATTTATAATTAGTGAAAGTTAAATAATTAAAAAAGATTGCATCACTTATTATTACTATTATATAAGTATAAACACAAGAAAAAAGTATATCTTATTTTTATTCTTAACACTGCATTATTAGATTACTAAATTTAGTTTTTTTTTTTTACCAAACTGTGCAAATAATTCTCCTCTTATAATCTTGGAGGAAGATTCTTAGAATTACAATTTCATATTTTTAAGCTTATATTTTCACTTTCAACATCACCCCTTATTAAATTTTGCATGCATCAAGTCCACATAAGTGATAAATTTTCAGTGGGATGCAAAGTTAAACCCATAATCCTCAATTCTGAAACTCCAACCCATACAATAGTGTCTATAACCATTAAAATTAGGTATGCATGAGAGTATTAATTTAATTACTAGGCCAATTCAAAAATTTACAACAATTCAAAAGTTATAATTTCAAAAAGATTTGGATTAGAGTTGATCATCTTTATAATCTTTCACAATATAATGTCAATGAATCATAGCTTTAAAGATTATTGTTCAATTCTTCAGAATATTAAACTAAACAGTTAAAACTAACTAGCACAGGAGATATTTAGAATAAAATTTTATAATGCAATACAGAATTCACAGTCATAATCTAAATCAAGAAATAAAGATAAGTATAACGATGGTAGAACCTACTATATACATATTACTACACAGTATAATTTTTTAAGACATCAAAGCTTAGGACTAGTTTTATTTTGCTACTGTTGCTATTTGTACAATAAAATGAAGATAAATTTAATATTTTATTATTAACATATACTAATTGATGTCATAAAATTACAAAAATATAATGAATAATCTTTTTCAATAACGAGCTCTTATACTCTAACAAACACTAAAGTAAATTAAGTAGAAAAAAATTACTATACCTTTTCCAGATTCAAATATCTTGCCTACTGTAGGATCAAGCATTTCTATGTGGCAACTCGGTAATTTGCTAAGCTCTCTAAATTCTTTAATGGTGAAAGCAGCTTGAAAAGGCCCTCTTCTTCCAACCATAACTACTCTCTTAATTTGACTTTTTTTTAAAGCTTCATAAGCATGTTCAGAAATGTCAGTGTTCTAAAAAAATAATTTTAATTATGTAATGAATTTTTTAAATACTTTAATATAAAATTCTAAAACAATTGCAATATGCTTTTTTTAAGCAAAATAATTCCATAAACTTTCCAGAAATAAGGTATACAATATCTTCCATTTATTTACATAAAAGGGTATTAAGACTGTTTCACCAAATCTTAAGTAGATGATACAGTTTTAAAAAAAGTTTATTTTTAATTTACCAAAAGATACAAGATTAATTAATGAATAAATTTATTAAAATGAATTTCAGCTATGAAACACTACACTTGACTTATTTAATTTTTCCAGAAAAATTGCAAGTTGCATTTACACAGGGTGTTTAATTGTTGTTCAATAGTTCATTTTTAAACTGTTAGAGAAAGACACTGACCTTCTTTCAATGAAAGGAATGTTTTAAAGAATGCTAAGAATTATGTTACGATATTTGGATCAATAAATATACTACTAAAGACTTATATATTTAAATGATCATGTATAGAAAACAAATTGGCATACTAATATCTTAATTTAAAAAGAAAGCTCTACACTTTTACAACTGAAATTGACCAAGTTATTAAGCTACGAATTTCATTATTTTAAACTTATCAACAACCACATGCCAAATAGAGAACAAACAGGCACTAAAATGATCTGAACTAGTTATGTTCAATATTTCATAACTTGGCCAATTTTAGAATTTTAGCCAACTTGCGGAATTTGTTACCTTTTGTTTGCAAGATATTAATGTGTCAAGAATATTTTATTTACTATAAATGATAGGATTGGGAAATTATATAAAAATTTAGACTTTGGATTTTTTTAAACAGTAGTACACTTATTAACTAACAATATAAATTAAATTAGCCATTCGACCATCCATGACAAATAGACACTTTATATATAAACTATAAATCATAAAAGAAAGTTGTTTATTAATAGAGACCAAGTACTATTGCTATGAGGGCACGATAATCTATCAAGTTCAATAGACTAAATCTATCAATTTAAATTAGGCCATTTGGGTGCTGTCTCAAAATTACGATTCCTTATGATAAAAATTTTTTGCTCATGGTGAAAATTAAATCACAATTTAAAAATCTATGCCAATTTATTTGTTCTAAAGCCAAATAAAATGCAAGGGAATATTACAGCAGAGTTGCAGTGCCTTACCAGTAAAAATAATTCTGAAATTAAGAGTATTACTGGTTTGCTCATTTTCTTGTTATACACAAAAAGTTAAAATGAAACTAAGCAAATAATAATTTTAATAAAAAATTTAATTATATTTAAACTGTTGTTTTAAAATTTGCTTTTAAATTTAAAATCTCTTTGAAAAAAAAGTTTTTTTTTATTTTGTTGTTGTTGTTAGAAATCCTAAGAATGCATTAAAATAATGAACTTTGTTTACTTTTAACTTTTCCAAATCCTGAAGAAAGATCCGAGCTATATCCACAGCAACATTTCCATTCCCAATGACAGTTGCTATATCTGTGTTGAGATCAATTTTTTCATTGATGAAATCAGGATGGCCAGTATACCAGCCAACTACTTTCCGAGCCGCCAGTACATTTTCTGAATTCTGAACAAGGAAATACATGCTTATTAATCATAATATAAGTATAGTATTCATAATTTGATTTGAAAAAATCAGTGATAAAAAAGATTTAAAAAAATTAAATATACTACTGTATAAAATATATTTAATAACAGACACGCACAAAAAGGAAATTCAAGTTCATTTTTTTTATAAAAGTTACAACATAAAATAGACATTGACTCACAATTAAAATTCTGCATTATTCACCATTTGACAAAAAAAGTAACATGATAATAGAGCCCCCCCCCCCCCCCAATATTAATGCTAGTGGATGTTAACAGCAAAAAACGGCATCCACAGAAACAACATCAGGTAATGTTCAAGATTTAAAAAGAACTTCCTTTTCTATTATGAATGATTTAGCATGATGGTCATTTAATTTTTTAAATATTAATATAAATAAAATGAATTGCCATCATAAATCTTTCTACATGTAGCCCATAATAGAACAACATATTAAGCAGCTTGCGAAAAAAACTAAACAAAATATACAAAGAAAACTAATTTGATAAATAACTATAATATCAAATGTTGTTGTTGTTGTTTTCCATGCAAATGTATATATGTTTCAGAATGTGTTTAGCTTTTTATACTAGGAAATATGAGAAAGGATATATTTTATTTTTGAAATATTTTAGTAATAAAAATTTATATTTTTCAAAAGTATTCATATTATTTTTATACCCAACTCTTCGAAATTCGTACTTACTTCACCAGGAATACCCATTTCTCTATCCGTAGTTGCACCAAATGCCTGAAAATCAAATAGTAGAATTCAAAATAATTTATTAATTATTACAAAAAAAATAAAATATCAGTTAAAAAAATTGTTTGGTAATAAATCAGATTATAAAACTTTGAAATGTATAATATTATAGGCATAGATGAATTAGACAAGAATATCAAAAACAAATACATATTAATTTAAGCACAGTTATAACATACTTTCAGAAAATTCATTTACAGATTGTATTCTTTGAATAATTCCTTGAAGTATAGAAGAAAATAATTTTATTGAATCGCTAGAAATTATGTATACATCCATCAAAGATTAATCATCACTACACATCTTATTTAAACTCTCTCTTTCAACCCACAAGCACCTGCTTGAGATAATTTTTATTTAATTCTTTATCTTTTGATAAATTTTCTTTAGTATTCGTCAAAACTTGTCATGAATAGTTTAGACAGAAGAATAAAAAGAAGCAACTACAGAAAAGTTATCACTATAAGTATAGGGTCAGATTTATCTTATACTCAGATGTAATCTGAACATCGTATTTTTTTAATGTATTATTAAAATCTCCAATTTATTTAATTTTTCACTTAAATCCAGCAACAATCTCGCATGATTATTTTTGTAAATTTGAATCTTCAGAAGAAACTATATTCCTCTTATATTAAAAATAGAAATTTTTTTAAATGAATACTTCAATCCTGAATAGTGATTTTTGCTGCTGTGTATGCATGGCAACAAAGCATACTCATTCTGCTGTCTTAAAGGCAAGAATGTACTGTTAAAAATTTAGCACTGACTCTTTCAAGCAATATGGTTCATTTTTAAGCTACATATTTCAGAAGATACACTTTTTAATTGGTAAAAATTTACTTTTTTCATTAAATAATTTAAAATTGGATGATATGTTACACAAATATAAGTAGTTCAGGAAATAAAGTACCAATCCTGAAAAAACTACAGCAGAATTTTTTTTTTTAGAAGTTTGAGATTTGAATATAAATAAAAAGGTAGGATAATTAATGATAAATAAAAGCTTAAAAGTATACTATTAATTTTTGAACATAAATATATAAATGCACATTTCAACATGCTTTTATTTAAATCTTGTGCAATCATAATATTATAAGTAAATCTGTTTACACAAGACTAAACAATGAAAAAAAATATTAAAAAACATTAATTTTGAATAAAAATACTACTTATTTAGTTAAAGTTTATCTGTTAATTTTCAATACCTCAAGTGAAAGAAATCCCAAATAATTAGTTTATGTAGCTCGGGGAATTAAAGTTATTAAGAAATGGCGAAATTTCATTTATCCTGAAATGCATTAATGCTTGATTAAGTATAGATCACAGTGTGCCCACTGCTATAGTATATAAACAACTTCTAATTTTGATTTACAGAAAAAAAAACTGTGCAAAAGTATTGATCTTTCAATACTTTTTTTTATGCAGAAAAATGTTTATGTACAATACGTTTTGTACAAAAATACGAAAAAATAGAATTCAATAACATTTATGGTAAAATCAAGACAAAAAGTTTCCTTGATTGTGTTGATAATTTTATTTCTATCGAAAATGCAACTTATATACATGAAAAAAATTAACATTGACCTTTTTTGTTAGATGAGTCAATAAAATAATGAATAATTGCCCCAAATTTGTAATTAAAATGATCTTGTGTAAGAGTTAATATTCTAAAAATAGATCTATGCATTGCAAGGTTCATATCAAATTAGGAGATAAATATAATTTTTATCTTAAAAAAAAAGGCAAGAATTAAGTTTAGTAACCAAATATTCTTTTTTTATATTAATAAATAGGATAATTGACAAAACTAAATAAAATAAGATAACGAATGTAATAATTAAATCGGGACAATAATAATTGAGAGTTACACATTTTACACGATTCAAAGAATTTGCTGGTATGAAAAATTTGCAGTAACAAAGTTACAAAAAAAAAAAAAAAATGACAAATATTAAAAAATATTTGGCAAAAAAAAATCTATTTCTGTTCAACTAACAGTAGTAACCACTCATGGTAGCTTGCCAGTTGCTGAAATATTTGCACCAAGTAGAGGAATTTCATGTTTTGCAACAGAAAGTTATTAAACTTAGTACACTTGGTATGACTTTCAATAACTGTTAGACTGACAGAATGCTGCGATTTATATTAAAATGATTGATAATGCAATTAATAGATGCTCATTTTGCATTCTTTTGTACTGACTGCCATATGCAAGAGGATTTATCTTGTTTTATAAATAAGGATATCATTTATGTAGATGTGTGATCATATTAACAGAGAATTGCTAAATATTGCATAAAATGATAATAAGATACAAGATTACAGTGCGGTTTTATCAGCAAGTTTGCAAAATCACCAATTGTAAAAATACCAGTCAAACAATCATCTTGGATACCATACACACACAAGAAAAAAACTTAAAATTTGTAGATTACCACTTATGGCAAGTTACAATTTGAAAAAAAAAATTATATTAAATTACCATTGTATGCCTATTAATTACTCTAATTAATAGAGACTAAATTATTTGGAACTGAACAGGAAAAATATAAAAGGTGCAAGTCATTTTATAGAAAGTAAAGTTCATTGAAATTTATTATTTAAGAAAGTACAAAAATAAATAACAGTTACAATATATTTGAGTTTTTAAAATTTTATAAACAATAAGATGGAGAGCATAAGTATGTGTATTACTAATGTTTGAACAAAATGAAATTGTAATCAAGGATTATCTGTAAACTTAAAAATATAAAAAGTATCATGCAATATTTAATATTAATGCAAATTTACCAAAACAATGCCATGATATGATTGCAAGAGATCAGATACTGTCACATCCTTTCCCACCTCTATGTTCCCATAGAAATTCACTCTTTCATTCAAAGCAATTTGTGTAAATGAATTGGTACAGTTCTGAAAGGAATTTTACATATTTAAGGATATTTAAAACTAAATAAGGATTTTTACAATATAGATCCTTTTAAACTAAATTATATAAGCTAATAATAATAGAATTTTTTTTTAATATTAAAGATTAAAATTCCTATTATCAAATAAATTTCTGATTACATATGCTGTATAATTTCTAGTAACTATAATGTCATATGGAGTTAGCAATTAGTTATTTTGGCTCTAGATTTGCCAGAAATAAAAATAATGTGTATTCATAATAGTTCCATTTTTTAAAAAGAATACATGATGTGTATTCCAGAATAAATAGTTATTACAAATAGAATTAAATTGAACAAGACATGCAATATGTTTACATGGAACTTTAAGCACAATTTTATTATTATTACTTATAAACGCAAATCCCTGTAAAAATTGTTTATTTCAAAATATTAAAAAGGTCTTATTTGTTTGCTGAACAATCGAATTCTTTCCATTTTATTTTGAGAGATTATCACAGACAATATCACAATAAGCATAAGAATAATTTTATTTTTTTATCTGTATGATATTAAAACATAAATGGATAAAAGAACTTCAATAAAGCAATTGTGAATTAGACCATATACAGGTCTTAAATTAAATACAAATGTATAATAAAATAGAAGATTCTAGAAATAGAAAAATTAAAGATATCAGAATATAAATAAACTTTATACATGTCATTTATATGTTATCAAAGTTAATATAAGTAAAAAAATGCATAATATCTTTCAAATTCAATCTAATTAGTGAAATATTGCTCAATATAGAAATAACGTGCGATGTAATAATACATAGAGAATAGATTCATACAAGTCTAGCATAAGATGGTTAAGTTATGATAAAATAACGAAATATCACAAATATATCTAAAAAAAGATATAGAGAAGCATATTTTGAGATAAATACTCTTATTTCTGGATGATCAGGTGCAACACCATATCTAATAAGACCAAATGGCACAGGTAATTTTTCAAAAATGTCAACTTCTACTTGTTCATTCTATAAGAAAATAAGCACATAAATTTCTTATTTAAATTAAAACAAATAGCATTAACAGACACATTACATGAAGAAATAAAATATTATAAACTGTCACATATCGTATAATTTCAAATGTACTTTTAATAAATGTTGTGTAGTATAAAATCCTGCTGGACCACTTCCAACAACACATATTCGCTTTCTATTTGAAGCAATATTATGAAATCTATAGAAGGAAACACTACTACTTTTCCTCCAGAAAGCGAAACAAGAACTAGGTTTCAACATGTTTCAGTTTTCTATTCAATTTTAAATTAGGAAAACTTAACTTCGTTCCATTTATAATGTGCAACTACTAAGTGAACCAACTTAATTTTATTAACTAAACACAGGAAAATTTAAATTTCATACACATAAAAAAAAAAATTCAGTTACTATGAGGCACATAAAGGGTGTTTTAAACGAAAGGAGGCGAAGAAAAGTGCGGCAGACCGGTTTATTTATTTGTATGCATTAGCACTGAGCAATGCGTTGCCAAACTGTGCAAAACAAATTCCTACTCTTTAAATGGAGAAATATTGTGATCAAATTTCTGCAATTATGTAATCATTTGATTTTTTTGTCTTTTCTTTTTGCTTTTTAAAATTTTCTGAATATTATTTAAACAATATTAAATTATATTTTTAAAAGTTTCAGTAACTTTCTAACTTTCCGAATACACTTGAATTTGTTTCTTTATCTGTATGCTGAACAGTTGTTGACACTGGTACTTGTCTCCATTTAAAACCGTTACTGAGTGAGTGGAATCTCGCCGGAAACACCTTATCTTCAGTTATTTCTTCTTAATTTGGATATATTATCGATAAAAGATTGGTATGTGCTAATTGCGTTTTTTATTAAAAGTTTATATTTTTTGATTAAAATATATTTTAAAAATTTTGCATGCCTTTAATACTTATTTTTTACAAGTTAAGCCTACTACTAGAAAGCAAGTTGAAACCAAACGCTGCTCCTCCCGTACTCGGTCGGCTTAAGTGCTCTCTTTGTAATACAAGTGTTATATTAAAAGAGGTTCCCCGTTTATGTGATTCAAATCGTAAGCTGTTATAAAAAGGTGAAATATTCCAAATAGTTATTCTATTACTTTTTTTTAATTTCATGTGTCATTACGTTCCTTTGTCTTGCATTGCAAGCTATGTTTATGTAAAGATCATTATCTGTCTTCAGTTATAATTGAATTTGTATATGCTTTTAATTCCCATTTTGATATCTCATTATTTCATCAGTTGGATTTGGTATGGGAAATCAGTTAAGATTTTTAATTGGGAAAATATTTATCATAGTCATTGCTGAATCATCATTTCAAGATTGTTGAGATATCTAAGAAATTGTTTTGAATTAGTATAAAGGCAGTTAGTTGTAGAATGGTATGACATTTCAGGAAACGTTAATTTATTATCAGAATTTGCGATATATCGGAATAAGATGTTCGGCATTAATAAATCCTATTAGATAGCTTTCTTAAAAGAAAAAAAAAGTTAATAATTCATTTAAGTTTATATTTTGCATAATGCAATGGTACTTATTTTGATTCTGAAGTGTCTTTTCCAATTATGTGATAATAGCTAATCTATAAATTGTGAAGTGTCTTGTCTTTATATTCTTTATACAAGCAATTTTAGTCTGTTTATTTAATATTGTACTTAGCAAAAAAATATTTCTTAAAACTCTAATTTATTCTAGAGTATTTAAGTTCTTTTATATAAACATTTTATAACTAAGTTTTCTTATTAAAATTAGTTTTTTTACTGAAACAGCTCATTTTTAGGTAGCTGTTTTTCCTTGAATGATTTTATTTTCTGTATATTTTCTAATTTGGAAATAACTCCTGAATATTTTTCTTTATCAACCATTATTCAGAACCAATGTTTTTTATTAAAGTTGGAAGTTAGATTATCAGTGAAAATTATTTTAATTTGGCCATGGTCTGAAAGATATTTCAGATACCAAAAAAGTGGAGTTTGCCGTATGATCTCTTAAAAAAAATTGTTGATTAGAAGTTCTATGTATTCAGTTTTCCTTTTTAAAATTGGTCAGATTTTATACATATTATAGTATAATAGATATTTGCAGTAAATATTTTTTTTAAAAAATTATATTAATAAGAGAAAGGATGCTAACTATTTTGTAATCTTGCTTTTATAACCATCATATAATGGATTTTGTTCTAGCTATAAACATTAAATTTTTGTTGTGTCAGAATGAATGTCAAATCAATCTGTTGTGTTATTATGCATTAAACTGCAGCATTTTTTTTAGATAATTGCTTTTATGATGATTCTTTGTTTTACTTTAAAGATTATGTTACTACATGCATCACAGTAAATATTATACAAGTTTCAATAGAAAGTAATGAAATAATTATATTCGGGGATTTTATGAGCTCTCTTAATATTTCTAAGTGTTGTGAGAATAAGTAGGGGAAAAAATGTCCTGTGATTAATTTATAGATTTAATTATTTTAATTTGCCTATAATATAATTACAGATTAATATTTAATTCTTCAAATTGTATAGAATTTTTACATGTTTATATTGTTTCAAATTGCAATTATTTTCTTTAAATTCAATTAAAATTTGTAAATTTTCTCTTTAAAAAATATTAATTTTGGATAAAATGTACTTTGAATGATTTTCAGTTTTAAAAAGTATAATGCAATTCACTGATATTAAATTTGCATCTATTTATAGCTTTGAATTAAGATATCATGTTTATATGTCAAACAATTGATTAATTAATGAAAAAAATGTCAGTTCATTTTGCCATCCATATTTGATAGCAAGCAGAAGTTTAAACTTAACATTTCTTTCATACAGCCAAAATGTCAGATGGAGATAAAGCACCTGAAATTCATGATGAAGAAGATGTTAACTATAAACCACCACCTGAAAAGTCATTGAAAGAAATTGTTGAGGCTGATCAAAATGATGCCAGTTTACAAAAGTATAAAGAAGCTTTGCTTGGTCAGGCTTTGAAAGAACCAATTATTGTTGGTAAGTTTACATTTAGCTTATTTTATTCATTCTCAAAATAATAATTGTTTGCTTAAATGGAATATTGTAGAAATGTTTCATTAATTTATTTTTCAGATTTAATGTAATAAGATATTCAGATAAGTAACTTTTGTTCGTTGTGTATGTGTACGCATGCAATTTTATTAGGATTATAAAATTGTAAGGTTTGAATCTAAATTTTAAAGAAAATTATAAGGCTATAAAGCAGGGTTACCAAAGCATCAGGAAAATACAGAAAATTTTAAGTTCCTTAATTTTTTAATTTATTTATTTTCATCTTAAAAATGCTGATATTTGAACATTACAAGAACAAAAGATTATAGCCATAGTACCAAAAGTGGAACAGTTGTGTAAGTGCAGAAATTTGTCTTTTTTTTCCTACTCATTTCTCTTTTTTTTTTTTTTTTTGTATAGGTAAGTTTAATTTTGGTCTCAATGACAGTTGTTTTCTTTCCATGAGATTCCTGGATTACAGGTAATGAGCGTGCACAAGACTGCTATTACTGCATAAGAGAATAGAATAAATTTCTTTGGTGCTTATAGCAACATTCAATCTACAACAATCAACATTCACCCACACACAAATTTATTGAATGACTTATTTATGATTTAAAAAATTGTGAGATTTTTCAGAGTGGATAAGAGAATTTTTAAAACAAAATCTGTATTAATACAAATTGGATGGGGGGGTCAATTTTGATTTTCCTGAATGGGTTTAAGAAGTTCTGCAAAATTAAGAAGATAGTAAGCCTAAGTGATGGTATGGGAAAGCAGGCACATGCTAGTTATGCCAAAACAGGAAAACATACAAGACTGTGTGCCAATTCAAAAGACTCACCATTGATGTTGCACTTAATATTTAAAAGAAATGTAGGAAAAGATGACACATCAAATTTCATGTCTGAAAGTAAATCGATTTTGAACTTTTTAGTTCAAGGACAATAATTTAAAGCTGAAGTTTTATGGGCATTAAAACGTATTGCATCACATTCGTCCTTTAATACATTCATTGATGGAAGTACTTTTACATATATTCACTGATAGTAAAATAGTCAAAAATTTACTTTAGGTTGTCTCTTTTAAAAATCTTTTTTTAAAAATGTAATATGCTTGGATGAAGCTTATTGTAAGATATTGGTGTGAATCAACCAGTAGTCTTCGTAAGATACTGGAATTCAATATTTTTGAAAGCATACCACTACCCAAGAATTGTTTGAGAATTTTAAAGAAGTTACACAAAGTTTGGACATATAGTTACTTTTACGAATTAGTATAGATGTAAATTTAAAATTTTGAAAACATGTGAAAGAAGAACTTTCATGCGAAAATGACTTTAAAATTTCAGATCTAGGTGCTTATGGTCTACACATAATCCATTGAGCATTTTAGTATGAATATAAATCCTGCTGAAGGGAAAGCAGATGTTATTTTAAGAGTAATGTATATAATATTTAAAGATGGTCTTGCTAGATGTGCTAATTTCTTAGAAGTTACTGGTTCTTCTGAATTGTCATTGAAGTTTTGATTTTTTTTCATTGGGTCAAAAATATGTTTGCAAAAAATACTCTAAAGGTTTTTGACGCCTTAAAAAAATACATAATTTCAAAAAAAAATCTTTCTGAATTTGCCATGAGAGTTTATATTATAATTGTTTATCAGGATAAATTAATTCTAAAATTAGCTTCTCTTATACTGATAATATTTTGCAGCCATTCCTTTTTTTAAAAAAATTCATTCATCTGAATCAATGATGTCTTTCTGAAAAATTTTCATTTTTGTTAAACAGTTAATGAAAAATATTGTCAAAAGAAGCATAATCAAAGAAGTAAACACATTTAATTCTTGTTTTTGATAGACCTTGATTATCCTAAAAATCTAAGGTGGAGAAAAAAATATTGATTTGGGAATAATGTATAAACTACTTGATTATTAGTGGAGTTATGGAAATTCGAAAGAGATTTTATCTGAGTGTTTTACATTTGTGAAGAATACTATAAAAAATTTTATGAATGCATGTCTAAAAAGTTTACTGATTTAAAAACTGTCACTTTAAAACTATGGACTATTGTTATTCCATTGCAATTGGCACTCAAGTATTATTTTCGTGCATTTCTTTTTATCTTGCATGCATGTACAGGGAAAATACATAATTTTTTTCTCCAGATTTGAGTGGCAACCCTGTAGTTTTTATATAAATCCAGTAATAAATTTATACTTAAGAAAAAGCAGCTAAAATATAATATAGGTTTTATTTTCTAATCCTTTTTATAGACACATTACCACATTGCTCCTCAAATTACTCTTTGCTTTCAAAGTATTGTCGGAATTTCCTCAATACATCTCAAAATTCAAGGTATATCCTAAATGTGAAGTATATAGCATCCATATTTTTTATACCTCATTTTGATGGTTTCAAAGGCATGTACTGAATTATTCCCAAATGACCTTTAAATTTACCATACGCTTTATTTATTCAAACTTCTGTTTTATGCTTAAAAAGTATCGTGAACCATTCTTGAAAGAACTTTTGTAAAGGCTCTAATGTGATGAAACTATTGTCTTTTTTTAGTTCCAATATCAAATATGTGAAAATAATGGTTAATTTTTAGAAACTTATGTCTCCACATCATTCTTTTCACTCTCTCCTTTCCAAAGTTTATAGTTTTCACACAATAATCGGTTAATCTAGACATCTTGATTATACTCGTTATAAACAGAACTATAAAAAAGTGAAAAAAAAATGTCCAAATTTTTTTATGTCTGTGATTGTTGATGCGAAGACTTACCTTCATATCATTGCTTCACACAATATTCTGCATACTTATTCGAGTTCAATGCATATTTTCACAAATTTTGCCACTCGGGCACAGTTTTAAATATTGTAAAGTTGTGAATGTGTTGGTAAATTATGGATTGGATCCAACTGCCAATCAAATTTTGAAATTGAAATGCTTTGATTTTCTATGAAATTTGCTTTTTATTCAATGGTCTTTTCTGAATTATCATTTTGACAAACTGTAATATCTGCTAAAAAGTTATTCTGGTAGTGAAAAGTAATGAATTTTCATCTTGAAAAGGATTTGAAGTATCAAATCCACCATTTTCTTCATTTGAATCGAAATTAAATCAGGGTGGCAGCTAATTGGAAAGCATCGGGAAATTTCGGGTAATCGGAAAAAAAATCGAGAAATTTTTTGTAAATTATTAGTTTTTATCGGAAATAACAATTTGTGGTATTTTTTCATAGGTAGAATAAAACATTTTTAGCCCCTTATAAAAAAAAATTATTTACTGATAATCGAAGACAAGAGTCATTCATGTTTCTGTGCATGTATTATGTTGTGGAAGGTTTATAATTAAATTTCTAAATATCTCTACCATCGTCTGTGCTTTTTAGAAGTTTCTACAATTTTGAAGTACAACTTTCATACATCTAGATTATGAAAGATTCTGAATTGGAATTTAGCTTCCTGTTTTGTGTCTATTAACCAGTTTATTATTTGCCTTAATTTTATATTCTTTGCATTAATCTAAAAGTATTTGCTCTTTAATACTATTTTCACTGCATTATAATTTATTTTTAGATTGAGGCTATGTTTAGGCCAAAAAAGGTTAGATATAGTAAAATTGTTTAACATTTTAGCTACAATTGGTAAAGAAAGATTAACCATTATATCTGATTTATTGCATTTATATAATATAGTCTGTGAAAGTTTTTGTTTGCTTTTTTTAGGCCTTCAAATTAATGACGCAATTAGTAATTTTTGTTTTCTATGGGAAAATGCAGCTCAACTAAGACGCAACTCTTATCATTGTTATGATTTTAAACTTAAATGGGTCTTTTTTTATTTGAAAGAAAATTTTATATATGCAGATCCCCCCCCCTATCGAACATCTATTTTTGGGATCTGTCGTACCACATATTACGAAAGCGTGAATTTTAGGTATTAATATTCAAAACTATTTTAAACTGAATGTAAAATTTTGACCCTTATTATAATTCCAAAACAATTTATTGTAATTAAAAAAAATTCAATAGTTAATTTTGTTCACTTTTGATTTTTTTTTTTTTTTTTTTTTTTTTTTAAAAGTACTGGGTGTTATTGCTAGTATTTTCTTAAAACGTTTTTTTACCTTTTTTTTATAATTTTTAAAATGAATCTTTTTCTTTCCTTCATATGGACGGAAAACATTTGAGTGAACATTATTTTAAATTTTTTTTCCCCCCCCCCCCCCCTTTTTTTTTAATTCTTCATGCATTCAACAAAATGTTCCATAACTTTAAAATTGTATTAAGCACAAGGAAATATGTTTGATATATTATAGGTACGCATTTCTCTTGTACTTTTCCTTAATATATATATATATATATATATATATATATATA
>JAPMOR010045645.1:197371-212015 GCA_026543865.1 Argiope aurantia | reverse complement strand
TTTTTTTTTTTTCTTCCTTTGCCTGTCAACCAGTATGCTGTCGATTTTTAACTATGGTTGGTAAGTTAAAGAATGTGACTTGAATATTATCATGCGAGAACATGATGCTTTGGTTAGCGGATTTTTAAGCTTGAAATTGTATACGCAATGAATAAAGCATAAATGACAATGTTCATCATCATCTTTTAATCATATATATATATGCCTGCTTTTATCAGTATTGCATTATTATTACGTATGCTTCTTTGACAGCGGATGCATTTTTAAAAGGTTGTTGTAGAATTATGACATCATAGCTGTTATTTCATCTCAAAATCAGTCGCTCCAAAACTTTGTTTGCCAGCTAGAAAAAATGAAAGTTAAAGAAAAAATTATATTTATATATAGAGGGATAGAGAAGCCTCGTGATTGTTTCAAATCTGTTTAAAGTGGTTAATGACTTAAATTAAGTAAGACAAATAATGACATAAAAAATAATGTTCTCAAATGATAACTTGAAATTTGTGATTGTAGATTTCATTTTAATTTTTTCTTATTTTGATTGAGTAATTTTATTTTGTATTTGTAAAAAGATATTTTTTGTGTTAGTAAAATTATTGATCAGTTCTAATTTGTGTATTGATAAGCAGTATGAGCAGATGAACTCCCACTAGAAAGAAGCAAATTATTTCATTCTTAAGAACTCTGCCTATATGGGTGTTTTTGTACTGTATCCTTAATGAATAAATTTGACAAACAGTTCCGAGATATGACTGGTTGGCTAAAAGTTGGTCTAGATAAACATATATTTTTTAGTGCTGGTTAATATATTTGCAAAAAAAGGGGGGAAGTGTTTATATATATAATTAAAGGTGATCCAAGATTCAATAGTGATAGTGTTTTTGTTTTTTGTTCGTTTTTGGATTTTTATTTTTATTTTGCATTAATTTTGGTTTTTAAAAATAGAAGAATTTTTTACAAACATGCAAGAACATATAGTGCAATAAAGCAGTATCATTTTCAACAAAGCGACATCCCGAAAAATCGGGGAAATTTCTTGCAAAACCTAGAAAATACAAAGAAATCCAAACAGCGGGAATCATGGTCACCCTGCAGATTCATCTGCGTCATCAAATAATATCTTATTAATTTGTTCTTGAGTTTAAAAATTTTCTGATATACAGACAATTTTAGCAAGAGATTTTTATAATTAACAAGCTGAAAGCTTAATGGAAATTAAATATTTGCCCTGAAACTTTTTCTGGAAACATCAATTGACAGTGGGTGGGGAAGCAGCCATTGTCGAAAAGATAAAACCTTTTCGCACCATTTTATGGCCATTTTAAAAGGCGGAAGGAAATGAGCATACAGCATTTCAGCCATTCTGTGGATATCTGAATGGCTAACTGTTTTAGTCGAATTAATAACAGAAGATTAATTGAATACCCCATTTTGTCAATAGTTGCAGTTTTTTGAATTTGTCTAAATATTTCATTTCAGTGTAATTTCTAATTTTGGTCACTTCATTTTTTTTTTAGTCTTTTTCAACTAAGATCCATTCTAACTGAGGAATCATTTTAATTTCTCGCCATTTTTATTCAATCAATATCAGTTATATTCAAAACACAGACATGATACGTTTCCTCAGATTTCGTCATTTTCAAAAATCGAATTTTGACATTGTTGACTTCTGCCTTTATTCTGTATTATTTTTAATATTTCAAGCATTTTTTGCCATCTTTTTTATATTTTAATGCTCAGTTAATCATAATTATTTTATCTTGTAGTGTTTATGTTTGGTATAATTTTTGTTTATTTATTTTCCAAGCCTGTGTTGTGTCTGGGAACATAAAAAATCTAATCTATGAATGTATAATTATTATACATAATATGAGCAATATAAGATATATCTATTTATACAAAAAGTAAAGTTGAAGTGTATAAAAAGTAAATATTTCTATTATTTTTTTATTTAGAAACTATTTTTTTTTTCTTCTTTTTTGTTGTAAGTGCAAGTATTTTGAAGCTGCATAGCTTTTGAGTCAAGGAGAAAGTGTATTCACTAGTTAGCATATTTATTTTAAAATTTAGATATATATATTCCATAGTTTTTCATGAAAGATGGTTTGTTTTCAAAATTTAATTTAATATATGTTCCAATTATTAAAATGTCTGGGGATTGATAAAATTTTTATTTTGTTAGTTCATACATTTTTATTTTGTATATTTTATGTCAGTAAAGAATTCTGGAGTATATTGATTACATACATATACAATTTTTCTTTCAGAACCCGATAATCCAAATCGAGTATTGGTAAAAAGACTTGCATTAGTTGTGGAGGGGCGTCCTGATGTAGTTCTTGATCTGACAGGTTTGTGTTTCCAGGATTATAAATAAAAATATATTATGTGATAGATTACTTGAAATTTTAGTATTGTGATAAAATAGCTATTATATAAATAAATTTGTAGATTACAATCATGTTTCAAAGCTATACTATAATGTATTTTATTCTTTATTTCTAATATTACTAATGTAACACCATTTTTGAATTAAAAGTGGTAGAGCTTAAGACCTAACTTTTTTTCTTTTTTTTAACTTTATGTTATACCAATTTATAAACATTGCAGCTTCATTTTAATAATTTTATGAGGAGTAGCATTTTTTTTTTTTTTTTTTTATGTACAGGTGATTTGAATGAACTGAAGAAAAAGACTTTTGTTGTCAAAGAAGGTGTCCAGTATCGCATTAGAATAGATTTTTATGTTCAAAGAGAAATTGTGACTGGTCTGAAATATATCCAGAAAGTTTTGCGACATGGAATACAACGTAAGCTTTGTTAAGAAAAATTACTAGTATTTTCTCTTTTATATATATTTTATTATTTCAATATTAATTCTTTTCAAGTTAAAATTACTGCTATAACTTATTTTACTTATATTGTATACTAAATATATACAATCAAAATGTGCCGGATCCTTTAAGAATATTTAATGCTTTGTTTTATTGGACATGCCACTGTTATCATTGTGGTGATATATGCTTTAAGAAATTCGACATTATTTAGCTTAATTTTTTAAATGATAAGCATATCTTTATTTTTAAATACCTTGGATTATTTATTTCAACATATTCAGGAATCCAAAAATAATATAAACTAGACTATAGTCATTTCTGGTTTTATTTTTGTATTACGTTATTAAAACTGCTGTACCTATAGTTCTTATATAAATTGCTATTCTATAGTTCTTTACAAAGTTTGACCTTTATTCGTAGATCATAAAATTCGAATTTCTCGAGAAAAGGTAGTTTTACAACCGATTGAATACCTTTAGTGTTAAGTACAGAAAAGTGTATCATTATTCTGCATACCTTTAAAATTTTATGCTACACTTTTGAATTTGCATTGCTTAAAAATTTTTTATACCTTTATGTATTTTCTATGAAATGTATAAATGAAGGTTTATAAAAAGTAAAACATTGATTAAATTTCACATTCAAGGAGAGTAAAACTGAAGAAGTAATTTGTGTTAAGAAAAATATCTTTATTGTAGATGTTGTATGTAATTTATTAACAGATAACTTCATGAGAAATTAATATTGAATTTCTTCTGGTTGTTTCAATCTTTTCCAGATTGTTTATTTTTAATCTTTGTTCTTGAATTTATTATTCTTTTGAATAATAAATAATATTAATCTCTTTTATTGCAGATGAGAAGCTCACTCATATGGTTGGAAGTTATGCCCCTAAATTAGATATGCAGTCATACTCTACTCCAGTTGATGAAATGCCTAGTGGAATGTTGACCAGAGGTACTTACACTGTGAAATCTCTTTTTACGGATGATGATAAAAATGAACATCTCAAATGGGAATGGTGCTTTGAACTTAAAAAGGATTGGGAATGAAATATTTATCTCTTTTGTACAGGTCTAAATGAATTTCTTTTTACAAATCATACGTTTTTGTTATTAGAAACAATACAGATTGTTACAACTGTGCGTCGTATAGTGTATTAAGTGTGTATAGATCTAAAAAAATATATGTATACACAAATCAAAAGTTTTTCTATCATGTTTACATTTGCTGAAATCAAAAGCTATATATGGAATTCTCAGGAGCAGGATTGGATTTTGAATTATGCAGTTGCACTTCCTATTCATATTGCAAAGAACAATTTTGACATACCATTATAAGCTTTGTAAATGCATAATTCTTTGCGTGACAAGAATTATTAGCATTGTCAACTAATTTTCAAATGTGCCTTAAGTTGTTTCATGGAACTAATGCTTTATCAAGATCAGACTCAATCACTATTGCCTAAATTTAAATCCATGATGAGATAATTGTGGTGTGCTGATTTAAATGTCATATGAGGCCTTTTTACATATTGTTGCTAAAGTTAAATATTTTTTATACTTTTCAACTTGTTCTCTACATTGCATTGCAATCAAATATATAACTAAAATGTCTGTGTAGTTTATTCTGTTTTTCTCATTGTTAGATTGCAATTGGCATTTAATGTGCAATGGCAATTTTATTAAATGCACTATGTGCTATGTATCATAAAAAGTGTAATATGCATTTTGAAATATGCTCATAATGTATTTGCCAGTCAAAACTACATTTTTTATTGATGAAACCTTTTGTACTCTTTGCTAGCAATAAATGAGTGAATATTTTGCCTTTAATTTATTGATGATTTGTCTATAAAAAAAATCATGGAATACTTGAAAAGACTTTTATTGGTCAGATAATTTTGGCATGTATTCAGGAAATAAGCCATATTCTCACCAAGCTTGAACTTCATAAATCTCTGAAATAAATGAGACTGATTATTTTATTTACTTTCATAAATAATTATATATTAATATCTGAATGCGCAGCAAGAAAAATAAATTTATAATGAAAAGAAGGGAACCTTTTATTGTGCATGCAAAATTTATGATTTAATTTATTTTCTCATTATTTGCTTAAAATTTTAATTTTTCAAAATAGTTGTATTTACCCTTCATCTTCAATCTTTCGTAGCTTTCCTAGACTTTTGAGCTCGGTTAATTTCTTCTTGTAAGTAGATGTCCATACTCGAATTAAATTTAATAAACTTTCTTTAAATGAAATTGCATCCAGTAAGAACCAAGATTCTATTTCAATCAAGGGTGGTATGTCATCCAGTTTTCTATACAACTGGTCAAATTGGGCAATCTGTAATTTTTTAAAATTAAATTAGTAAAATTTCAATGTTTCATACTTATTTATTAACAATAATTTGATCAATATAATTCATTTCTTTTTTATTTTTATCCTATTCTATTTCTAAAAGGAATATTAAAATCCAACATTTGAAGTCCAATAATCAATTGTAAAGTAAATCGGATAATTTATAGTTGATTATAATAAAATAAGTAATAATAAAAGTTTCCTAATGATGCTGTTGCAGTGCTTTTTAAGAAAATACAAGGATTGAAGCATGCAGATAATGTGAAAATATTTAATTGCAACATTTCCTATCTAGATGCCTGAGGAAATTTCTCATGTTCATTTTGTAATTAATATAACTAATATTTACAGGTTTCAAGATCACAATACAAAACCCAAATTTTAAACCATTAAAAAGCAAACTACAACTGAGTGCTCGCAAAACAAATATTTACACTCTCAAGACAAAAACAAATAATAAATTGGTTTACCTTTCTTTCTCCCCCACCCCAAAAATGTAAAATTTTCATCTACTTTACAAGGACCTAGTGGAAAGTTGAATGCTTTCAAACAAAATAAAATTGAAAGATTAATGGAAACTATGATTTTATTCTAATAGTTTGCATCTTCAAATAGCCTTAAAAATTTGTAGGCCTGCTAAGAATTGTAGGAATTGTATAAAGAATTTTGCTCTTAAATTTTTTTTTTTAATGGATTTAAAAATTAAAGCTTACTAGAATTAGCATAACTAATACAAAGGAAATATTTTTTAAAAGTTATTCTCTATATTACATGCAAAGTGCAGTATCCAAGGTAATTGAATGACAGCACTGAGTCAGGAATTATGCTTGAATCCTATTGGCCATAGTACAACTTCTCCCATAGGAAACGTGTGTCCCATCTTCAAAATGGGGGCACTTATCAACAAGGAAAGTGAGAAACCAACCATCGTATCAGAAGATTCTCATCTTCACTTTTGGGTTGCCCCTCCCAGGTGAAGTAGTTCATCAAAATAAAAAATTATATGACAAAAATTCAAGTCTAATTTACTATTCTTGTTTTATTTACACATCATGATGCAATAGATTTAAAAATTTGAGTTCAAGAGTAGAAGGAAACTTGGTAGGTAGGAAAAAGCAATAAACAGGAGTAAATTTGACAAGTAAAAACTAAAACTACTTTTCTTGATTATTAATATGTTAAATTCTCAAAATGTTATTTGTTAATAGCATTTTATTAAATATTTAACTTTTAGACCCTAAAAGCAGTAAAAAAAATATGTCATAGTTTCAATCATGATAAGTAAAATTAAGCTGGAAAAAACAAATTTAATAAATTAAATATTTTTTACTTATTAATTTTCCTAGAGATGAAAGTATAAAAAATTATATTTAAAGTCAAATTTACATGTATTTATCTAAAAACTAAATATATTCTACCATTGAGAAAAAAAAAAAGTGCAATTTTAGTATTTTCTTTTAATGCCTTTTATATATAGAAAGGATATGTAATATTTATGAATGGAAAATGTGGGAAAATTCATGAGCTGCATTTTAAGTATCTCTTGACTTAGACTCGAAATGAGGTGAAATTTACCCAATTCCATTTCGACACTAATTAGGTTTTAAAAAAACAAGAAAAGGTGTGTGTAAAAATATTTACTTCGTTTCTGAATTCTTCTTCTGTTGGTGGCTTTAATTCAAACACAGTTTCTTCAATAAATTCATCCTCATCTTCGATTTCAGTCTCTATCATTGGTCCATGAAGAACAAAATCATCTAATACTTCATTGATATCTTTCAACCATAAGTCAGAATATTTCTTGAATTTTTCAGCTTCTACCAATGCTTTATTAGCTCCTGATGATATATTTTTCATTATAGATGATTTTAAAGAAGCCAATTCTTCATTTTGGCTAATAACATCCTATCAAATGAATTTTTAAAAAAAATGTAAATTATGTATTGAATAAATAAAAAAAAAAGATGGAAGAAATCTAAAATAATTGGGCTATAATATGACTTAGATCATTAATTAGAAATGGTTTTTTGATTGATATGCTAAAGTTTGTCTGAAATTGCAATTGCAAACATTTGAGGCTTCAAAGCATAAAAATCCATTAAACAACATTCAGTAGTCTGAAAACATAATAAAATGGAAAATACTTTTACAGCTGGTTTTCAGCAGTGAATAAATACTTTATTTATAAGCCTTTTAGCAATAGATTAAAAAGTGGAGGAAACAGTATTACATTAAATACTATCCATTTGTTCCACATAAATAAACTTGATTTTCTGATTTTTTTTCATCTATTATTTAATAAATATTGCATAGTACATAATTATTAAGATGTTTGCTCTTCAGTAATTTGGCACAGAAGTTGCTTTTTACTTACTATTCAATAAAAAAAAAATACTTTCACAAACCCTTATTTCAGCACTTTATTATGTTTTCTTACATTAAAAATGAGTAGTCGATTTGTTCATCTTGTTTGTTTCATCTTATCTATACATGGAAATTTTTAATACTTATTATTCAATATCAAAATCTATCAGAATGTCAAAGACGAAAATAAGCTATCACTAATCTTAAAATGGATAAAAATAATAATATACATATATAAATTTCTTGGAATTCTTTTGTAAAAATTAATTTGGAAGGAACTATAAAAGAATTGATGGTGAGGCAGATACTAAAATGCTTTTATTGTATATTTTCATTTATATTATTAGCTAACATGTCTGGTAATGAAAATTGTTATTAAAAAAGTAAAGTTGTTTAAATACTGATACAAAATTTAATAAATTATCATGAAATTTTATTTATCTATCTTCAAACATTTCATTATTATTATGAAGATAAAATATCTAATATTTTATGTATTTTGAAGTATAATTTTTATCAATAAAAAAATTAACTGTTTAATTGTCACATAACCTTTGTTAAAGCTTTCCTTATGCTTCATAGCATTTGTGAGCAAAATTTGGCAAATTCTATTCAATAATTTTTATTTCTATATTGTACAAACTATTTGTGAAATTTTATTTATATAAATTAATGCTAAAATTATCATTTTTTACTAAAAATTCAATCATAACTTACATAATAGGTAGAATCAGTTTTACACAAACATTTTATTGCATTTGAAAGAGAATATATTTGTTCTAAAACCGATTCAAAAATATTGAAAAGACTTCCTTCTTTTTGATATTTCAAAGATGGATTAAACACAATATCCTCTTCCAGATGCATAGAAACTTTGTAAAATGGATCCTAGAAGAAAGAATTTTCTTAAATGAACATATACTAATAACATTTGATATAAAACTGTTAAAAAAGTCAAACCAATATTTAATTTGCTATTAAATGCAGAAGATTAATCAAAATATAGTTTTTTTAAACAAAATATTTAATTCATGAAGACTATTTCTCTTTCAATAATATGTACTATTTCTTAATTATTTCAATTTATTTTGTTACTAAAAACTTGAATGTGCTTGAAAATTTCTTAACTCTAGACATTAATTTTTTTTCTTAAAAAATCTAGTGATGGTTAATCTTGCTTGATAAAATACATTTAATCATGTTCATTGGTCAAGAATTTCTGATAAAACTTCTTCTATTTGACTAGAAGATGCTAAAACTGACTTTAATATCACTTGAATAAATATGTAGGGGTATTTTGACTCCATTCCAAAAATACCTGAAAGTAAAAATTTGACATAATCTGCATCTTCAAAGCATTATTAAAAATGTTCTGAATAGTTTCCAAAAGTGGCTGCTTTAAAATATTTCAGAATGTTAGTGTTATCCACATACTTGCATATTTTAAAACAATTTCAACAGAAAAGCAATAAGAACATTTACGAGAAAAAAATTATGAAGAACTAAAACATATTTCACTAATAAGATAATTCTTATTAATTTTGTAGTACTTATAATTTCAAAAAATTTTCATCAAAGAAAATTTCCATCAAAATTTGAATCTTATAAATATTTTTTGCACAAGATATGTTATAATGAATTAGAATTATATATATAATAAGTTATAATCAAAATAACTGAAAACCTTTTGTAACCATAAATCTTGGCAAATTGATTCATCACCAAAGGCAATGTCTACTAATTATAAAGATGAATATGTGCATGTTAGTGCTCTACAGACCAAACTATTTAATTTTAAGCCACCAAATTGGATGTGCATCTGGAGAGATCTTTTAAAATGTGCATCTAGAGAGATCTTTTAAAAAATTTAATTAAAAATTAACCAAAAATTTGGAGTTTTCTCATGCTTAAAAAAAAAAAAAACTTTGCTTTTAAAACCATTTCTGCAGAAAAATGGATTTTTAAAAATATGTATGAATAAATTTAATGTTCTTAACAAAATTCAATTTTGCCAACTCTTTTAAAATATTTTTTTGCTTAATTTTCCAGAATAAACTACATTGTCGCTCTGAAATTCAAATGTTATCATTGTTTCATCAAATATCTAGGTGTATGGTTTTCTTCTATTTGTTGAATACTACGCAAGAAATAGATGCTTTTTTTTTTTAATTGACTGGAACCAAAATTTGGCAAAGAATTACAACTATAGTTACAAAATTTTATAGATTTAAGTTATTGCTTTTGCATGCTTATGAAAGTACAGAACAACAAAAAGTCAAGCCCTTGATGGAATTGTTTCCAAATTTGATTATTTATCTACACTTTAGATATTACATCTTTGTACCAAATTTTACCCATTCTAGCTCTCTTCAATTTGCTATTATCTTGTTAATTTATATTTAGAAAGCTAGAGAGACAGACTTCCTCTGAATGGATTTCATTAAAAATTTGGTAGAAATCTTTAAATTTTATGTAAAAACCATATACCAAATTTCAAATATCTAGCTCAAAGTGTTTTTTAGTTATCTTTACCACAGACATAATGCCAAAAATGTGCCTTCTGCCCTTAAACACAAATATTTACCAAATTTGAACTTTTTGGTGATATAAGAATTTCTATACTTTATTTTATGAAGTTTTTTTTTTTTTTTAAAGTTACAGTATAGTTAGAAAATAGAAAAATGAACATTTACATTATTAATAGTACTATGATTTCACATGACTGGCTTCCATTACAGAGTATATTTAGAAATGCGATGCTTAAAAATAATTTATTGAAAGAATCATGAAGTTATGCATAAGAGATTTAATTGAAATGAAATGTGCCCAGTACCTACTAAACCAGCTTTTTGCTATAGGCAACTGTTATAAACTTTTGAACGAAAGGACCATAACTGAAGAAATTTTTCCCAAGGTTACATCATGAAAATTGTAAAAGAGGCAACTTTTTTGTAAGAAAAGTATCTAAATTAATATATTTGAAACATGTTCATTTATATGTTTCCATAAAAATTCCATATGTTTCCATAAAAATGAAAAATTATGTTTTTATAAAAAAGAAACTTATATTCAAAAAAAAATATCTGATTAAAATTTATTTTTTAACATGATGGTGAATAACTTAATATCTTTTCATTTGATGGAGAAATCAGTATCTTATAACATACTTGATATTTATAACTAATTTTCAGGACATCACTTTTTTGAATATTGCTATGCTCTCTCCAGAAAGATGGCAATATAAAAAAAGAAATTGTGATAATTTATATCTGAAATTTTAAATTAATGGCAACTGATAATTAATTTGTTTCCTCCTTTTTTTTCAAAGTTATCTTTAATAAAAGAAAGTCCTGCATAAGACAGCCAGATATTTTTCACCTGCTTACTTTAAAACTGAAAGTAGCTCCTATCTCATAATATATATGTGAACCAACTCAAATAAAGAAATAGATTATATAAATGATAAAGATTCAATTTGAAATTACAATTCAGAATTAGATAGCAGAAATAATATTTAAAATAATGATTTCCATTTATTTCATTAAAAAAATCAATCATTTTCAATAGCAGTCAATAATTTGCTGAAAAATATTTGTATTAAAATTGAAAAAAGTTCAACATACTATTTTTTTATTTTGAGAATCAGTATTTTTCAAAATATATTGTAAGCTGCATCTTATAGTGTCAGTTAAACCTTCCTCTATCATTGTCTCCAAATATGAAGTGTAGCTTTTCCATTCAACAGAATTGGGATTGCTTTTAAAGAGTTCTAAGTTTTCCTAAATATCATAAAAGACAAAAATAAAATAAAATAAATAAAGTAGAATTATGTACAAAAATAAATGCCGCATTAAAAATACAATTCAATTTTTAAGATTTCTAAATTTAAAATAGTATTTTTTAAATAATTTAATGTCAAAAATAATTTTGTTCCAAAGCCATGTCAATAGAATAAAATTTAGATATTCCTTTCTAAATGAAGATAAAACAATAATTTCCTGTTTTTATAAAATTAATGTAAAAGCTATGGTGATAACAACAAACTGTTCATTTGAAAATATTTGCTAAATAAAATTCAATCAAATCAAATAAGAAAAATTGTCCTTCATTTTTGAGAGCCAAATTGTGATAGATTTAATTTAAAAGAAAATAATTCTCTCTTTTTTTAATTTCCTTGGAAGAGAATAAAAAAAAATCTATAATAAATATTTCATATTGTAGTATTTTAAAATACATTTATATACTATTTTTAGCCAATACTATTTTGGCATATGCTTAAAGGACTAATTTTTACTCACAATTTGCTTGTTGAAATAGATTATATTGCTTTTTTCTTGCCATTTGAGTCATTGTCAAGTATTCCATTTCTGAACATGGATAATTCTTTATTGAGAGTAACTATAGTGATTTCATTATCATTCCAGGTTGTTTTAAAAGCTGGAGGTTGTGTTCGGTCTTAGATTGTATTTATTTAATTACTCTGTGTTGTGACTTCTAAGTTCTATGCTTATAACATCAGTTCTTGGTGTTTCTGACACTCATGGCTTATCTTTGTTTTAGATATTAGACTTTTACATGTACATATAGTAGATATTATACTTTTTCATCTAAAACATCATATGTATAGGGGGTAAAGGATGATACTCTGATATTCAAAATATGGAAGAACTACTTCTAGTGAAAGTGAGAGGTTTTCTTTAAGATCAAAAGAATTTCCATATGATCGAAATCACATATACAAATAATGAAACAAATTCACATTTATTTCTATCCCCATCTATGCTTTCAAACATTTTTATACTGTTTTGTTTTCAGTAGATTACTTACCTATTTTTAAAACTTTCCTATGCGTCAGTTATTAATATTTATTCTTGTTTCATTGTTGTTCTATAATTTATATGCCAAATTTATCATTTTATTTTTTATCATTATCATGATAATGTAATGTTTAGTTTAAAATGCACGATTAGCGAGGTAAGTTATTTTACTGTTTTGAATAAGAATTATTAATATTAAAAAAATTATTTATTTTTCTAATATTTATGATTAATTTTTATATATATTTCGATTATCTGTATAAGAACAAAGTGCTATAAATGAAGATTTTTTAAAAATTATAATCAAAACAATTTTTATGGAATAGTGAAAATTCTAAATGCATAACATATAAATGCAACTAACCTGCAAAACTTGCTTCATTCTTTGAGCTGTAACTATTATATTTTCAATTTGTTTCTCATATTCAGGTGTCTTTAAATTTATAAAAGTCATAAGTGAGCTAGGTGTTTCTCGGACATAAATGGGTGTTTGACTCCATGTCTTGATTAATTTTTCAACTTCAATGACATTTTCTTTAGTTCTAACCACAATTTCATGGACAGATTTTATCAAGTCATGTAACTCTTCAGCATAATCCAATAAATCTTAAAAAATACATTAATTGCTAATGGTATGCTTGCATGCTTTATTTTTAATTTAATTTTAGCATGAAATCATACATTTGAAAATTTTAAAGAAAATTAATTTTTAAAATTGAATTTACATTTATAAATATTTTTTGAAATACAGGAATATTAATTTTAATATGTTACAAAAGTTAAGTTTTTGCAAAAAATTCATAGTATAATGATAAACAATAATGAAAAATAAAATGCAAACTTAATATCTTAATTTTAAGATTTGTATATCCATCCATTCATTTTATGCTTTTTTAATAATATAATACTTAATGAGATGAAATTAGATGGAATAATTTATCTGCACCATTTTTCTCTAATATAATGCACAAGATATATATTACGACTTTTCAAATAATTGATAGATTAAAAAATAACAAAACTTTCGATCAATACTTTGATCAGTAGCTTTGTTCCAATCAAAAACTCACTCAAAGTAAAATTTTTTTTTATTTTATGTATTCAGTATCCAAAAATGCTAAGCGTTTTTATGCATATAACACCGAACTTAACATCACTATTTTTTCATTCAAAAACAATACTGGAGGATGATAACTTATATTGAGACAGACTTTCTCTGAATGAATTTCATTCAAAATTTGATGGAAAATTATAAATTTGTTGGGAAAACCACATAATTCCAAAAGTGTGTTTTTCTGTCTCAGGGAGACCTAAAATGTTATAATTCCTCAACATCTCAAGATCAAATTTTTTCCAATTTTACAAAAATTTTACTTTAACTTTGTATACGAGAAAGTAATTATGTATCAAAGGTAACAAGATGTATTAAGCATCTATAAAATTCAAAAAAAATCTTTTTGAAATTCTTATTATAATAAAGAAAATAATTAAAGAATTATTGAATAGTAAGCATGATCAGTATTAGAGGAAGAAATTCCCATGTATCATAAATAAATGTATTGAATGGAATGAAATGTAATGTTACTAATAAATATTTTTATCAATTAAAAATTTATAATAATTACATCATACAAGTACTATGTTTATTTTATTTCTAAAAAATATCCTATCACTCAAAGAATTAAGGGTTCTAAAAATAATAAAATCTATGACAATGATAAAAATAGAAGTAATTTACCATCTGAAATCCAAGTCTTTGATTGACCTTGTTTTAAAAGCGATTCTATTTCATTCCATTGTTTGAATACTAACTTTCTTTCATATTCAACCAAATTTTGATTTAAATCATTATACCATCGAATGCTACAAGCAAGTAAAGACTGGGCCAAGAGAAGACTTTTGAAATTTTTATCAAATTTTTGTACTTTATCTGGAAGAAAATTCTCTTTTTTTATCTGTTTCAAGTAATGAATTCCATAAGCAACTTCAGAAATCTAAAATAAAAAAATTATAATTAATACTAATTTATGAAATAAATTATTTCACTTGCAGAAGATAAAAATAAGCATTCAAATGGTAATTACTAATTTTTAATTAAAATTTTTAAATCCTCATTAAGTTCAAGATGCAAAGGTTCCTTTGCAAGTAAAATCATTAATTCCATGAATTCTTATATAAAAAAAAAATGCATGCCTGATCACATACATGAAGAAAAATAAGATACTTGAGTTAATGATTAACAAATTAGCTTGTAATGTATTTC
>JAPMOR010045645.1:175064-197271 GCA_026543865.1 Argiope aurantia | reverse complement strand
AAAAAAAAAGAAGTTTAATGCCATTTATGAGTAGAAAGAGTGAACCAGTGTTTTAAAATGTTATTTTGTAGGTCATCTCTGATTGAACTAAAAGAAATGATACCCTTCTGAATTAAAGATAAAATTTAAGTCAGATTTTAAGTTAAAAAATATATAAAACAAAATTTTCAGAATTTTAAAAGATACTCAATTGTTGAAATCAATAATTACCTATATATAATATAAGTAACTGTTTATTCAATTACACCTCTTACTTTTTATGATCTGTATGGAATTTTAAACATCAATCCCTGCCTGATGGTTGATTATACAAAATAAAATGGACTACATTTATAAAACTGTTGTGTGCATTATCTCTAAATTTATAGTAAACATTAAGACTGTATTGACGTATAGAAGACTGCTCATAAATTAAGATATTCATTAAATAACTTTCAGACTGTATTTTTTTATCAGAGGTAATAAGTATGCTTACTTTCAGTACATTCTCATCTCACTGGCAGAGCAAATTTTCTTTCTCAAATGAAAAACAGATCCTAATTTAAAGTATTAAGCTAAATTTTTTCAGTCAGCAGAAAACCTATCAAAGTAAGTATATTAAATTTTACTTTTTATTATTATTATTGGAATTTTAACCTTGGAGAATAGCTGGACAAGGCTAAAAATCCATCTTATCTCAGTAGTTTCTGAATTATCCGTAAAAAAAAAAATAAGCAGCCAATAGATTCAAGATTATCATGGATTCATGTTTTCAAGTTTACCAAGGATTCATGTTTTGTTAAAAAATATTTGTCTCTTAACCACTTATTGTTCTATATAATTTGTTCTCAAATGACACAAACAAAAGTTCAAATGCAATTTTTTTTTAATTACAAATATCTATGACACAATTACAAGATGTAATTTTTTGTTTCTCAAATAAGCATAATATTTCGAGATTTTCCTACAAGATTCACAAAAAAATAAAATGATTTTTTTAATACTTAAATATATTTTAAAAATTGTGAGGGGCATTTAAATTGAAACAAATTTATCAACATATATTTTTTATGACTATTGCAGAATTATAGAAAATTAAGGTATTGTATATTTGATATGTTTAAAGCAATTTGCAAAATATTTACAATAGATTAGATTCAGCATAGCTGACAATGAATTGTGATCTGTGTTATTTTATGAAAAAAAAAAATTATCGAAACATAAACAATAAATTCCAATTAAATTCATTAGTTGCACTAAATATTAGCAATACTTCATAACAAACAATTTTAGAAAGTATTTGATATAAGCTTCAAAGAGGAAGGGAAATAAAAAAAAAAAGATGATAATTATAAAATACACAAATACTTATAAATGATCAAATACATACTTTGGTATCAAAATTTAAAAGCATTTGACCCTCACTGTCAGAGAGAAATAGATTTTCATCCATCTTCTTATCAAGTTTATTTAACTCCTCTTTCCATTTTTCTAATATATATTCTTCAAATCTTTAAACATATTTAATAGATATAATTTAAATATTAAACATGAATACACAAGGTAATAATTTTTATAACAATTCAAAATGAGATTAAAATTTCTAAAGCATTTAGTATCAGAAATAAATCTTCCTATAATTTAACTAAAATTTTGTCAACAGTTCAATGATAAGAGTTATAAAATGCAAGTACCATTAACAACAAGCTTAATCACATAGAATCTTATATAATTAGAAAATTTTTAGAATTTTTAATGTTTATGCATATGTGCTTATTTAAAGACTCTTCTTATAAACTTTTAAAATTGGGTAAGCTTCCAGAGTAAATATTAATTTTTATAACAATATTGCACTTAAAAACAAAGTTTCATTTTTACAATGTTCAAAAATTTAAATATTTTCTGATCTTGCTCATTCTATAGAAATTTAGTTGTTAATAAAACTTTCCAAAAAAATTTTATTTATAATTCTGCAACATTAAAAATTGAATTGATGATTATAATTAAGAAATTTAGCCATATCTTTAAATTTTAAACAATTTAATAAGTTCTCACTTACTTTGATAACAAATCCTTCATTTCTTCATTAATACCCAGAGTATATTTATAATCATCTGACTCTACAAAGCTAAGAAGTAAATTAAAACTCAATTGCAATTAACAATTTTCAAGGTAATTCCTAAGGTACTATTATAAAATTAAAGTCTAAAAATTCAATAATAGGCAAACTATAAAGTTTGGGTTATTGCATGTTAATCATTAGCTTATCATTAAATTCTGATTAAAAATACCAAAATATATTTCAAATATTAATTTAAAACTTATCAGCAAAATCAATCTTTACAAGCATAGATAAATTATAGAAAAAATATGAGGTAAAAACTTTTAATTTTTAGAGAATATATTCAAGCAAAACATAAGCTATCAATCTATTAACAACTTTTGTCACAATTTTATTTAAAATATTTTTTGGCAGTATTTTCAAAATATAATTTATTGAAGGTAAATAATGTCATCTTACTATTGCTCAACTTTTTGGAGCTCTTCAACAGGTGATGTTAGCTTCTTTTGAAGGTCTTTTGACCACTGCATTGAACCAGAAAACCAGGAAAGATTTTTATATATAAAATTGTCATTTGACTTTTCTAAAAGTGTAATAAAACTTCTGTAACAGTGCTTTGCATGAAGAAAGTCTGCATAAATGTTACTAATATGTGAAGAAATTAACTTTCTAAATTCCTTCTCTGCTAAAGGGCGTTGAAGAACATCTTGGAAAATGTCAATTATCTAAAATCAATATATCAAAATTATTAAAAAAAATTCAATAAAATACAGTTACATGTCAAATTAATTCTTAAAGTTAATCAGAAATGAAAATAAGGATCAATGCAGTTTGCAAGTTTACAAAAATAAGTGTTGTCTAATTATTTGATTCTACAAAATACAGAATATTATGAAAAGAAAAAGAAAAGCTATAGAGTTATCTCAATAATGTATGTCTTAAATTAGTTAATTAATGCTTTTTCTAAAATAAGAATTTTTAAATCAGCAAAAAAAAAAAAAAAAAAAAAAAAACCCTTGGTTAATCAAACAAATGTTACATGTGGATAAATGTTACTATTTTTTATCTAATAATCTATACTACTATTATAAATGTGAAAGTTTGGATGGATGGATGGATGTTTGTTAGTCAATCGCACCAGAATGGCTGAACAGAATTGAATAAAATTTAGCACAGAGATAGATTATAGACTGGAATAGAACATAGGCTACTATTTATTACGGTTAATTGAGTGATTAATTTTTTATTAATTAAAAACTAACTTTCCCACCAAAAGTCTTCATTTCCCTACTGCCAAATAAATAGGACTTCAGTAATTTTTTTCCCCCACGCTAAAGAGGCTAGGCTTAATATGGTTTCAATCGATTATTTCAAATGATTCTGTTAGTTTTCTTAGTGTTTGATGCATTTAAAATTAAAAATTGTTAATTAATCGATTTTTCGGATTCATTCTAAAGTACTTTTAAATAAAAATAAAACATAATAAAGGAAATAAAAAAATTTCTAATCTGCATTGCATTACCCTAACTAGCATAGAAAATTCACGAATTTGCGTTATGCCGACTGGCGTTGAAAATTCACGCAAGCGCAGTGTGTTCTGATTGTTGACAACTGTATTTTCATTTTAATTAAAAGTTTAAAAATTGTGTGTAATATACTGTTGTAACTATCTCAACAGATAGTTACAACATCTCAAACTCGATCGATAAATAAAATAGACTTGACTTGATTTTAAAGAAATACAGACTTGATTTTGTATTTTACAATGATGATCAACAAATCCCAGGGCCAAATTAGGGCTTAATGCTGTATACATTATGGTATTAGAATAAAAATAAATGTTGTAATTTCCCGTGGATCTTTCTCAATCAATTATTTCTTGATTATATCATATCATACTCTGCTTTTAACAGCACTATAATGATATGGTTTGGTAACATTTTACATTTTGATCAGACTGTCAGTTCTCATACATACACATCAAAATTTCCACGCGAACGAAGTCGCGGGTAATAGCTAGTAATATATAATTTTGAAATGTTTTGTGCACAAGATGAGTTCTAAACCCACTTCACAGGCAACATTTATGTATTTTTAACTATACAAGTTGTGTGGAATTAAACAATTATTTGAAATGTACTATTACATCACAGATCCACATTCATATATTCACAAATAGAGATTGCTGTAATCATGGGATAGGGTATTGATATTTGACATTATATTTATATTTGGGGAATCAATAGTGGGTAATCAACTCAATATTTAGTGTTGATTAATTGAAGTCCAACATACTGTCATTTTCTCAATTATTTCAACACAATACAGTATGTGTTTTTAAAATTTATGATTTCATAGCCATTTCAAATAAGGTTTAGTTTTTAGGTTATGCTGACATTGGTTAATCAATTTTACTTACCAGACTACTTTTTATTATATCAGAATTTTAATGTCTACAATAAGAGGTGGTGCATTTTTTTATTTGTATTTACAATACAGTATTATATCTAAGAAAATTATTAAATTAAATGATCATACTTTAAATGCATCTTCAACAGGTGAAGACTCTAGGCAGAGCTGTCCAACCACAATACCTAATTTTGGATCTAATTCTTGCAATTTTATAGAAAAAGTATCAAAATCTTCCACAAAGCCCTAAATTTAACAGAAGGGAAAGAAAATACTATAGAAGAGCAAGATGATATAGGTACAGTAAATATATTCAAAGCTAGATATATAAGAGAAAATAAATTAGCTAAATTCTGCAACAATCAGGAAATATAATTTTAATCAATTTTAACAAAAATTAATTTTTCTTGTTTATTTTAAAAACAAGGTTGTAGCACAAAATATGTTTTTGGAAAATGTAAAATAAAGGATTAGTAGAATAATAAGAATTTTTTTCGCCATAGCATAATTTGATAATCAGTCAGCAAATACATTTTTTGTTATATGTATGAGTTTATATTTTCATTCTTTTACATGACATGGTTACAAAGAAAATTGGAGATTAAAGACATAAAAAAGTAAAAATTATAAGCACAATGCCACTAGAAACTAATTAACAAAAAGATACATATATAAAAACAAAATTCTTGCTGCTAATGTACATAAAAAAATAATTGTATTCATTTATTGGAATAGCAATTCTTGTAATTCACCTTCCAAAAGTGTATATTTATGTTCAGTTCGTTTATTTGTATTGCTACGTGAATAGGGCAAATCATGGACAATTTCATTATAATTTGTATGTATTTAATTTGATATAAATTTGATATAAACTTAATTACTCTTTTTTTGAATACCAAATAGAAGAGTTTAGATAATATACATATGTATAATATTATTTAACTTAATTCATAAATTCATACTTAGTTTTTAGATGAGATTATTTTCTATTTTAAAAATTCAAAAATGATAATATATATATATACTGTCTGTTTCAATATTCTGAGATAATCACCTTTATATATGTATGCAACAAGATTTACATTCATTTGGTAAATTTTATTATATCATAAAACCCTTTAAGGATCCAAATAATTTTTATCTAATTAATTTTAAGATCTGAATTTTTAAAATGGAAAAGAATTTTGTATTTAATCAAATATTAAAATCATTTAAGTTTGAATTGAACATTAAAACACAAAATATTAATTTGATTACTTAGAGGGTTAACGAAAGTGTTAAGATTTATTAGTGTAATATTTAAAAACTAGTAGTAAATATATTTACCACACAATGAAGATCTAACACATTATATGAGCTGAATTCAAACAATTTATAAATTTCAGCAAATTTGGATTGAAGATCTTTTAATCTTTTCTTATAAGAAGATTGTTGTATACTTGTTAGTTTTTGACAAGGAATGTTAAAATATACTTCTGCAGCTAAGAAAATTTCCTACAAAAAGAATAATAAATAAGTAAAAATAAAAACAGCCAGCAAAAACATATCTACTTTTTTAAAAATAGATGATCAAATTCTATCCATTTTAGGAATACTTATCAAAATAAATTGCTAATTCAAATTTTACAAAATATATTAATGTGACTTTCTACATGCCTTATTCTTTTAGTAAATTAAAAATATAATAATTTCTTTCTAGTAGAAATAAGTTAAAAGTAAATATATACAAATTTCTAAAGGATTCATTGCAAAAAAAAAATCTATGATGCAAAAAAGATGATTAATTAGATTAAAGCCATAATTTCTTCAAATTATGGCTTTAATTTGTTTGTTGTTTCTTTTTTATGATTTGAGCTGTTTGGTGGGAACTTTATATGCCCTTAAATTCTCATAAAGACCACATTTACTTCAAAATTATTATTTTTTAATTATTCATTATAGTTTCATTATAATATAATTATTCATTATATAATAGCATTAGAAGAAATAATATCTGCTTTAATTTATATTTTCTTTTTTAAAAAAGCAACTTTTAATAATTTTTTCAGCTATAATTTATTATTTCTAATTAAAAACAAATAAAATATGTGTATTACTGAAATTTACACTTAAAATTAAAAAATCATGTTAATTAAATAAAGCTGTCTTACATGAATGTCTTCTAATCTTTGTATGAAATTTTCAAAATGAGAAAATATTCTTTCATCAGGGAATTCCCATGGATAGAGCTTAGTTTTGGAATCTGAGTGTTCTGCTCGTTCACGACATTCATAATAGGATTTCAAAAATAAATTTACTATATCAAGAGAAAGTTTCATATTGTTTTTTGCATTGTCTCTATCACTTTTGAAGAGATTCGTAGGATCTAAAAAATGATTTATCTAAAATATAATTAAAAAATATATAATTAAAATTTTTAATGGTAAATAAATAAAAGATAAGACCTTGAAAATTAAAATGTTAGTAATTTTTGTTTTTATCATCTAAATCAAAATCCAACTTCTTTTTTTTTAAAAAGCATGTTCAACCTTCACATATGCTATCTCCATAGAAATTGGGAGCAAAAGAAACATTAATCACTATTATAATCCAATTGGTACCACAAAATAAAGAAAAACATATAACATGTCTTATAAAGGAAATTATTCTTCATAAGAGATTTGTATATCTCATGAAAAAAAAATTCAATACTATGTTCAATATAAGATAATGAGAAAATGGATAATAAAATCAAATGCAATTTAAAAATTAAAAAGGATTTACCATATATATATATATGTAACATTATTTGTTGTGGATCAGAAATGCAGTTTGAAGACAGTGAAGAGACTTTTTACATTTTTAAGTTCTTTTTAATCCATCGGGAAAGCAAAATTATTTACAAGCAAACGCGCGGACATCGCGTGTCTGCCACAGCGCGCTGTAAAAACAGAAGTGGGGAAGAAGCGAGAAATAAATTATTCCTTCTCTTATATAACCTATGATTTTGATAGGGAAAATATTTCTTCATAGTGCTAATATATTAATAAGATTCTGATAGGGATTTCTGACGCATGTCAATCACATGTAAGGGAAACACAGGGATCTTTTAAAAAGAATGTGCTTACTGGACAGTTTTTTACCCCTTCACGCCGAGCGTGGGAAAGTTCAACTTTTAGCTGACTCTGCAATTCAACAAAGCTTCTCTTGAATTAATTAAGTAGAGACAGTGGAATTGGATCACGAAATAAGAGAATATTTTAGAGTAAAGTTACTATGGGCTAAATTAAGATAAAATCTTGAAAATTATATATATATATATATATATATATATATATATATATATATATATATCAACTTGTTAAACAATCACATTTTATTGTAAAAAATTTCAATGGACAGAATAGATTTCAAAGGAATTTGCACTTTAAAATAACAGGGAAATTAATGATAATGATGATTGAAAATATCACTATCATCAAAGGATGTGACTATGAAATATAACTTTTAAAAAAATAGACAGAGAAAAAAAAATGTTATATATTACAAAACATCCAAATAAGAATAAGTAAAAATAATGTTGCATAAGTAAAAAATTTTTATATATTATAAAACATAAATAGCATAATAGGAGCCTATCCTTAAAATAATTTTCTGTTTCTATTACAGTACAAAAGAGAGAGAAATTCAATATGTTCCAGCTAATTTTCTCATATTTCCAAAGTTAGTCAAAAAAATTAACAATATAATTCAATTGGAAATATTAGAACTACATCAGGCAAAAACACTTTATACACAGCTTATAACAGAATAAACAGATTTATTTAATCTAGATGATTAATGAATTTGTGTTTTTAATTGAAATATTTTTAATCTTGCATGATGTTATAATAAATAGCAATTAGTCAAATTCAGAAATGAATTATATTTGCCAAACCTTTTCTATTAAAAGGCAGCAAATCTTTTGCACCAAGACTATAATTCTACTTGGAACACTTCTATAATATTTTGACTGCATCCAAGATGATGTTATGAGTTCCATTGTATTAGGTAAAAGGTCAATCAAATCTGGTACGGAACTAGAATCAAGTTCGTCTAGTTTAACTGACATTGCTGTAAAATTCTCACAAATTTCTCTAGCTTCATCCACTCCTAAAATATTAATGTAAGGAGATATGTTTTTTATATAAAGTTGAAAAGAAAATTTATGAAAATATTTACACTTTTATTAATGTTTTTCTAGAAAAGGAAAAAAAAATACCTTCAGCCACTTCTTGAAGCAATAACTTGAAATTAGGAAAATGGCAATTTTTTGTCATTTCAAGAGCTAAGGCCATTTTCTGGACAAGTGGATCATTAATCTATAAATCATGAAATTAAATAAGAAAAATATTTCCTTTTAAAAAGAAAACAATTTTGTTTAAATAGTTTGATTTAGGCATATTCTAAGATTTGTTTACAAATATTATTTGTATAAATTATACAATTAACTAAATTTTGAAATCAACTTGATTGCTTGTAATATTATACTCTATTTCACTCACAAAACTTACATTTTGCTTTAAAAAACATAAAAAAATAATAAAGAAAATGAGCTAACTGAAACAAATATTAAAGAAATATAATCCAGTATTATCCCATGGAACTTATGATGGAAGAAAATATTGTTTATACTCATTTCTGAATAACTTGAATTCATTTAAAGTTCTCCAGCTTCTAAAAAAACATTCTTCAGTGCTCTCAGAAAATGTATTATACTCCCAGAATCTAAAGCATCATGATGGCAAAAAATACTGCTAACAGATACATGTTACTTACTCATTAAACTAATGATTGTATTTATTCAAAAAGTACTGAAAGGCCTTTGTTTCCCCCAAAAATTAAAATGTTATAATCCAGATTAGATTATAAAGCTCTGAATCTTGTTATTTTAAACAAATAAAAGATCATCATGAGCCAGTGTCACTTGTTGATTGGTATAGATATTTTTTTAAGGTAATCATTAAAATTTTCTAAATTTAACATTTGAAAACATCTGAAATGGTGATATGCAAAGCCTCAAAACTGAGCTAGTTTTGTCACAAAACAGACAGACATTGATTTCTTTTTTTTGGGGGGGGGGGGATTAAAGGTTATCAAAATGGTTTTACTAAATAAGACTAACAATAACAGGACATGTATAAAAATTTAGGCTTTGTAAATTTTTTTTCAGCCATATATTTATGATTCAAATAGCAAAAATTAAATTTTTTACACCATTTAAAGTTTTATTTAACAGGAAATATATGCTTCCTGTAATGGTTTAGAAACTAACTATTCATCCACTTTTAGAGTAGATAATATGTATACATCTAAAATTTAAATTAATAAGGAAAAACCAATGAACAAAACTAAGAAAACAATGATTTTCTTAAATTAATAAAGAAAATCAATGAACCTGTCACCCACTCCCAACTACTGATCCAATTTTGCTAATTTTTGATTCATACAAACTACTAGATACATCATCAAAGGTAGCCTGTCTTCTTCTTCTTTCCATTTTTGAAAAAAAACTAAAAAAACACAAATTTTTTATGCATTCTATATGGGGAAATCATTGAACTAATTGCAATAATGATCCACTCAGATCCTTTCTTTACGGGAAAATGTAGCAATAACAACATTATAGCAAGCAATGAGTTAGTATTAATGCAACTTATGATACAGTTAATCATGAATATGAAATTCTGGGAGTTCTTACTTCTTGCATTAGGATGAATTTTTAAGCTAGTAATGTATCTTGGAAGTGTTCTGTATGATATACATTGATACATAGATAACTTAAACATTGTCTTTTTTTAAATGCTGAACTTCTATTTCCCTCATAAATACAATCATTATCAACATCTCATTAAGGTCAAAATTTAAAAACAGTTTACGCTTAAAAAATGTAGGACTTTTAAATACAATCAATATATATTTACATACGGTGTCTTAAAGTAAATAAAATTAGGAATGCATTAATGAAAAATAAGATTCACCAAAATATAATGATTAAGTATCATATCAAGGGAAGAATATTTTAAATAAAAGAAATATTTTTGTAAAAAAATAATTTAAAAATAAATACAACAATAAATTAAAAGTAGTAACAAATTACATCAATACTTTTCTACTAGAAAAGCAGCAACCAAAATGCACAAGAAATGCACCAAGTATAAGCAATTTAACAACGGAAGAAAATCTGTTTCTCAGTCTATCATTGCTATTTGATAAATTTTCATTGAAATTACTTTAATAAGTAGTTGGATAACAGCTATTTCTCTACTAATAAAATAGCATTCAAAATTTTATATTTCTTACTTGAGCATATATATATTCTAAGTTGTCCATTCTTTCTTGCCAAAACAATATTTCAGAATTTGGTCCTTGATCAATTTGGGAAAGGATGTGTTCAGGCGTCAGTTCTAAAACTTCTTCAATGATAGGAATCCAATCAGAAAGCATACATGTGATTGAATTAAAAATATTTCGAAGCTTCCAATCAAAGCTATTACTAAAAAAGTAAATATTAAAAAATATCAAGTTACAAATGAAGAAATTTTTTAACAATAAATTACATCCTTACAAAGAAAAAAATTAGGAATAACTAATAATTAAAAATTGGGCATTTACAAAAAATTAATATATGAAATCATAAGTGAACAAAATAATAACAAGTTTTGAAACATCAATAAATAAAGGTCACCTAAATTAGGCAAATGAGAGGAAATATAGTGTACAAATAGTGTAGTTAATTTTTTAGCAAATATGTTCAAAAGTTATATATATGTAAATTAAAAATTACATATATTCAAATATATGTCTTTAAAAAAATGTTCAATTGCTTAGTTATATATCATAGAAATAAAATGTTATTTAAGTAAAAATTGATATTTGAAGTGATTATAGAAAATTTAATTTATTAGCTGTGGCAAAATTATATTTCCTAACAATTATGAACCTAATATCTATATTTAGCATAATATACAACAAGTTGCTACAGTAGCTGCCATGTAATGTGATCACTTTGGTACTTTGACCATTTTTAAAATTTTAACTGCTTAATAATAATTACCAAAATGTATATGGCATTAAAGGAAAAGGAAATAAACACTTGCCTCAAACTATCTAAAAATTATTTTTAAAATAACAATTAAAAAAACTCATTAATTGTTGTTTATTGATAATTCTTCATTGACAGTTCAATTATATGATGCTATATTATTTATTTCTCAAATATATATACAGGTTGCAAATTAGCATTTTAACATGCATTGCAAAAATGTATTGCAATAGGATATTTCTTTAAAATATTAATATGATTCAAAAAATAGACTATTTATTTATTAAAAACAATTTTAATAGACCAAAATTTAGTAGCTTCAAATAACAAAATTCTGCAAGTCAAAACAATATGTAAGAAATTTAATTCTTTGAAACAAGCTTTATAAAATAAAAAGTTTTTCTGTATTTTTCTTTTTAATTGCCTTATTTTTAATATAATGATAAAATAAAGTTTTTTTTAAAAAAAATCCAAACAAAATTAATAAATTATAGTATCTTTACTATACTCAACTTTTAATAAAAGTAAGTGTATATCTTTTCATATATATGTGTATCTGTTGGTTCTTTAATCATGTATTGGATGGCAAGAATATAGCAATTGCAATATTTTTTTAATTTAAATTAATTACAAATTAAACAAAATTTTATCATTTTTCAACACTAATTTCCATAAAACATTATCATAAAAATCTTCACACCATCTTCAAATTTAAAAAATTGACTCTTCAATTTAATTAACAATGCAATTTTTTTTCTTCAATTTAAATAATTTTTTGAAATATTCATAAATATGTTTAGAAGTAACATTTCTTCAGTTGCTGTAATTAAACAAATTTATTTCATAACTTTAATATAATGCTTTAATACAATTTGGATATTCCTTTTTCTCTACTACAAATTGGTTAAAAAATTCTTCTATTCTTACATACTGATTTAAATACCGATTAACATCTTAATAATGCCACTTTTATTGCCATGATGTCAATGTTATTGCTATGTTATTTAAAAATTTAATTCTTAAATATAATTTTTAACCTTATAGCTTCTCTATTATTTGGAATTAAAATATGAGCATTTATTAATTAAATTTTATTGCTGTTATTTCATTAATGTAAATGAATTTCCAATTTCTCCCATTAATTTGATAGATTCCCTTTTTAGATACAATCTTAAGCCTTTCTACCCATATTTGTCATTAAAATAACTTTTTTCATTTATATATTACAATTCATGCATGTACTTTATTTAAAATTATTAACTTCACTAACTGCAAAACATTTAGAAGATTATCATTTTGTATATGGATCAAAGTTTAATGCAATTTGCAGTATGCAATTTTAAAATAAATTGAAATACTAATAGATTTGCTGTACACAGCCTTTTCTTTTATGTTTTTTAATTCATTTTTAATTGCTGTTTTTTTTTCTGTAAAAATTATTAGTTTAACAAACAAATATTAAATGAAAATTTTGAATTATTTGAATTAAGTAAATTAATACTATTATTTTAACTGAATTTTCTGAAAATAAAATTAAATCACAGATTAAAAATAATGCAATTTATCTTACTGATAAATTTTGGTGTGATTGAAATAACTACTAGAAATAAAATAATAAATCTAGCAGAATAAATTGCTTAACATACTTTTAACCTAAGTAAAGAAATTCAATTTCAAGCTCTTATTTGGATTTATAAGAAACAATAAAATTTGGCTTAAGATTTAAATTTTATATTTAATATTCCACAAAAGTCATGAGAAAAATGATTACCTTTCAGGCATTTCGTCTATATCAAAATTTTGAATTAATTTTGCATGCTCAGGAATCATTAAGAATGTCTTCTCTTCTGCAAGGCCAATGTGGTACGATAAGATTGTTTTGAAGTCTTGAAAATGGTTAGCAATATCTTGTGCAATTTCATCAGGCCACCTACTATTATTTTTAGGATTGCAGAAAATCGGTGCAATAACCTGGATTTAAAATTTTGATGTTGAAAATATATCAATATAATAATCAAAACCTTTTTCTAATAACAATACTAAATAACAAATAATATTTCTAATAATAAATAATTATTTTTCTGAAATACAGACGCAAATATAAGAATTTGTGTATTAGTCACATGCGAGCAATTAATCACAGTAAAGAATGTTATATTTATTACAACTTGTGATAATTTGCAAAGAAGTCATGTAAGTCTATTGACAATGTTTGTAATGATATGCTTTTAAGCCAAAAGTTCATCAATAGTGCAAGGTTAAGGCTCCGCTCCCGTATACGGCCTCTGCCAAATTGGCGAGAAATTTGGCGGATAAACGATAATTTCTGGTTGCTGTCATCGGCATATGTATTCTTCTTTATGGTAATCTTAAACCTTAGAACATATTCAGTATTTTTATGTGTTTTTATAAGGAGCAACTCACATATACAGCTATTAACTTTTATAAACTATGCTTTTAAAATGAAAAAAATATCAATGTTTATATATCATGAGAACATATTCAGCATAAAATTAAGAAATCATATTTAAAAATTTATTTAAAATAAAAAGGGGGCATCGCCACCCCCTGACTTATAGTCTATTGCATTTTGTCAGTCTTGGAAATAAGCCTAATGTGGCTTCAAAACTTCCGGTTAAGAATCATAACATCCTAAACACGCATTACTGGCGACTTCTTGGCGAAAAAAATGGCGCCACTAGGCCGTATACGGGAGCTGCTCCCTTAATTAATCCAGAAATGATGTTGATAAACATGAAATATCGGTAAAATCCTAGATGGGCCCACCTCTTGGCGACTTATTTTAAATCTCGCCAAGTTGACTACTATTTGAATATTTGTTATTATTTTTCAATTAAAAAACGATACTTGAAGGTCAGAAATAATAATATTGTAAAAAATAAATATAAAATAAATAAATAATAATAAAATAAATAATAATAATATAAAATAAATATAAGAAAAAAAAACCGTCTAGGTTGCTACATTGGCGACGTTATCACCACTCGTTTGGCGAAAATTCAAAAAGATGCCAAGAGGTGGGCTGTATATAATTTCTAAAAAAAATATAGAATTTAAAAAAAAATACTAGCTGCAATTAACTTGTTCTTTAAAGTGGTATATTTATAGCTGCATTGTTCTATAAAGTGGTAAATTTATCTTAATGTTTGTCCCATGTGTTTAAACATAATTAAAAGTTTAAGAAAAATATAATTAAAATTTTAAATAAATATTTAAAAAGAAAATGTGTTGTCTTCATTGAAGACTACAAATACCGAGTCAAAAATTTCTTCCCAACTTACTTTTCCAAATAATTCTTGATATTGTATTAAAGGTAAATCGCAAATATTTCCAAAGATGATTTCCTCTTTATAATTTTCTATGGAAATAACAATGTTATTTTTTAAGAAAAAACACATTTTGGGGGACAATGGCGGTCGTTTTGGTAATTCTATTGAAAATGCTAGTTTATCATTTTTATCAAAGTACACTAGAAGTAAAATAGTTGGTGGTGTATCAAAAAAATCTTTAAGAATAGCCTGGCTTTCTTCTTTCCAAATTAACTCTTTCCAATGACTAATGTCGTAATTTAAGATTTGCTGAGAAGTAATCTGTATGTGTTCAATGCGCGAATCTTCACTTTCTGGAGTAGTCATGATCAACTAATTCAATAAATTTACACGTTTGTTGTCAGTACATATAACTTAAATTGTATGCATTTTTTTGCTTTATGATATAAAGAAAAAATACTTTTAGTGTAACGCTCCTATCAAAAATAATGTGAAAATTCAAATAGTACGAAACAATACGATAAATAAAAGAGGAAATTCGTTATTCGTTTTCAAATTTCCTTTCGATTTCGTCGTTCAGAGTTGAATTGTATTACAACTTCTGCTAATTTACTTTTTTTAAGGCCACGAATTAATTTCAAAATATTGCTGTTACATAAAAAAAAAATGTTGGAAAAAATAATTTTAAAAACAAAGATCGAATGTAATATTTTTTTTTTATTTCAATCAAAATCGAAATTCTAACTTCATATTATTTTAAGTATTCAACAAAATGTCAATTTATCAATGAATAAATTTTTCCCTGTTCACTGTCCCATACACTGTAATTTGAATAGATAAGAAAGAGCAGATGATACCTGTATTGTGGATCCACAATAAAAAATACTTTTCATCTTTATCTGTGATTGAAATTTAAATATCATGACAATTTTTGAAGTTCCTAATTTAAATGAAACTATCAATCTAGCTACTTCGATATTCAGTAAACGTTTTCAAACGAATCCCAGTATTTGTAGTTATGCACCCGGTAGAGTTAATTTAATTGGAGAACATACTGATTACAATGATGGATTTGTTTTGCCCATGGTAATATCAGCATCGTAATTTTTGACTGCTTTAGGATTTTTTTTTTTCGTATTTAATAAATTGATTTTACTTATTGCCTCGCAATGAACGAACAATAGAATGCAATCATATAATTTTATTAACAACAAGATCATTCATTTCCATTGCAGTATTATATCCTATTGAATCCTTTTTTTAATCAAATTTTATTATCCCCATGCTACCCAAATAAGACTGATGTATTGATTTGAATACTATAGGAGGTTTAAAATTACAAAATAATTGCTGATTCTAAATGCAATATCAGTTTAATATCAAATTAGTCATCGCATTTTTTCCCCTTCTAAACTTTGTGCTATTGAACATTCAGTTTCTAATTAAGTAATATCGGGTTTGAATACATTAACCTTTCTCTACAAACACTTTTTTGAAAGGATATAAAGAGAGTAGAATTTCTGATAATAGATATGTGAAAATGGTTTACTTTTTTAACCTTTCGCTTAAAAGAAAAATCTGTTCTAACTTTGGGACTTCTGAATTGATACTAAGAGGTTTTTGGATTATTTAATTAATATCCCCCCCCCCTCTTATTCTATTTAAAAAGTCTTGTTAAAAAGACATAATTACTCTAAACATTACGTTAATTTAATTATACATTTAAGTTTGAAGATTGCTTTATTCTTCTGTGCATTTAACTTTGGTGCACTATTTTATTAGTAGTAATTTTTGATACTTACAACTGTAGTGATAAACTGCAAGCTGTGATTTTTATTGACAATATAGCCTTTTAATTTTTTTAGGAAAATTTGGGCTGTTTGTTTTTAATTCTTTTTTCTTTCTCTAAAAAAAGTGTTATCCCTAAAGCTCCAATATCACTTTGACTTTTTTTTATAGGCTTTTATTTTCTCACAGTGATCAAAGTGCTGTAATAACAAATTCCTTTCTTACCTCAACTATTTATTTATTTTTAACAATATAGCCTTTTAATTTTTTTAGGAAGTTTTTGGCTGTTTGTTTTTTAATTATTTTTTCTTTTTTTAAAAAAGTCTTATCACTAAATCTTCAGCATCACTTTGACTTTCAAGTTTTACAGGCTTTTATTTTCTCACAATGATCAAAGTTCAGTAATACCAAATTCCTTTCTCACTGTTACCGTCTACTCCGACCTGCCACTAAGGGACACAGATAAATTTGATTGACTAGACCATGATAATAGGAACACTGGTGGGAACTATGGCTTACTCTTAAAGTTCTTCGCTGGCCATGGTACAACCCTTCCGATGGGAAGCATGTCCCGTCTTCAATAGAAGTTAGCTGATCTTTACCATTTCCATATTCATCTGGGCTATGAGAACCACAACCATAGTGGAAGTTTCTCACCTTTTCTTTGGATTGTATCCCTGTTGTCTATGGCTCTAACAAAGAAATTTTGATGATAGATAAAAATTAACTTATGTAATACTTAATAAAATCTTAGCATTTGAATGGTCATTATTTACTTGGCTTATCTATATCACTAATATAGGCTGATAGGAAAATCTATTAGATATTCTTGATGGATATTTTCCCAAAACTGCAATCATTTATTAGATATTGATGCTGGGAAATGCTCCTGTACCTATATTCCTACAGTTATATAATACAACATAGCATATGTAACCTTTGATTGTCTAATTTTTTTACATTTTTGCACAGTAACATTGCAATTATGTATAAATAATATTCTTGTAATCATACACAGTGGTGGATTTCTGATTAGGCATTTGAGGTAAAGGGCCTCGGGAAAATTGATATAAAAAATATTATTAACTTAGTTATCAACTAAATCAATTTGTCAAAAATACAAATTCTATAAAATATAAAGTATTAAAACTACTTTGATAACTAATAGTATTAGGAATGTGCTATAACAATTATTGAATAAATTTAAGTATAATTATTTGTAATATTTTGGATTGTTAATCTTTTAGCTGGTATGTTAGATTCTACTTTATGGACTCTTTAAAGTAATATTTAGAGTAAATAAGTAATAATTATAAATAAAGTAATAATTATAAATGCTATATTTTAAACATATGCAGTTTCAAGCTTGTATATATATATTTATTTATTTAAAGGCACTACCAATGGTAACAATTATTGTTGGAGAAAAAACAGGCACTCAGGAATGTACTATAATAACAATTTGCCCATCAGCAGATGATCCAAAAGAAATCAAATTTCCAGTACCTGGAGTAGAAAATACAATTCTGACTCCAGGAAAACCTATGTGGGCTAATTATGTAAAGGGTGTTATTGCAAATTTTAAAGGTTTGTATCATGACAAATATTACAATTTGCTCACACAGAATTTGTACAAATGCTGTAATAAAAGCAATGTACCAGCTTTTAATATCTTGAAAATATTAGTTATATCTTTGTTATATGATCAGATTTCAACTTAATTTTTCTTAAATAAACAAAGTATGCTTAAACACATTCAGAAACTTTTTAGATATATTTTTACAGAAGAAAAGTTTAGATATGTAATACAGATATTAAGATGAGTAAATCAATTAATAGGAACTAAATGCATTCTTTATGATGTGTAATATTTTGAAAACAATCCTAATGAAAGATTTATTAGCCATCCTCTTAAAATCTTGGGTGCTTATATGAACTCTATATAACAAAATTAGTAAATATACAAAAAAAAATTTAGAGAAACTTTAATAGAAGCTTAAAATTAGTTTTACCACACACACACATACAAAAAAAAAAGATTTATATAATAAATCAAAAGTTTTGAATTCTAATAAAAAATATTTATGAAGCTGCAAAAAAAAAAGAGAAAAGAAAAAAAGCTCTTAATATATATATATATATATATATATATACAGAGAGAGAGAGCTGTTTTATCCAACAAGTTTACTTAGCTGTAGCTCAGGAATCCACTGATCCAAGAGGGACTAAAAAGTTGATTACTATTTTTATTTTAATTTTGCAACAAAATTTGTATTATAATTTTATTTATATTAAAGGGAAAAAATATGATAAGAGCTTGTAATTGGATAGTTAATGATTTTGTAACGTTTCATTACAAGCATAATTAATATATAGAGAGAGAGAGATAGTCTGTAAAAGAAAATCCTGAATTATCCATTTGATAAAAGTTATCCATATAATAGAAGATAGTTTTAAAATCTTAAATTGTTAAGTGCTAATAAGAGAATATACCCCCCCCCCTCATATTCAGTATTATATTTTAGGAATTTTCATTGACCAATAAGTATGCAAATCAAAATTTTTTCATAGGTAGGAATTTGCAAGCTTATGATATCTCAAACAATTCTGATGGAATGCCAAACTACTCTAGTCCAAGATGCTGAAAATTTTCTCATTGTATTAATATAGTTTCTTTATATAAAGATAAGTTGAGTTCATGAAATACATATTAGTTCTATTTTAAATCCTACTTGCATGTATTAAATATCATTTTTTTTCAAAACTTTTTTGTTAGTAATTTTAAAAATTCATAACAAAGTGGATAAGGAATAACTTCTGGAAAAAAGAAGGGGACAGCTAAATGCAGAGCCCCTTTAATTTATTCATGTTGAGTGATAACATCCGATTCTTCTCTTTATTTATATATATCTTAAATAATAATTTATATATCTTAAATAATATACATATTTATCAAAATATACCCAGTGCATAGTTATTATATATCTAAATTTCCACAGATTTTATATACTGCAATGAAAATATTTTCTATATATTGGATATGTAGGCAAATTAAATGGCTTTAATGCAGTAATATACACAACAGTACCAGTAGGAGGTGGACTATCTAGCTCTGCAGCTTTGGAGGTTGCATCATATTACTTTTTAGAAGCACTAAATAGAGAAGATTCTACAGTAAGGTATACATAAGCATTTTGCATATATAAGCATAAATTATGATAGCATTTTTATATACTTCGGATGAATAATTTTTATTAATGTCCGGTTATATATATACAATGCATATTTAGGCATTTAACAGCCCCAAGATGTACATAATGATGGCTTTCAACTGATTAATTGAATTTCATATTTTAATATTCTCTTAACAATCAATATGTTCATGATTGATTTTAGATAAATATATTTATTTGATTATCTTTATGGTAATGTTTTTGTTTTGTTTTTTTAAATTTTATAATGATTCAAGGTTGGTCAGCTATCATGTTTTTATAAAATATAATTGAAATAGTAGTTTGGTGTTTATTTCAATAACAAAATGAATTTATTGGATACCTAATTAGTGTTGATTGTATTGTACTATTTTACAATGCATTGAATTTGTATTTTTTTTAAATTGATGTACCTGGATCCTATTTCAGCCTTATGATCTGGATGAAAAATCCATTTTTGTGCACTTAAAAATCATTTAAAACTTCATGCTGATGTTAGTTTACAATATTATTTCATTCTAAATACTTCATAATAAATATAGGTTGATATTTATTTTATGAAGTTGATGATTTTACATTTATTTTCTGCAGATACCTAACAGTATGCATGTGAGATTCAAAGATTAATAAAGGCCAAATATTTTAAGTTTATGTTTGGGTGTATGAAAACAATTTATGGGAATGTATATTTATAAAAGTTTTGTATAAAAATGATAAGTTCAATAATTATTATTTTTTTCTCTCTGATATTTAAAATATTTCTCCCCTACTTCAAGAGATGTAGATAAATGTGAGCATTTCTAGAACTTCCTGACAACTTTTTTTTTTCTAAAAATAAATAATTGTGTATGTCATTCAACAATATATTTTCAAGCTCCTCTGTTAATATCCATTTTTTTAAAGTTTTTGTGTAATGAATATATATAATTAGAATTTTTTTTAAAATTAAGCTTAATCTATGACAAAGCTTAATGAAATTTTTATGACTATTAATGCACTACTTTGCAATTTTTAAGAAATGCCAATTTCCACAAATTTGTATTTCAGGAAACTTTGTTACTGCAAATAAAGATAAATTTAGAGAGCATTGTAAAAAGGGATTTTTTTTTTTTTTTTTTTTTGTAAAAAATTCAGATATTATTTAACCATATTTCAAAGTTTTGAGATTTGCCCTGAAATAATATTCACTTGAGTTGAAAAAAAATTTATTTTTACTAATAATAAAGATGGAAAAGTATGTGCACTTGTGCTCTGCAGACCAGAGCTTAGGTGTGGCCTGGTGGATTACAAATAGAGGGCAAAAAACTGCATTTTGGAGCTTTTTTTTTTTTTTTTCAAATTTTAATTAATTGAAATTTGAGCAAAATTTTGGTGCTTTTTTTGTGATAACGTCTGGAATTTTCACAATAAAAAAATAGTTTTTGTAGCATTTTAAAATTAAAAAAATGATCATTTAATTGATATTAAATTTTTTGCCTTATAATTTTTTAATTTTAATTAACCTTTTGAATGTATTTTACAACTATATATTTCATTCATGAACTGAAACTCACATTCTTGTTCTTAATATTTCAATCTGCCTTTTTTTTTTCTATTATCATTAAGATAATGCATATTTGACTTATTTTGCATGTGGAGTAAATTACAGTTTAAAGCATACTTTTAATAATTTTTTTGATATTTTGTTCAGAATCAGGCAATGTTGAAACATTTTTGAAGTGCATTCAGTTTTAAAATGCTGTTGTTTTTTCCTGTGATATAATTGGATATATAAAGATGTAGATAGAAAATTTGGAATACAAAGTATTTTAAATAGAACTGTGTAAGGTTTTGAAAATAATCTAAGTTGCCTATTAAAACTTGAAGTTTGAAATAAATTCAAATAAATATTCAAAAATATATATTCACTTTTAAAAGAAGTGTTAATTTTCCCTTCCTTTGAATAAAAGTTTGAATATATAACTTCATCAGTTTTTTTCATGTATAATTTAATTTTCTGATCAATTCGGGAATTATGTGAAACCATCATTTTTCTAAAAGAATTTTCATTGTAGTCACATTGAAAAAGCTTTGGCTTGTCAGAAGGCAGAACATGACTTTTTAAATATGCCTTGTGGAATAATGGATCAGTTTATATCAATAATGGGGAAGAAAGACCATGTTCTTTTTCTCGACTGCAGGTATGCTTTTTGTTGAATAAAAATACGAAAATATGTGTGTGTTTTAATGAAGAATTAAAATGTTTTTTTTTTTTTTAATTTCAGATCATTAGAGTATAAACTGATTGAACTAAAAGATCCAGAGGTAACAGTTCTAATAACTAACACAAATGTGAAGCATAAGTTATCTGAAAGCCAGTATCCAATTCGTAAAAAACAATGTGAAATGGCTGCTAAAATTATTG
>JAPMOR010045645.1:103790-175054 GCA_026543865.1 Argiope aurantia | reverse complement strand
TTTTTTTTTAAATTAAGGATAATTTTTTAAAAATTTACTCAATGTATATTTTAGTTGTACTTAATGTGTTATGAAAATTACTTAAATGATAAAATTACTTTCTTTTAAAATTTATAGAAGTGTTTGCTTTCATATTATATTTTAGTTATTTTTTGTATTAAAATATAATGGATTATGTTAAAATGAAATAATTTCCAAATTATTAATTTTACCAAAACATTAACAAAAAAAATTATGTATTAATTTGAATCAAATATTAATTTTTTTTCTTATGTGACACTCATCTTATGGAAGTTTTTAATACTCACAGATAATCGAGAAACTCTTGGAGAAGAAGTATACAGTAGAGCATTGCATGTTGTTAGTGAAATAAAAAGAACTGCTGATGCAGTTGAAGCTTTACAGCATGAGGATTATATAAAATTTGGTACTCTGATGACAGAAAGTCACAATTCTCTCAGGTAATGCAGAAGATATATTTTAACCAAAAAAATGAAAACAAACATGAATGATTCAGAAAATTGGAAATTAGTTTAAATTATTATTGAAGCTTTTAGAAATATGATTCTTGTTAGATTAATCATTAAAAAAATGTTAATTAATAGATTCCATTTCTTTAAGATAATTTCTTCTAAATAAATGTGCATTATCTGCAATCTGTCCTAGAAGCATATTAGAACAACAAAGTGTAAAGCTGATTTTTACATTAATCAAAAGAATATACTTTGTAGAAAATTTTGTTATTCTCTCAAAACTTGTATAAATCTATGCAATGAAATAGCTAATTCATAAACATTATCTTAACAAATTTTTTTATACTTATGAAATTCACAATACTCTTCGATTAATTAATTTTATTGTTAATTTTCTAACTATTCTATAAAAAAAGTATAATTAATAACTTATTGCTGTTAAACAGGGATCGGTATGAAGTTTCTTGTCCTGAATTGGATACCGTGGTAAGTGCAGCATTGGAAGTTGAAGGTGTTTATGGATCAAGAATGACTGGAGGAGGTTTTGGTGGATGTACAGTAACTTTATTGAAAACTGATGCTATAATTAAAACTGTGGAAAATATTATGGTAAATAATTTTCTCGATTTAATTTCTCGGAATTGTTTTGGGACTCAAATTATTTAAATTAAATGTTTATACTAATACTATTGTATTTTCAACAGATGAAATACAAGAATCCAACATTTTATACCTGTCGACCAGGAGATGGCGCTAAAGTTATTCATTTAACAGAGCTGTAATTTTATTTTAAATCTTGCATTGCTTAAATGCAATCAAACTATTTAATTATGCTTAGAATCTTAATTTTTAAAAAATATATTCTGTACACAGCATAAATTTGATGTTTTGTTAATTTTAGAGAATATTTTAATTTTATAAGAGTTTTTATGTTGGGACAAGAACATTAATAATGTATTGATTTTTAAAACAAATCATTAATACGACTTTGATGATGCAATTTACATGCTAGTCGTTTTATATTTATAAGAAAATATATTTTCAGATTTAATCTATGTATAAATTTAAATAAAATGTTCCTATATTTCTGTAGTTTATTTTTAATTATCAGATATATCAAATAAAGTGTGTGAATATTATAGCAGTTACAATTATACTTAAAGGCAAATAAAAACTTGCCATTCTTCTATTATTATTATTAATGAATTTTTATAATAATTTAGTGTTAGAGACTTGATTCATACAATAAAAAAAGTCATTCACCCCTGCCTTATTAAATACGAGTGTTGTTTAAATAAGCGAGTTGAATTGTATGGTCTTTAATAATGCAAAAGGATAAAAAGTTAAAGAGATTTATCCAGTAACATAGCAAATAAAGTTAAAGCTGTCTTGATAATGACAAAGCCACTTGGTAATTCTCCGAGAGGACTGTAAAGTGGCTGCTATTTTAATATTACTTTTTTAAATTTAATCAACTTTTGTTTGTTAATAATTTATTAATTTTAGTAATTGTAAAAATATTTTATTTGCCATTTTTTATCTAATATCAAGAAAAAAATTACTGAAATAATTCTTAACCAATAAATTATAATTATTAGTGATTTCCTTATTTGCACAGATAATCATTTGATTATGATATAAAATATTATTATGATATGATATAAAAAATCATAAAATATTAAATATGACAAAAACAATAATGAATGATTTATGCCTTAAAATATCTTAATGATTTTAATAATTCATCGTAAATATACATTGTTCTAATATTTGATTTAAAAAAATTTTGATTCAAAAATATTCAAATAAATAATCTGCTTCTGCCTATCTCAATGAAGTCTTTAATCTGCCTAGTCAGAAATTTGCTGCTCTGTCTTACAAATTGTAGCTGCATTTAAATATTATTAAATTTTTAACAATTTACTCAACATAATTGTCTTCAAATGTTTTGTATGTGAAAGCTTTTATCTTGTCCGATTATAGGAGATATTTTTAATTGTCACTTTTTAAAAAAGATTTCACATTTTAGAAGAATCCTCAAAAATGCGAAAAAAAAGTAAATTCTTTATAACAGTTTACTAGAAAAGCCTCTCATTCCTTTTATCCTATTTCACAGTTAATAGCAAAATATTGAATTATTTCACACAAAAATATGTTTAAAACATATTTGAAAAATCACTTATTTTAATATATTAAGCGATCCATCTACAATAGACATAACAAATCGAATAATATATGTATGAAAGTAACCTTAAATTATCATTAAGAAATTTTTAGAAACAACTTCTGGCTTCTTTACTAACTCAAAAATTAATAATCTATGAACAAACAGATAATGCAATGCTTTCAATTTCTGTTAACATTGTTCAGCATTAAGAATTAAATTTGAAAATTAATGTGATGATAATAGTACCATGTCTAAATTACTTTTAAATTTATAATATGGACATATATGTTTTACTATTGATTTAAAATTAACAAAGTATAGTGATCTGTAAATTGCTGAAAACTGATTTTAAATTTAATTAGGATTATTAAAAAATGCTGATCTTAGTAAAACTTTTACATTTTAATAACTGCCTGCAATACTTAAAAGTAGTAAAATTTCAGAATAAAAAATATTTCAAATCTTCTTTACATTTAACATGTATATATAATTGACAAAACCAAAGAAATAGTTCCTCAGCCCCAGTCATTGGTTTGATTTCACCTGTTTATAAGCACTGATAATAAAACAAAATATTTTAGGTCTTGTGCAAATATAACTTAAAATGATTTTTTCATATATTGTAGTAGGGTGTAGTTTGATCAAGATTAGTTGGTATGAATTACATTATTTTATGTTACTATTCTTGAAGGTTAGTTTGCTGCCAAAGATAGTTAATTAAAATTAAAACACATGACATGCTTTCTTAAATATATATGTACAAAAATGCCATGAAAAAAATTGATATGTGATCATAAGAATCAACAAGCAAAAATTTCTTTATATATCTATATATTAATCATTTGATCAATTACCTGAAACAAAATTTCATTAACAGATCCTGATAAGTTAAATTATATGAAAAATGAAATTTATGTCTTGTTTATTTTAATAAAGAAACTAAATTTCATAAACTAATAAAGAAATTCAAACTATTATTTATTTGAAAATCATCAAATTTTCTTTTAGTTTTCACCAAAAGCAATTTGTGAATTACTTTATTTTAATAAGACTTCAATACACCATTTTATTAATACAGCCAAAATTCAGTCTTGGATTTAAGTTTGGAATGATTTATTTAACGGAAGTTATCCTTTCGAAATTCGAGATCATAGGGATAAAAGTGTACAAATTGAATGATGAGATTATATACACAGTTGATTAGAAAATTACTGTATATGAAGAATTTCAATCTCGAACAACAAATCTGCATTTGGATGAATTCCCCAAGCAGGAAATCCTTGACTTCCATAACCCTTATCAGATCTAATCAAGATTCTTGAAATTTCACCCAACTGCATTGTAAGGCAACCTTCATCCCAACCTGTAAATAAAAAATAAATAAATTTAAAAGTTTAAATTACGATACTTTTTTCTTTCTTAAGAATGAATTCTGAATATGGAATATATATGCTTCATGCTTCTTTACTCAAAATTTTCGAAACCGACATTTATATACACAAGAATTTAGTATTTGTCCAAGACTGGGTATTTATTAATTTTAACTCCAAATTTGTGAATTGTTTTAAGTTTATGTCTTTTAAAAAGTTGTATTCTTACAATATGGATTAATATGGCATCTAATGTAACAAAAACATAATGCTCTTAGTAATCAATTACATATATTGTATATTCACCAGAAGTTGGCACTTGGCTCCGCCCTTGTCACATCAGACGTCAGATCAGACAATACTATTTCGATGATTTCAGAAGGAAAATGATCAATATCAAGAAAGGCTTACCCTTTTTTATATTACCATTTCAGTGAGATAATTGGCGAATTCCATGGGTTATTGATTGATATTCAACATACCACACAAAATGTACATCTTTTAAGAGATTTTACCTTTAATTTATTGTCTTTTTCTAGCTGAAAACAAATAATTTTTCAGTAATAATAATACTAATAATTTAAAACATGGTAACTGCCTGACAAAATTGCAACCTATATGAAAAGTATAACTATTTCAGAAAGAGAATTTTCTGAAATAAAAATTAATTATAGTGTCACAAAATTGCTAGAATAAAGAACGGTTATGTGATATGTAGAATAAAGAAAAGATTAACATATTTGTTACTGAATGTCATTTCTAGGAAACCTAATGCAAAAAATTCAATATGATTTGGTAAAATGTAATTAATGTTTTTACAAAAGGGAAGCAAATGAATTAAAATTATTGTTAGTTTCATCCTATTTGGCACTTAGGTTTAAAATGCTTTTTTTTTTTCTTTTGCTATAAACTTTAATTATCTTTTTCTCCTCAGTGATTTGAAATGGACCAAATCAATCTAAAATGTTAAAAAAAAAAAAAAAAAAAACTTTCTATTTTTCTACATCATTAGATCTTAACAACCCGTATGTCCATTCAAGTCTTTTTTTTTTTTTTTCCTTCTTTCAACATAAAAATAAAATTAAAATCATTAAAACTAAGTTTGTTTTTTTTAACCCTGAAATATTTCAGTTTTGAAATCAAGCACATTAATCAGAATTGACTTTTAAAGTAAAATTTTTAAAAAAATCAAAGGAAACTAAATTAAATGAACCCCGATATCTGTGAAATGAAATATAATAAATGGTTAAGTACACTGGTGTCATTTTAATGTTATATATAAAATGTCAATCAGTTACCAAGAAATTTTTTGTGTTCCAGATGCAAACTTCGTATTGTATTTATTCAACATTTAAATACTCTTAATAGAAGCTAAAAATATGAATTTTAAAAAGTTTATATCAAGAACTTTCAAGCTGAGAGAAAAAAGTTAATATTTAAGTAACTGACTGACATTCACAAATTTAATTTAAATTTGTGCTAAATGAAGTGCCATAAGGATATTTATTTTATATTAGCTTTCCATATGCTGCCTGTAATGTATATAGCAATAACATTAACAACTTCTTTTAAAATTGGAAAATATTTATATTACTGCATAACAAATTATCAAGCAAAATTTCTAAAAAGAGATATATATAAAAAGATTTCTAAAAAAAGATCAATTTTATCAATGCTACTATTTTTTTATAAAACAATTATTTCATGTTTAATCTGTGCAGTACTAAAAATAGATAGTTCAAGTTTTAAAATGATATGCAATACTTAAAATTTTGTTAACACTGAAATTTTGTTGCTGAAGTTGATATTTCCATTTATAAAATTTATTAAAGTTGCAAAAAATATAAATTTAGTTAAAAAAATATTTTTCTTAAATTTGATAAATAAGTTAGTTATTTTTTGGAATGAGACGTATTTCAATATCTAGTTATAATGAAGAATCCTGATTTATATTATTTTATGAATAAAAATAGTATTTTTTTAAAAATTGTATTACCTTTGTAATATCTAATACTTGCTAATAAATAAAACATCAACTAGGCATTTATTCATACTGCTTGAACTGATTAAATTTTATTCAAATATTTCTAATTAAAAATAATCAAGACATTCTTAAAAAAGGAAATGAAAACTGCAGGAATTAGAATTAAGGTTCATCGTCATATGTTTGCAACGTTTTTCCCATCTCATATTTCCAATATTTGTCATGGCCTCTGACGCAAGACTTTCAAGACGCTGCAAACTCATGTCGGCAGTCGCATTTCTCTCTCGCACGTAACGTTTAATATCCGCCCAAATTAATTCTATTGGTTTAAGTCACAGTGGTATGGGGGAAGTCTCAAAACATCATGTCCTTGTTCTTTTAGAATTTTGGCAATAAAATATTTTTTCGCCACTTGCATTTGCAGCAATTAGTTCAACTGAACTTTTCGCATTTATTTATCATATGGAATTTGCTTTATTCTCCAACCAGGCACGCATTTTATACTTTTTTTGAGCTTTTTGTGGGTATGGGATCCATCACTTGTGTGATAAGCTGCATTATCCATAACTATTACCAATATTAGGTAGCAGCTTCTCAACTATTCATTTTTTTAAATTATCTGTCCGTGATAATCTCCAGCTGCAGCCGTGATCAGGAGATTATCTGACTGTGATAATCTCCAGCTTTAAATATTAATCCGGCATTTGGAACGAAACCAGATTCTGATCCAGCATAAACCACAATCAGACGATGACCTGAGCTATCTTTGATGGCAGTGCCAGTTTTTTCATCTCTCCAACATTTTTCGAAGGAAAGATTGTTGCCCAACCATGTTTCATCTATATAACCAATGTTCCTCTTTGCTTCTCGGAATTTTTTCATTTCCCTAAGAAAATGAATCTCCAAGCTACAATGTGCAATCTTTCAATAAAGATCTGTCTCTGGTTTCTGCAACGTTTGTACTGAAAAGCTGCAATATGGAGGTATTTCCATGGAAAATTTATTCTTTCCTTCACCATGGGAAGCAATCGAGATAAAGATGGAATTTTTTTGTTTGCATACAACTCATTCACAATATTTCGAAGAACACACAGATCAAAATTGTCCAATATTACATTTCGAACCTCAGGGCGCTTTTGATGTTTCCCCGGCGTAGATAACTGACCATTTGTAGAAATATCTTCCTCTTTAATTTGCTTAATTGTTCTAAGTGAAACACCAGTAGCTGAAGCAGCACGTTTTTGGGCTTGGGAAAGGGAAAACAAAAGTGTTCCAGCTCTAGCCTCATCTTCATCATAAAAAAACTCATCATCAAAATTTAGTAACATTATATTATTATATTTCTCTCTTTCGAGTGAATAGTTCACCCTTTTTAATGACATTTTGCTACGAAGACAGCAGTTGTTTGCTTTGAAAAAAGCAGTTTTTGAAAATAAACATATATATATTATTTATTAATAACTAGCTAGAAGAACGAAAAGTACGACAGCAGATGATAAAACCAAGTAAGTCATAAAGAATAAACATTCGCCGTTTGGCGTGCATTTAGAGTTGACTCATTAACCCGACAGGACGGAACACCCCACACCCAAAAATATTCATCTGCTGCACCCCCCCTATAAACCGAAGTGGTCTGGTCCATCAGTACCTGTCTCCAAGGTCACCTTCCATGCGTAGAGTCTGAAAACAGCGAATTCAGACTCGATTTTAGTCTTATAGAACGATTTCGGGTGTGTGGACACTCCGTGCACGCGCTCGTGTTAGTATTTTTCAGTGCGAAATCTTGGCTTGCTCCAGTCGCTCTGTTCGATCTTTTCCTCATTTGACGTACGAGCAAGAAATGAACAGACTTAAGAAGAGGTTAGAGGAGATTTCGTCAGATGAAGAGAATATCGAAGAATTGAACGATTCAGATAATGAAGACATATATTCAGTGATCCTCAGTCTGAATCAGAAGAAGTTTGCGACCAAACTAGCTTTTTTTATCGGAAAAGATAAAACAACAAAGTGGCAAAAAGAACCCTTTCGAGTTCAAAAGCTTCCCAAAATATTATCAAACTTTTACCTGGCAATACACAATTTTCTAAAAATGTTACTTCACCAATCGATGTATATTTGATGATTCAATCATTGAAATTGTTTTAAAATGCACTAACATTTATATATAAAAAAATTCTGGAAATTTCAAGAGGCAAAGAGATACAAAACCTTTAGGAAAAGAAGAGTTTTGTGCCTTTATAAGACTGTTGTATATAGCTGGATCGCACACATCTTCTCATGTGAATGTCTGAGGCATATGGGCGACAGATGGCATAGGATTGGATATTTTTCGTAAAACTATGAACTATAAGCGTTTTCTTTTTATACTTTGCGATTTGATGATGTCGGAACTTGTGATGACAGACGAAAGGTTGATAAGTTAGCTCCAATAAGAGACGTATTTGATAATTTTGTCAGAAATTATATCATATAGGTGAATACGCGACATTGGATGAAAAACTAGAAGCTTTTCGAGGACGATGTTCCTTTTGGCAGTCTATGCCGAAAAAAACCAGAAAAATATGGTATATAAAATTTTGCTTTGGTCGATTCTAGAACGTTTTACACATTTAACATGGAGATATATGCAGGCCAGCAGCCGGATGGACCTTATAAGAAAGATAACAGTTCCTGTGAAATGGCAAAACGCATGCTAGCTCCATTACACAATTCTGGAAGAAATGTCACTACAGACAATTGGTACACTAGCTACGAATTAACCAAGGAACAATACGCAAGAATAAGAGGGCTATCCCGTCTGAATTTGCGTCGCATAAAAATAGAGAAGCACATGTAACTTTTGGGTTTCAAAAGGATGTAATGTTATTTTCTTGCATGTCAAAAAAGGACAAATGTGTAAACCTTCTATCAACTCTGCATAGCGATGATCACATTGATGAAAGCTCAGGAGATTTCAAAAAATCGGATGTAATGACATTCCACATGACTAAAGGCGCAGTGGATGTGGTCGATGAAATAGGAGGATCTTATTCTGTTGCCAGAATATTAAACCAATGGCCAATGGTGATATTTTTTAAACTTCTAAATATTGCAGGAATAAATTCCAGGATCTTGTTGTTATCAACCGCAAACCCACCAGAAAAGTTCAGAAACAGGAGACATTTCTTGAAGGATTTAGCTTTCTCACTTATTGAACACCTTATATGAAATCGCTGCAGAAACAAGAAGAATGTCTGGATGAGCCACAAATGAAAAAAAGAAAGCTGAGTTATGGAAGATGCTATTTGTGTCCAAGAAACAAGGACTGGAAATCGAAAACTATGTGTGTGAGGTGCGACAAAAATATATGCCGAGAACACTCAGAAATTGAAGCTGTAGGTAATAACTGCAAAAAATCTAAAGTTTCGGATCCATGTACACTAATTATTAAGAAAATTGATTAGTATCAGCATTTTTATTTACAATAACGTACAATTTTTATTATAATAAAAATTGTTAAAAAATTCATTAAGTGTTACATGGGAAAAGTTATGTTTTTCGAACAGAGACAAAAAAAGGTGAATGCCTTTATTTGTTATTAGTTTTGAAAATTACGATAATTTAACATATTATCATTTTTCTCTCAAAAAGGTGTAATTACCATGAATTTCATTAGCAATTAGAATTTTTTTCGTATTTATGCCTTTTAATATGTTTGGGGTGTGCTGATACTACCTCCTCCTCCAAGTTTCTTTACCTCCAAGAAGGTGGGCAGAAGTGCCCTCGCCTGGTGAACTTAGAATACTAATAACCAACATAAAACTAATACATATGTAAACTAATTCATCAAATAGATAAATTAGATATACATTTTTTTTTTACTGTTACCAATATAGTTTAGAAATTGTCAACAAGTTTCTTCTTAAAACAATTATATCACATTTGGTCTTCCTTTTAAGGTGAATAAAAATATGTTTTCATTTTCAAATTATTATTTATTGAAATACACTTTCATTGAAAATCCTTTTTTGTAAATACACTCAATACTTAACATTGATTTTTGCACTTTAACAAAAGGATTTTGTTAATTAAAATGTGTTTATTTATTGTCCCTACTTCACCTTTTTAGGCAATTTGCATAAGAATAAAGAATGTTTTTTTTTTCAATCAAGTTTATCTATAAAGTTTTTATCTACAGATAGTATTTATAAACTATACTTGCTAAATCTTTAATTAAAAAAATTATCTACAATATTTTTAATTGTGAGTTGTGAATATTAAATAATTTATCCCAAGGGTTAATTTATCCTGATGTGTATTACTTATGATCACTTTTATGCACTAGTTTTAACGAGACTAATATTATTTAACAAATATATTAATTAATTACAAAAATAAAGCATTATTATGCAATATGTATTTTATTTACTTTTTTAATGAATTTATAAAAACAAGAAATAAAATTTAATTTTAGATGCTAATTTAAGTTTTAAAAGCAAGAATGCTAAAACCAAAATTTTAATTTGGATTGTAAAATAATACTATATATAATCAGATAATTTCTTTAAACAAAATTAGAGAGGACATGAATGTATAGGTGATGATTTAAAAAATGTAACCAAAACAATTCAATTCTGCTAACATTATTACATTCATTAATACCCTCCATCTTAATTTTCTATCTTAAACTAGCCCATGTTAACTTCATTCTAAAATATTCTTATTTCCTGCCCTAAATCCCTCTTTTTTATTTAATTATTTTTAACACTTGCCCTGAAAAATTGTGTTCGTTAGATCCCATGCCAGGAGTAAAGAAATGAAAAGCCCTTAATAACTACAATATGTATCAAAGATTCCCTTTTCTAAATTGACATATGTCAAAGAAATCCTATGAATCAGAATCAATGAAATCCGCCAAAATCTCGTAGTAAATTCAGTGAAAGGGCAAATTTCACTCTTGTGTGATGAAATAAATTAACTCATCGTCAAACTATGTATGTACATAATAAGCCTCCCATGCAACATAAATTAAGTTTTTTTTTAGCCACATATCTGCAGAATTATATTTGTATATATTATTTTAATTGTAACATTAATTAAATTTATAATCATTCTTAAGTCAGCTAAACCTGAAACTAATATAAACATTGGGTAAACATTCAAAATGCAAATCTTTTTTGCATTTATCACATCCAAGATGTTCTTACATTTATTTAATGATTAAACACTATAAGTCACATAATCTAAATTAGTATATATACTAATTTAAGAATACTTGTTTTAGTTTCAATTTAATCAAAAATTGACAATAGAAAGAGAGCTTACTTTTTAAACTCTGCGAGAAATTATTTAACATTTATTTCTGAAAGCTTATAGATAAAAGATTGCAAAACCTTATTCCTTAATGAATACCTTGTTATGTGTAAATAACAATGCAAACGACTCTTCGTTAAAATGTAATGGATAAATGAACCAATAAGGCTGTAAATAATAAAATAGGATTTTTTAAAGTGTCACAAAACAAAGTTTTGTTTACATCACATCACTAGCTAATTCCTGAACAAGTAGATTCTTGGTGGTAAAATGATACACAACCTAAAGTAGAACACTACTTTATTTAAAACATGCACTGTATGTTCAATAAATATGCAGTATATTTGTATACACATTATTTTGATATTCTAAATCTAATTTATGTGTGACTATCATCAAAATTTTGTATTTATTGTAATTTTTCAACATTGAACCAGATGGTATTCAATTAATAAATTTTTAATAACTGCATTAAGCACTAATTTTTTTATTTATTTAAATAAATTTTACATTAAAAAAAGTTATAAATAAATTTCAAAATGGTTAGCTTTCTCTCCATAGTTGATTTCCTATCAATGTATTTAGTTCCTATTTAAAATTATTTTTGTAACCATTAAATAGCTGTTAAATATGAATATTTTGAGATTTCAAAAAATAGATAAATAAATGAAATGCATTCATGATAATGTAATGCAAAATTTAAAAGACAAAACTTCATAATTCTGATGAGGGATCAATAAAATACATTTATATTCTGAAGTCATACTCAATTGTACCAATTAATTTAACGGGAAAAAGTTATTGTAAAAACTAATTACAGAAGTAAATACCTTTGATAACTTTTCCTAAACCAACTTGAAAGGTAAAAGGCTGTTGGCCAGGATCCCTAGTACTGAAAAATAAAAAAATATAAATAAGTTTCAGTAATTTAAAACACTCAATTTTTAATATGAGATTAATAAATAAACTTTTAATATGAGATTAATAAAAACATACCATTAGATAAGAAATAATAGCATGTTTAAATAACAAAGATATCTCCCTAAATATCATACATATCTACCCTTAAATCAGGATATGATTCAAAAATGAGTAAATGATGCAAATAATACATATGAGAATATGTTTTTTTTATCTAAAAACCAATAAATAATAGGCAATAAACTAATCATCGAGTGATTAAATAATAGAGGAGAATCAATTACAATTTAAAATGAATTTTACTCGAACTACAATGCGTAGTAATTAGAAGAAACCGCTTAATTTAGAAAGTTTAATAAATGTATTTAAAGTGATGAAATCAATAACTGAGGTTTCAAGTATTACTGATTAGGTGATAAATAAAAATAAAAAAATTACCTCCAAAACTTTTTCTGAGGATTTGCTAAACAACCAGTACAATGAACAGTGATCGTCTGACCCCTCTGAGGTGGATTACCATACCCCTGACGAATTATCTCTTTAGTCACACCATCACTCACTTGAAATATATTGGAAGCCATTTAAAACAATGAATAGAAGTTACAGAAAACTTTATATTAAGAGCAAAAATCGAAATCAGACAATATGCAAAAACTCCACAAAATGCCGATAACTAAAATACCGGTATTTTTTGAAAGGAAGCTACTTCCCTAACATCTAAATACTGAAAAGTATCCAGTAGTCATTTACAATGTGATTGGTCGAATTCTTATAAATGCGTTTCAAAAGCCAATCAATACTCAGCTTTCTCACGCAGGAAAGCAACAAATAGATTGTGCTCTGCAGTTAAGAAACCGGTTCTTCTTTGATTGTTAAAAGGTAGTCGCCTCAGGCGACCGGATGGTTAGGCGGGATATTAGTTATATTTAATTTCTGTTAAATTGTTTAAATATTTCATTTTCATGATTCAATCAAATTAAAGTCATGGTATTTTAATTTTCCTTTATATACTATATTCATTCTGTATATGAATCTTTCCAATGGAAATCAATACTATGGCGGCATAAGAGTGCTATTAAAAATGTAAATGTGTTCTTCATCAGTCTTCTAATTTTGCTGTATTGTAACGATACATTTTTTTTATTTATCTTGTAAAACTATATAAATTTAAACAGAAGTCCATCTTTATTTTTCAATAATGGAAGAAAATCACGCAATTAAATATTTGAGGCAACAACGAAAAGGATTTGAATTTCGTGATAGCAATATAATCTATTATAAGAAATAAATGGTGGAAAAATGAAAATTAGATGAATGTGTAAGTTGGCACTCTTCAAGCCAGATCGTTTGACCTACCGTTACCAAATTTGGCACATCTGTACTTTTAAGGGCAAAAAGTACGCACTTGGGAATAATTTGTTTGAGATTTTAATTTCAAATCTTATTTGAATGATTAAAATAATTATTTATTTGAATAATTAAATGAATTTCTAGTATTTTTTCGCTATAATTACTGAAAATATTATTGCACAAAAAAAAATTTCACACCAATTCAAAGTTTTAAAAATTGTCTTTATCAATTTAGTAGAGAAAACTTGATTAAATTGTTGTCCTGAAATTCAAACCGTACTATTCATTGTTACATCAATTTTGTGATTTTTTTCCATTGATGAAGATAAAAGACGAAAGATTTTATTTAAATCTATGTAGTTTACAAGGCGAATAAAAAATGGTGTTACAATACGCAAAATTTAGAAGATTGATGAAGTACACGTTTATGTTTTTATTAGCACTCTTACGTCGTTGGATTGGTTCCATTGTAAAGGTTCATATACAGAATGAATACAATATATAAAGGACAATTATAATATCATGGCTTTAATTTGATTGAATCATGGACATGAAATTTTTAAACGATTTAACTGAAAAATAGAACTAATTACTGTCGATTCATTTGGTCGCCAAAAGTGACTAGTTTACTAATAACAGAGATAGATTATGGATATACTCCTTAATTTTCACTCATGGAAGAAAATCACGCGATTAAATATATGAAGCAATGAAAACAGTGAAGCAATGAAAACAGAAACATATTTAATTATAAAACAATATTAAATTCATAAGTATAATGTCTATAATTTTCTGTAAAAATATCTATAATTTTTTTAATCTAGGCTACAGAATATTAAAAACAATTAAATGGATATCGTTAAAAAGATAATTTTTTGAACATTAGAATAAAGCACAAATCATTTAAGTGCAGGCATATTTTCAGAAGTGGTCACAAAAAAAAAATGCAAAAATCTCTCTTAATATTGAATAAATAAAAATCTAATTAAATTGTAAGAACATCGTTTCCTGAGTATAGGTAAGAAATTTTTTGAGGCAGATTACAAAGCCCCTGTTGTGATTTGCAAACAGACCGGCTGTGGATGCTGTTTGCTTGTGCTGCTAATTTCCAAAAATACTATCCTTTGTATAAATCTTTGCTGTGTTTTTTTGTTACCTAACCTCTTTTTTTCTGGAATATTGGTGGAACAAAACATCATGTTCCATTATCCAATTTGTTGGAATACATTCGTCGTATACCATTGGTCAATTTTCACAATAATATGATGCTCTGTGCAGTAGATTGTTGAATTACTAATTATTTATGAAATCAGAAGTCGCATCCACAATAAGAATAGATACTTGGGAAATTTTGGAAATGCTGATAAAAATATAGAGAAGAGGGGCTCAATTTACCAATCATCCTGCCCTTATTACGAGACTGCTAAATGTAATCTCAGCAAGGATGAATGCCCAGAGAATTCGTTTTGCACTGACTGTTCATCATTCTATAGATTAGAATCTGGTTATATTTAGTGAAAGTAAGGATAAAGGTGAGTGTTGTTATTTGTAGATATTTTGGGATTTAGGAATCACAGAAATTTCCAGCTTAGAATCAATTAAAAACTTTTAGTTCAGTCTTATGGTCTATTAAGAGCAAAAGGATGGTGCTTCCAAGATCTCTGCCATCCTAGCTATTACTGAGTTTACTTGCCTTTTTATTGGTATGGGCTTGCCAATAAAATTATTAATTTTTTTTCTTTTGTAATGATCTTTATTAATATTGAGACTTTGATGTTCTCCGTTTGCTTAGAGGAAAGAACATGAAACTCAAATTAGTATATATTGAATAGTTTACAATTTACATATACATAATACATATATTAGTTTACAATTTCAAATTAAGAAATATAAAAGGTATAGATACCTTTTTTTCAATCTATACAACTTATAAATCAGTTATTTCATTTCAATTTGTAGAAATCATTAAAAGAAAAGAAAGAAAATTACGCTTTCATAGTTTTTATTTACACATTACAAATATATATATATATATATATATATATATATATATATATATATATATGATAATTATTTGAAAAAATACTATCAAATAGTGTTTCAATGTACTCAATAAACTCAAAAACTATTCACTATTTATCAACATTTATATTTCTAGACACTTAGAAAGAATATAAACATAGCATGACAAGAATGTCAATGTAAATGATGAAATCAATTTTATTCAACAGAAACATCCTGGATGCTAAACAACAGTTTTTTTTAATCACCAATAAAAACATAAACATAATAACACTATTTTTTTTTTCTTCTTTTGCCTCAGAGTTAAATGAAGCACAAAATGTCCAATAATATTTTTAGGAAATCTTTAAGATACTATAAGGTATCCAGAATATGGGTTAGCATCATGGAAGTTATATAAAATAGGCATATTTAGCAACTGTCTAGAGGCTTAGAACCTTCGTCTTTTTTTTTAGCCGTATTTGGATAGTTACCTAATTTTGTGTTTTCGTTTACTATAAAAGCCATGAAATCGAACAATTTCAAATCAAGATCAAGTATTATTTTACCATCTACAAGTTTTATCCTGTGTTATTTTATAATTCTAAAAAAAATGTGGAACTTCATAATGTAAAAAATTTCCTACCCTACTTTTAAATACTTTTTTAAATATATATATTTTTTCTTTTTTTACCATTTCTTTTAAAATTAATTTCAAATTCCAAATGTGCAATTTTCCTATATGCGGTATATTAAATTTTAGAAAGCGATCTGAAATTAAGCGTTTAATTTCATTGTGTTAAAATTTGTTACTTAAAACTACTTACACAAAGGTTATATTAAAATCGATACAAAGGTATTAGGTTTCGAAAGTTTGAGAGAGAAAGGAAAACTAGAAAGTTTAACTCGACCATGTTAATAGTGAATATAATCATTTACACAGTTTTCATCAATGGAAGTCAAACAGCCGGTAATTTGAGTGTGTAATTGGTGGAAAGTATGCTTATGCTTTAATTCGGCCATTTATAGCGAATGATTTTTGATTTGCAGCATAAATAATTTAGCCCTAAGTACAAAACGACTAAAAATAATGTTACGATATCTTCACTGCATTATCGGATATTCAGAATGTCAAATAACGTCAGTGATATTGTCACGTAGATACTTTAGTGTGGAGCGCAATGACACACACAAGAAGTAGAGCTAAACCAATTTATTAACTCAACTCTGAACTGAGAATATAGTGACTGACAAATCTGCTTTTATACTAGCAGGGAAAGTTGGAGAATACTTTTCTGGAGACAGTAAGAAAAGTCCAGAACACTTGTCTGGTAAACTAAAGAAATGTCCAGAATCTTCTGGAACATGAAATAAAGGGAAACATAAAATCAAGGAATTAAATATTTACACAAACTGTGAATCGCATTGTCTCTAGTGGGATTCGAATTTACAATCTCTTAATTATGAGATCAGTGCTATGACCATTCAGCTATGGAGAGTCGATTGCCTCTTTTCAATGCAGTAATATATCGTAAAATATCTTATTTTAATAGAGTATTGAAGATTATTCATATGCCTAGATTTCAGATTATATAGGCTACAATGAAGAAGAGGTAACAATAATATCACAGATTCTTATCAACAATATTTGTCAATTTGTCTTAGGTACTGAGGGTTCATATAGCTACTTTGGATATGTAGAGTCATTATCTGAAACAATATATTTTGTAGAATGTTGTCAATAAACTGACCAATTTACAGTTCTTTCATTTTCTGAAGCAATTAGGGTTTTTTTTTATCAAAGGTTTACTCTCATAAAGTGTATCTGAACATTCAAATACATTATTCGTTCAGAATAGAGATGAATAATCCACTATTTTTTTAATAACAAATAATTTTGCTATTGTTATTTTTAAATATTTGTTCGAAATATCTGTTATTTCAATCATATTATTAATTAAAAATTATTAATTAATATTAAATATAAAATTTATTAATTGTAATTAATTCGTAATTTACTAATTTAATTTACTAATTTACTAATTAATTTAAAAATTAATTTATCTATTTCAGCTTACTTCTTAAATTTTTTTTCTCAAAACGATTTATTTAACTTCTTTATTAAAGTAAATCTTTTTCTAAAAAATTTGAATTAAATATATATGTTATTTCTTTAAAATGTTTACTTTAGTTCTATATTCTACCAATAGATGGTGCCAGCAGTAAACAGAATATATGCAGTCAAAATCAGTCATGTCACAAGCAATTAAAAATGATCTGTATGGAATAGTGCATCGTCAAATACGAATATCGGAAAGTCAAGGTCACTCCCATAAAGTGGAGTGATGACTACGCACTTTTCAGTGAAGCCTCACACTTTCCGGTGAAGTCACCTCTCCGAAAAATTTCAGTGATATACGATAATTCCAAGAATAACCAGCCCGTTCACTTCAGTGGATAAGGGACTTTCCCTATGCATGATTGAACGAGAGTTTCCATTGGACAGATCGTATGGATTGTTACTTCCTGTAACTATCCAAGACCTGTAATCGGATTATACCAGCAAAATCGTATTAAGGATTTGAATCAAACCCCTCTTTGAAAAGTATTGATCACTATTTGTGACTTTTTGATATTGGTTACGTAATAACCGCTCGTAAAATATTCGTTATCCCTAGTTCAGAATAGGGATGACGAATATTTTACGAGCGGTTATTACGTAACCAATATCATAAAGTCACAAATACCAGTGATCAATACTTTTCAAAGAGAGATGTGATTCAAATCCTTGATATGATCTTACTGGTGATATTTCGATTACAGGTTTTGGATCAGGATAGAAAGTAACAATCGATGCAGTATCACTGAAATTTACCGGAGCGGTGACTTCACTGCAAAGTAACAATCGATACAATCTGTCCAATGGAAGCTCTCGAACGAAACAAAAAAAGAGAAATCTGTGAATGGTTTGAAAAGTGAACGGACCGGTTGTTCTTGGAATTATCGTATCATTAAATTGCATATCACTGAAATTTATCGGAGCGGTGACTTCACTGGAAAGTGTGAAGTCGCCGCTGCACTTCATGAGAGTGATCTGGACCTTCAGATATTCGCATTTGATGATGCACTATTCCATACAAATCCTTTTTAATTGCTTGTGACTTGACTTTGCATATATTCCGTTTACAGTTGGCGCCATCTATTGGTAGAATATAGAACTAAAGTAAACAATGGGGTCAATTCATGTGACGTAAAAATCACATGTCATGAGCTATCCGCTCATGGCATTTAAGTTTCATCCGCACCGCTTTCGTCGATTAGTCGGCCATTAACGTTCTCCGCCAAGTATGAAGTGGATTTTTTGTTTACATTTGAAGTTATAATTTTTGAGTCATTTTCTTTCCTCTTATTACGTGTTTACAGAGGAAATACTGGTGTGCTGATGGATGCATGCTTTAATGCGAAACACAAGGTTGGTTGGTTGGTTGTTTTATTGGCACAAGAGCCAGTGTAGGCTATACTGCGCCAGACGTATGGTTAATAAAAGTTTTTCCTAATACAACCTAAAAAAATAACTTTCATAGGAAAAAAAAAGTTGCATTAAAAGTCGACGTTAAAATTAAAACGAAACGGTGGAAAATTGAACAAATTTAAAATTATGAAGTTTAAATGGAATTATAAAAACCCATTGCCCTAATAAATTTAAAAAGGTTTTTTTGAGGATTCTCTCCCAACAGCGATGGCATGTCTGGTGATGAGGAGTTAAAATACCGTAAACGATGAGAATTAAAAACTGGACATTCAATTAAAATATGTTTCACACTAAAATCAGTATTACATACAGCACAGATCGGTGCTCTCTCACCGAAAAGGAGATGACGATGCGTGAATCGAGTATGCCCTATACGAAGGCGAGTCAACTTGACATCAACCTCTCGTATAGGGATTATAGGCCAGAAATGAATTGTAGGTTTGACAAAATGTAACTTATTGTTAGTTTGCATGTCCCATGCCTTTTGCCAAGTGGAAATAATTATTGACGAACTTTCTCGCATCATAATATGGAAGGCCACATGTCAGAAAGGATGTAGCCTGTTTAGCAGCAGAATCTGCCTCCTCATTTCTGGAAATACCCACATGATCAGGAATCCAGCAAAACATGACATTGAATCCCCTATTTTGTAAAATTTTCAATGTAGACAAAATCCAAATAGCAGTTGGGTGCATCCCTTTATGACAATGAGAGACTGCTTCCAAAGCACTCTTACTGTCAGTATAGATTATAAAATCACGCTAAGAAGAAGACGAGATCTCCTGAAGAGCACAGAAAATTGCCACTAACTCAGCCGTGAATACAGAACAGCGGTCGTGTAGGCGATAGCTCCGTGTATCAGATGGAAGTACGATGCCACAACCGACATGTCCATCCGATTTAACATTTAATATATAATGTAAAATGTAATGTTTTTTTTCTACTCTTTTTCTATACCAATATACGTTTTCTCTAGAGAGCTCTTTGTTATTTGGAAGCATCAAATGCCATCAAGTGTCATTTGTTCCTTCGTGCTAGGTGGGTTTGCTCTTCGGCGGTCTAAACAAGTTTACAGTATGGCCTCTGGCTAGATCGGGATGCCGCTTGCATACCATGCATGCATCCTATATATATAGGCTGTCTGACTGGTAGCCGAAGGAATTATGCTCCTTGGGCAGCAGTTGCGAAGTCACAATATTGCACAAAATATACCTTAAAGGACACAGTAGAAGTATAGGAAAGGAATCATTGCAGTGATGTACTACTATTCAGTTTGTAAGCCTGAGATTGTTACATAAGTGAAATTAAAACTGAGGACATGTGTGGATGATTCTTTAGATGGAAAATAGTCGACGGTTACAATGTAGCTAAACTCAAAAATGTAAATGGAAGTGTTTCAAAAATTAGGAATCACTCAGATTGTCATATCTACTTCAGAATAATATTTACTTATATTAATATCCTGTTTTAAAGCAACATTAGGGATATTTTGGGATGGAGCCTCGTAATTTTTAACCAAGGACAGATGATGAGGGCTAAACCTTATCTCGTATCTCCCTCTCCTGATTTCAAAATGGAAGAGCACTGGCCTGTGCTTTTAATGTTTACTGCAGGATTTAGCGTGCACCAGATCCCTTACGTGGCAGTTCTTAGATGGAATTATTTTTCGAACCTGGAACTCTTTGGTCTCAAGGATGAGACTTTACACCAAGCCACCATGGCCTGACAGACATATAAGACGTATGAGAGCAATCATTCTTAGGTTAAAGGCCAGCAGTAACCATCAAAAGGCACTGACAATATATGACAGCAGATTTAACTTGATAGCTTCCAACATCCACAAGTACAATAATTTCAGGCAAACCGAATACATAGCATTTGAGAACATGCTATTACCCTAATAGTATATATATATTGTACAATATTGTATAATACAGTTGAATATTAAATGATATAATATTGCACAATAATGCATATATTGTGAAAGAGGATGTGCTACCTGGATACGAGTTCAGATGCCTCTCAAATGCGTGCCCAATTTCATTCATGACAAGTAACTGTCGGTGAAAACAAAGTGTTAACTGGATACTAGAGCAGTTGACCTATGTACATTGCTAAAGGTTTTCTGTCCAATCTTATTCACGTCACATAATCACGTGGAGAAGCATTCAAGACCTATTTATAACTTAGAAAATCTTACTGAGCTTTATTATTAAATTGGCGATGGTTTGTTGATTTAAAGTTCTATTATTCTGTATTCTATAACAGATCATATACAATATAGAAATGACAGGGTAGATTTATCAAGATATTATATGCAACATGTTCATCTATTTATAACTGTAATGGGAGCAGATTGTTCTTCATGTGTGATTATAACCATTTTCACGCAGCCATGCTGGATGAATGCCTTAAAGAAAAGAAACCATTTATTGGACGTACCTGATTTGAGCCCCATTCAGCATGCAGTGGACATATTCGAATGATGGGTTGCAGAACATCATCCAAAATATAACAATTTTCAAAATTTTGGACATTATTAATTCAAAAATGGGACGACTTACTGCAAGAAGAAATGGGTGATGATGTAGAGTTAAGCCAATCTAAATGTTGTACTGAGTATATTAAAGAACACAGATTAACTAATTTTCATAAAAATCATATAGATTTTTTTTATAGAAGAGACACAAACTTTTTCTCTGAGAAGAATTATCCTTACATTTTTAAATACTGTGATATTTTTACCCTACTTCTTTTGTTCTGTATTTTATTTGTATTAAACAAGTTTTATATCTATTTCTTTTGTGCTTTTTCGACATAATGCACACAAAAATGTTATTGGACATCAGTATTTATTGAATATTCTCTTAAATTTATAAGCTGATTCATTATTAATAAAACAATAATCCACAAAAAGAAAAGGAAAAAAAAAATGTATTCATTGAAAAAATTTAGAATTGTCACAAGGACCATAACTAAGTTTTGATTTGAAATCCCCTAAAATTCTAATCTTTCCTTGCAACATAACAGCGTGAATACCATAATTTGCAGCCAGGCTAATCTGTAAGTTTTTCATTTCTTATCACAAAAACATTGTTAGTTTGATGTTGAATCATTTTATTTGAACACAACGTTAAATCCTCTATTGTAAAGTCTAAATTGTTCCTTGCCAGTAGTGGGTAGATGTGAAAAAAATAGAGAAGTCTGAAATTTGTTTTTAAAAATCGATGAGTAAAACAGAGGAAGAATCATTTACAATAATTACAAATCAGACGACATTGAAATTAAATGTTTTATAAAGTATATACAGTTTTCATTAAAATACAAAAATAACAACAAATTAAGACATGTGCACATATTTAATTCAAAACATTTAACTTGTGATTTTTTTTTAAAGATTTGAAATGAACAAAAATTTTAACACAGCTCTTTTTTTTTTTAAAGAATATGAAGGTAAAATTGAAATGAAAACTGTATGTATGATAGTTAGAAAATCAATATAGTTTTGTAAAAAAAATTATGTAAGGAAAAAACAACACACATTTTTTATGAAAACATTAGATTTTATTTAAGCTTTGGTTCATCAATAAAAACATCAATAACAGACAGCTCTTCTACAGTGTCATTTTTTCTCCGCGAGTTTTGTTCAACTCTGCAGCGATTATAAAGAATCACTTATTTTTAAATATTTGTTTTGAAGAAGAGAGAAGTGGTCATATCTGAAAATAAATCAAAAAATAAAATAAAGGATTAGGAATATTGTTTCAGGTATTTGTTTGTTTTTTCGTTATTCTTGCATAGATAGATTTGCCAGGTGCAATGTTCGTTATGATTATGATCTTCTCTCAAAGACTGCTTAACTTTTTACATCTTTACACAGAAATGAAACTTCTGATGTTGCAACAAATTATAGACATATAAATAGCTAATTAAAGTTAGCTAAACAACAACACTAACATTTAGTTAAACAATAATCAACATTTACAAATAATACACGTATTTATACATATATATAGATATCCAAGTTAGTTCTCTGATAAACAAAACAGATAAATAATAATTTTTGAAAGAATTGGTTCTACGCAATCTTCAAGCACCTTGTAAAATTTTGTATGTATATAACTGATAAGATATTAAATGAATAAAACACTACAGGTGCTTATAATAGGTGCAGTTTGTTTCAATAAATAAAGAAAATAGATATATGTGTGTTAATGATATAACAAGTGCACAATGGATGCTGATTTCAAATATATTTTTGATTTCTTATTTTTTTCTGTCTCACGATTCGATTTTTAACCAGACTAGGAAAATATGAAAGACAACAAGTTTACCGAAACATCTGTTTTAACATACAGTTCAAAACAGAGTCGCATCTTTTCTTCTATTAAGAGAACATATTTTGTCAACATTAATTTTAAGTGCATGATATATCATTCCTCACTGTAGCATGAGTAATCTCTTTCATCTCGGTCACAGCTAGGCTTGTAGCAGCATTTAAAAACATCTTCGAAATATACACAACGAATGTTATGTCCCCCTCGACCTGTTGACAAAAAAAGAGGGCTATACTTCGTCTAAAACGAATATATTTATTTTGCAGCCCAAATGTTCCCGAGCTCAAGTGAAACAACAAGCTCCCATCCAGCACAATGGTCTGAATTTACAAGTCAGAGTTGATACCACTTTTTGTCTCTGTATTTGAGCAACAACTGATGTGACTTGTCCGACAGGATTTCAGCTTCGGACATCATGTTGACAGTGACATCTTCGAGCTTGCTCAAGTGTTCTCCTCTTTCATTAAGTGCCTGAAAAATGAAAAGAATTGTTGTAGTAAAACACTAGCTCTTGAATTTAAATCACTTAAATAAATCAGATTATTAATACAAAATGCAGCGACAGATTTAAGCTTTTTACAGCTGTAGACAGTGCACGTTATGATTCTCCTCTTTCATAACTAGGCAATTCTACATCAAATTCCCCCCACACATTCAAGATTTACTTTTTCAATTTTTTATTTCAGCTATTTGGTGAAGACAAATGCTTGTATTTAGTACAAATGAAAAAAAGGAGCCGTGTAAAAACATTCTTGTGAAAGTAATCATGTGTTTAGTTAGAAAAGCTATAAGTTGTTTTTTAAAGAATTCTAAGTATCCTAATTATGAATTAATGATTTCTTTATTTACAAATAGAAACATTATTTTAATAAATTAAAAGAAATTAATAAACTTCAAACAAATATATCAGTAAAAATTATTATTTTACAAGATTAATCAAGTTGTATACAAGATTAATCAAGTATATTCAACTAATATAAAGAGCTAAATGACTAATATTCGAGTATATAAAACAGTGAATATGGTATTCCCAAAACTTACTCGCATATTCTTCCATAAAAGTCTTATCCTTGTTTCTCTGCATAAAATTGTGGATCTTGGGTATGGCCATGAATATTCTGCATGACGTTGGTGAACGATAGTTAGGAAATACAGATCTTTGGCATGAATCGAGCATTTTTAATGAATCTATCACGAAATTATGTAAATTTGATCGCCTTGTTGTCAGTCGATTGACACCAAAATTTGATACGAAATTAGATTTGTAATCACAAGAAAATGTACCGAATTACATTGATTTAAATCATTGCACTTTAGATTTATTGGATTTACATGCATGTGGAAATAGAGACCAACAAACAGCCAACCGTTTGAAAATTAGTTCAAAATTTGAAAGATATCTTTATTCTAGATGGTAAATCTATGTTCTAAATTTTATCTAACTAGTCCTTTTCATTTTGTAGTTATCGAATGCACTTGTGTTCAAATAGCTTCCTGTGAATGGATTTAGTTTAAAATTTGACAGAAATCTAACAAATGGGTTGCAATGCTATATACCAAATTTCAGCCGTCTAGCTCTAAAGTGTTTTTGAGTTATCACGTTCACAAGAAGATAGGTATAAGGCCAAAGATGTGTTTTTCAAATTCAGGAAGGTCTTATATGTGGAGATTAATCAAAATTTTGAGTTCCAATTTTTTGACAATTACAGTACTTCTTCTATACTTTGTGTAAGAGAAAGTAAAAACGATCAATTTATTATACCTTATTAAATAAGTCAACATAAGCCCAAATTGTAGCCATAAAATTTTATCTGTATTTTTTTATAAACTTGCCAGCTAAGTTAGAACTTTTTTTTTTCAGTTGACCTACTTTTGGCCTCTCTCAGCTCAACAGGTTAAAGCAGCTTCCTAGTAGGAAATCTGCACTAATCTTAAGTTTGAAAAACCTATGCTCAGCCTATTACCAGACCTGCAGTTGAAACTAAATGATATACTGAAAAAAATTCAAATTGAATTTTATTACAATACAAATTGCCTATTCTTGAAATTAATGGAGATTTATTGGTTGTAATATGATCCCCTCTCAAGAGTCATATTTTAGCAATGGTGTCAATTAGTTGTACTAAAGAGGAAGGTTATAATAATAATAATACTAAAACAAATATTATATCAAATCAAACCCTTTTAAATATAATAAGAGATAAATTCATTAAGTCGCAACATAATTAGCATAGTTTTCATCATTGTAAAAATGTAACTAAATGAATTATTTCATAAATTTTGATACATTTTCATATTTTGATCATTTGAGCTGAAAAATTAGTATCAGATTTGTGTATGCAATTTATTTCAATATATTAAATTATATTTTAGTAGTAATAAAAAAATCTGAACTTTAAATCCTTATGAATTTAAAATTAGTACCTGTCTGGCTTTTAACAAGTCACCAGCAAGTGAAGAGCTTTGAGCTTTAACTTGTTCCACGGTTCCTCCAGGATAATGGCGTGCAACATTTTTTGAGCTTTTCCCACTCGCCTCACCAACTGAAAAAGGAAATTTTCTTGTCATAAACAATTTTTCTTCAGGCACTAAATTTTAAAATTTTTTTAATAGCAATTAGCAAAATGATATGAAAGGACAGTAAATATGGGAATTATTTATCACATTTCTTAAGATATTTAATATAATTTTTTGATTCAATTTAATAAGATGCAAGAACACAAGTGCAGCCTCAAAAATTTAATTTTAATTAGTCAGAAAAAATTACATTCTGAAACCATATTATGCTATATTTTGATGGACCTGGTAATTCTGTAAATGAACATATGAAAACACACCTGAGCTGGTACTTCACTTTCTTGATTTCAAATCTATATTAAAGTAAGGATATTTGAACAACAACAATTAAACAATTGTGCACCAGATTCACAGATGTATGGAATTTTTCGTTTATTATGTTCCAGATTTGCAACCCTTTAGTAGATGAGATATTGCCAACATATTACTTGCCTTTTAATTATTAAAAAAAAGAAAAAAGAATGGCAAGTAAATCTAAATGGCAATACAAAAAACAATCTTGAAATAAATTCCTTAAATGTAATCCTTTAGTTAAAAGCAGATTAAATATATTATTTAATAAACAATTAAATACAGTTCAAAACAAAATAAATTCTTACACATGAGGATAAAATAATTTATGTTATAATACATAAACAAACGAAATATTTTTTAAAAAAGATAATAAGCACATTTTAATAAAGTTACAACAACCAGTTTTCATAATTAATGAGAAAGGGAAAATTGTCATCCATCAGACATCTTTTAACAGACTTAGATTTCTTATGCCTTATTTTTTACATAGAAAAGATAAGATGAATTAATTATAGTTAGAAAACTTTATTGATACCCAGTTTTGACAATTATGTTCCAGATTTTTATTTTACAATCCTATTTCACTTTTAAGTATGAGAAATTCAGAAAAAATAAAATTACAAATTTCTTCTTATTTAAAATAGATACAAATTATCAATACATTAAATTAAATTAATTTCAAAGAAAAGATTCATACAGAGTTCTTCCTTGTCCAGTATACTCGGACCTCCACCAAAAAGTCCCTTGAAAAATCCCTGTTTCGGAGGTTCTGGCATTTCTTTAGTAAGAAACAAGGTACCCATCATGTCTTGAAGCAAATTTCTGTAAAAAAGAAATATAAAATTCTCATAGGATTTGAAATGTTCTGTAAATAAAAGCGATATATCTACTAAAAATAGGAGATAATGTGCATGTTGGTGTTCTTCAAGTTAAATTGTTTAACCAAAGTAAATCCGGCACAAATATATTTTGAAGCAATTTTTTTTTGAAATTTTATGGAATTTTAAAATAAAAATGAAAAGTAGATTTTTTAAAAATTATTTTGTGACTACTTCCTAATATATTACTATATAAAACGAATATCTATACCACTTTAAATAATACAATACCTTTGTAATGATACTGATTTAATTAATGTTAATCCAGAATTTTGGCATTTTTTAAAATGTTATTTTAACAATTATTTCTCTTTGTGCATCGAATGTGTGATACAATTTTCATTGTGTCACCAAATATTAAATCATAAGATTTTCTTCCCTTATTGAAAACTCAGGATGAGCTATTCTATTTACTAATGAACAGTATGCTTGAAAAAAAAGAATGTGAAATTATAATACAGCAAAAAATGACATGCTAATCTATACTTATAAAGCTCAATGTGTGTGTGTGTGTGTGTTCGCACTCTACAGGCCAGGTCATTTGACCTACAGCTACCAAATTTGGTACATGTATACCTTAGAGGGCAGGAATGTGCACCTGGGGTCCCTTTTTTTGAATTTTTAATTAGAATTTTAATTATTAATTAAAAACTAACTTTTCTGCCAAAAAAAAATCGTTTCTTTCCCAATTTTTCAGTTTTTTTCCCCGCCAACAGTAATGAGGCTAGGGTTAACATTTTTCGGCCGATTATTTCAAACGATTCTGTTTATTTTCTTAATGTTTTATGCATTTAAAATTAAACATTGTTAATTAATCCATCTTTCAAATTCATTCTGAAGTACTTTTGAATTAAGATAACACAGAATAAAGGAAATGAAAAATTTCTAATCTGCATAGCGTTACCCCAACTGGCGCAGAAAAATTCACGTATTTGCGTTACCGTAACTGGCGTTGATTGTTGACATGACAACCATTATTAACGGATGATTTAAATTATTTTTATGTTAGTTGCATGCTTTTGTAATTAAATTGTATTTATATTAGTTATATATTTTTTTGTATATGCTTATAGTTTTAAGTACATCGTTTTTTTAAGTAGCTTTTTTAAACCTGTTTTCGACCGATTATTTTAAACGATTCATTTTATTTTCTTAGTGTTTGATGCTTTTAAAATTAAACATTGTGAATTAATCAATCTGTTCACTATGAATCTCAGAAAATTTTGTTGACAAATTCTTGAGATATTACATAAATTAAGAAAGATATTCTTTAGTGCCCATAAAGTTAAAACGCTCAGTGACTCTGTTATCAGTAATCATACTATAAAAAAATGCTTTGTTTCAGTAAAAAATATTATTATATTAATTGTAGATTATTTCTTTCCACTTTAATTTAAAGCATAAATTCTACGAGAGGTAACAGAAAATTAGAGAGATACATATTACATTATGAATGAAGGCCTTTATAATATTATGAGTGAATTATATGATTATCAAAATTTGAAGTTTTAAAATATTTTGATGAAGAATCTATTAAAGTTGGAATTGCGTAAAATATTTAATTATTAAAATTTAAACGAACATTAAGATTGGCGAACCGGCTGGTCGCCAAAGGCGGCTAGTAATTAATAAAATGAAAAAAATTAAAAAGATATACCAAAAAATAACGAATTACTACTTAAATGATGAAATAAAAAACAACAATTTAGATGTGAACAAATATAATCACTTACGAGAACTAATCGTAAATGAAATTTATATAAAGAGTTGACAGTGACAACTAATTAATTGAAATCAAATATTACCCAAAGGATGCAGAAATAGTAAATTTCTGAACCTCGGATGGAGAACAAAGATATAAACCATGGCCATTCGCACTAATACAAAATGTCCGAGCCATTCTGGAGAAGTTCCTGGAAAATTTTATAAACTTTCAGTGATTGAAATTTGCCAACAAAATAAATTTTTATTACTTTAAAAAGTTGTAGACATTTTTTCACTATTAATTTAAAAAATCTGTATTATGCAAGTTTAAAGGATAATTTAATAAAAGTCCCTAACAAAAACTTTTAGAAGAAAAATAAAAAAAACTAAGAAATAGTAAAAAATATATTTACTTGATATTAATTACAGGTAAAAAATCTATATGGAGTAACTGTCTCAGACTTGGTAAACTATAGATATTCATATGACCAGTGGCAATGTAGCATACTAAACATGTTCCTAAAAGAAAAAAAAATGTTTATAATAATGTATAAATTAAAACAAGGATACATTACACAATACTTTTAATATATAAAATTAAAACTTTTTGGCATCTTGAAATGTAACTAGGGAAAAAATACTTTTGACAGAAAATTCTTAAAAAACATTTATATATAACATACGACATAACTTATTTATAACATAAAGCAGAAAATACAAGTGTATTTGTTACAAGAACTCCCACCGAAATGAGGGGCAAGACAATATTGAAGAAATTTAATTTTTATGAATTTTAAATGATCCTTATCAATGTGTAAGGTAAGGTAATTCTTGATTACTATTCTCTGTACCTTCAAAGTAAGAGAGAAGATATAAGGAAGGGGACCCCCCTACACTAAGTGGTATTTTTCAGATTGTTCACAAAAATACCAAATAGAAAAGAAAGCAATTGTTTTGCATCATGGCAATAAAAATCATGATATGAAAGGGCTTCGGTATGTACCATAGCAATGATGTTCAGGAAAAAAATGAAATCCCTGAATGAAAAAAATGAATAGACTCATTTTAAATTATTCAAAGTTGGATACAAAAATGAAGCACAGGGTTCAGCTGCTAGACGAATGAGCAGACAACACTGGAGATTGTGACCAAAAATAAATAAAAATTGCATAAATGAGATACATTTTAATAAGTTTTAAGTGCTATGTCATAAGTACTATAAGACATTCTTACTGAAAACAATGCATGATGCATCAGCTTTATATATAAAATGATCAATTGTTACCTGGATCTTTAAGACAAGATACATCAGCTTTTATAGCATATGATGTATCTGAAATAACATTTCTGTACAACGCAGTTTGAGAAGGCAAGAGAACCACATGCGATCGTCGCTCTGAGGTTAAGACGGCAAACTGTTTCTCTCTGCGGTCTAAGGAAGACGAAGATGGTCGACTTGTTAATCCTATAAGAGAGAATGGGAAGTAAGAATCAAAATACAGTTTATAAGATTTCAAAATACAGCACATTTCTCATAACATACAATGTTAAATGATCTAAATGTTTTATATCATTTTGATATAAATAAGTATTATTATTAAAGTGAACACATGCTTTACAGGACTAATTATAGGATTTAGAATAAAAAAATTTAAATTTTCAATAATAAAAATTTAAAAAATTAAAACTTGGGGACAAAGGACAAAGTTTTGCATATTTAATTAAGGACATAAGTTTCATGAGTGAAAGTTCCATTTCATGGATATAAGGAAAATGAGTTTCTTTAATATCGTTATATATAAAGATGTATAATGCAAAATATTAAGCATAATAATGATTTGATCTCAAGTTTGTAGGCATTAATGTTAATTTACGTATGCTTTAATCAGCTTGAATAATTTTCTTTATTATTTTTTTTAATAATAAAATTATATTTTGTAATAATAAAAAATGACTGCATAGGTATGTACCAATCTATTAATGTTCTACTGGGCAAACTATTGAGCTTTGCACAACCAAATTTGGCATAAACATACTTTAGACTATTGGAATTCATAGCCTTAGAGTGATTTTTCTTTTAAATAAATAATACTTTTTGATAAAATATTGATGTTACTCCATGAGCACTTCTAACAATATAATAGCACAAAAATTATTTCTGAAAAAATATTAAACAATGTGAATTTAGTTATTTCACAGCTTATTCCTGAATTCATGGCAATTTTTAAACAGTATTTATATGCATGATTTCGAACATTACTTTCCCATTGTTGAAATAAAATTTAAATTTTCCTTACAAATATTTAATCATTTTATTTTCCATCATTAATAGCTAAAGAATCAAGGACATGTCATTTTGATATTCTTTTGCAATTTCGCAATAGTTTATTTCTTATTTTATTTCATAAAATTTGGATTTATAAACCTCCGATATATTAAATAATATAGAGAATATGCGGAGAGATAATAATAAAATTATCTTTTCAGCATGTTTCAATACATATTAATAGCAGCTGCTGGAAATGTTTATATAATATAAAAATGCACTGTCCAGCATTAATTTTGGAATTAACGGCACATTTTACTTTAGAAATAAGAAATTGAAGTTGTAGCACCTCTTGAGAGAATGTCCAATGTGTTAGATGAGCATGAACTCTTACACTTTTTATCAAATTAGAAGCCATTTCTCGTCTAATGAAATTTAATGCACCAATATTCTTTGCTGATAGAATAAAATAATGCATTAGAAATTATCAAATAAAAGATTATCAGCGATCAAAAATTGCATAAAAGATATAACTGAAAGCAAAATGGAAAATAATTAAAAAAAAATAATTATTCTACTAATATTTCTCAAATATATTTCAATTAATATCTTTTTCTTATCAATAAGCAAAAAAAAAGTTTTAATTTATAATATCAAAAGACTTGGATGATAATGCATACTTTTTACCGTACTTTGCTGAATCATTCCAGTCTGAGTAATTTAGAATTGTATATTTTGGCAGTAAATGTGTTAAGAAATGCATTTTTTTTTTTCCAAATGAGCATAGAGTATAATAAATTGTGATCTGTTATTTTTAAAATAATTAATAATTCTCTGCTGGTGTCTTTTGAAGAAAGGGAAAATGATATTAAAAGTATATAGTAATTTACTTTTCTTTTCCTCTTTCTCTTTTTCTTTGATAGGTTCTATAGAATCAGGTATCACATTTCCAGCAGCATCAAGAAAAGAAACATTGAGGATCCCTCCTTTGAGACGATAAATTGTTCCTGAAATTACAAGAAAAAGTATAGCGTTAAGACACATTTGAAATTTGAATAGAATTCTTTATCTATTATGCATATACTTATGAAAAAAAAAAAAAACTGAGATAAAACAGCTTTATCAGATAGTAGTGTTATTGGAGGAATAAGAAGATAATATTCTTTATTTTAATTAAAAAATATTCAATTATTTAAATTATAAAAATTTTAAATAATCGAATTTTAACAATGAAATAAATTTCCTGGAAAATTCATCATGCATTCACAGGTGACATAAAGCATGTAGAAATTTCTAAGATTTCACATAAATAGAGTTTTTTTTTAAAGTTATGAATAATAACAAATAATTACTACTCATTCATAGTTATTAAATTGTTCATTTTAAAGCCATATATCCCTTTTTAACAATTCTATAAATTTTTAAGGCAAGCTTATTTGTAGTTGCTTAAAGCATCACACAATAAAACCACCACTCATCTTATAATTATTATCTCATAAAGGAGAATTTTTATCAATCTCATAAAATCTCAACCTCAATAATGAAAAATTCTATGCTACTTATATAACGAAATAATCTTAGTTTAAAAATTTAAAATGCTGTATTCATCAAAAAACATCTCAAAAGCCTATTTTCCAGCGATATATTCAAAAATATTTTAAATTGAATATGGAATTGTACAACAAATTTTATGTTAAAAAAATTGACTATGATACACAATCTTTAGAATTTATTAATAGTAATAGCAGTCACCACATTGTATACACAGAAACTTTCTAATCGAAGTAGCACCTACCATTTAGAGAGAGTTAAAAATATCTACATTCTAAATCACAAAATTAATTTTTTAGAGCAATATACTCTACTTTTCAAAACTGATATAGTCATAAAATTCAAATATTTTCTGTTCTACTCTTCAAGCTATAGCAGATATTACACTATTTAGAATTTTTTAAGGTAACTAAAATATGATAAATACACAAATTACATATTATATTCACTACTGAATTTGTTAAGGTTAATTAAAATGAGATAACAGTCCTTTCCATCAAAAGTCCTTTCTCAAGAAATAGCACTGAATTTAGCATCCAGATTCAGACACTTTTAATATATGCCTTTTTCTAATCATATTTATAGCACATTCATAAAAGGTAAAATCATCCTAATATTTATGATAATACTAACTAAATATTTTAAAGATATTTTGTTATATTTTTTCAATTACTGTACAAAGAGTTGGAACTATCAGATGATAATGCTTCAATAAGTTTGTCTTTTACTGAGGATTTTAATTTTGACAAGAACTATCTATGTCACTGAAATGAAATTCATTCAGAGGTACACAAATTTAAGGGTATTCACTTACCACTGGGCGATATAATTACTGGCTGTAGAAGACGAGATTCTCCAGGGGGAGGTATAATAAGCAGGAAGACAAGAACAGATCCCATGCTTGTGCCAACCCACAAGCTTGGACTTGGACATGAATCTTTAAAAGAGGAAAAAATAGTCACTTTTTAATTTGAATCATTATTTCTAAATTAAATAAAGATTTAGAAAACACATTCAGATCAAACTCTAATTTAGATGCTAAATTTTGATTGAACTTATCATGCAATTTTTAAAAAAATGGAACAAAAGAGAAGCAGTAAAATATAAGAGAAACGGTTTTTAAAAGAAAATTTATCATTATATTTGTATATTTATAAAACAATCATTAGAAGTAAAACAAAAAATCAAAGATCTTTTCGATTTAGGTGACAGCAATTGCATATATTGTGCAGCAAGCAATAATAAAGCTACATATTGTGGATTATCTTTGTATTGTGAGTAAAAAATATTTTCATGTTTTTTTGCCCTGAAACAGTTAATAATGAAGAATTTTAAGGAACATGTTAATTTCCTCTTAAAAGCAACATTTTATGAAATTTCTTCAAGTGTTAAAGAATATGAATGCTGATTCTTAAATTATTTGAAACATGCATTACACGCCAAAAAAGTACGATATAATAAATCTTCAGTTATAGAATTTCTTTTAATCAAACCATTCTCATTAAAATGATTAAAATTAAATGTCTAAGAAAACTCTTGTTTTTCAAAAGATTAGAACAAAAAAATGTTATTTAGAATAACAATAAAACATCCAAATGTATAACTATATTTACCAGTTTTTCCACCATATGATTCACAAAACCTTAAGAAAACAACACATTCCGAATTGGCAGAATCTTCGGTATTGATATCCTTGATACTTGAAGTGCTAGAACTCCGAGATCTTGAAAATGTATTTTCAAATTTTTCTGAAATAAATGCTAATGTAAGCCTCTCGGCTAAAAAAAAGTTCATTACTAAAAATTAAAACTAATAAAAAAAATATAACTTTCACCAATATATATAAAATAAAACTTTCTCAGAAAAAAACGTAAAGTAAAAGACATTGTTACATTAATAAGAAATAATTTTCTTTATTATTTAAAACAACTGTATTAACATTAATTTTACATAATTAAATTTAATTAAAGACAATTTTACTATGACAAAGAAACAAATGCATTGATATAATAAAATGGACTATAGATAGAATATAGTTAGTTACCTTGAGATCGAGCATGACGCATCTCGGCATGCATTGATCTTCTGTGGGGATGAGATCGACTAGTTGGACTTAAAGAGGTATTTTCCGATTGCTGAAATAAACAGTATTTATCAATTTATTTTGAAAAATATTTCATGAAAGCTTTCAGATTAATCCAAATGTATAGAGTGTGACAAAAAAGACAATTTTTAACATAACTTTATTGAAAATAAATTAACAAAATATAACAAATAATAATAAGAATATATTTTTACTAATAAATAAATTTAATTGTTTCAAATTGGTCGCTTTTTGCAGCGACACAGAGGTGCAAAACACTTATTAAAATTTTTAGCAATGGGCTGCAAGTCTTCTATCTAAAATCTGTTCCAGTCGAAACGATTACTTTAGTGTTAAAACTTTTGTGTGTTTTAGTGTAGGCCCTAGACTCTAAAACGGACCATATACTGTAACCCATGAGAGTGACATCCGGCGAGTAAGATGGCCACTCTCCAAATGATATCATGTACGGAAAATATGCCTTGCACCACTCTTGTGTCTTTTGGGCTTTTGAGCTGGTGCCGAGTCTTGTTGAAACTTTGAGTTTACATTACCAAAATACTTTTTGGAACTCGGAAGTACAACCGCTATTAGAATGTCCCGATGGTACACTTTTTTTAATTTATTTTAACGCCCTCATTCCACAAAAACCAGAGGTGTTTTGCAGCTTATACAAACTCCACCCCAGACCATGACCGACTTTGAATACTGGAGATGTTTAACAATTATCTAGGTTTTTTTCTTAATTTTTATTTTTATTTTTAGCATCTACAGACAAGATCCTATCTTTCAGGGGAGTAATGAGCTTTATTGGACAGTAAAGAGCTTCTCATCAATGAAAAGGAATATCTTCCGATACTGACTTGCGGCCTGTCTCCAAAGATTCAACATCTTTGGAGTAGCAGGAGTTGGTTTTCTTAAGTGAAAAGCTGAAATTTTTGGAACTTGTAAGGCTTCAATCCAAGCTCTGCCATTTGCCGCATTGATCGGTCACTTGTACAGATTTCACGAGCGATCTTTGGGATTCTCGCTCTATTTCTGTTGAAACCCTTGGGATTTCGTTGAACTCGCTTTTTTATGGCCTTACGATTATAGGAAGTGTTTACCATAAGTTTTCGTCCACTTTCTGGATGCCGAACACCATTGCCAAGTTCTTTGAAATGGCATCAGAAGCAAACGAACTATTTCACATTGTCGGTTTCCTTGTTTAAACAACTCAAAAATAGCAGATGTTTCGATTGATATTGTAAAAAACGAAAAAACAATGCGTAAAATAAGATATATAATAAAATATTTTATAATGAAAGTGGTAGAACAAAAGTCAACTCGCATATTAAAAAAGAAATTAGTTAATTTTTCCCCCTGTTATGGAATAACTTTGTCCGTGTTTTTTGTCATATCCTGTATGATTTAGATAGAAAAAAAAATGAATTTTACTTTGTTTTTAAAAACCAGGGTGTTGTTATAGTGCATACAAATATTTTTAAAAACCAGGGTGTTATAGTGCATAAAATAATATGTTAATATATTTAGGTGAGATATTAGAAAAAAAAATTATTCCCAGTCTAAGTATTATACAGATTTAAATCTAATTAGAATTTAAAAACCTGTAAAAAATATATATTTAAAGTTTTGAAACATATTTATCAACAATGGTTACATATTAATAGATAATTTTGCTTCAAGAAACTGGTAATTAGCAATTATATGCAATAGAAATTTATGACAGTATTTTGACAAAACTTTAATTATATGGTGCAAAGCAATGTTTAAAGTCATACCTCTTCACATGGAGAATGTCCCTGATCATCACAACTAGAGTTAGCACAGCTGCTTGTCCTTCTAGGAGATTTAGGTGGCCTATGGTAAGGATCAGCTGATCCTGCAAAGAGAATGTTTAATTTTGAAATCATGATGAGTAAATAAAAAAATGGTAAAAATAACAGATAATATATGGACAAAGATTATACATTTGGAAATCTAACAAAATTTCTTTTTTTTTGAATAAAATAGATAAATGGATGTTTGAATGAACCAGAATATTTATCATCCTAAATATATATTTTGAATTATAACTCAGAGACTAATATGATACTGTAATTGCCATTTTGTATAGCCAAAAAAGGAAAACCACTAAAGGAAAAATTATTCAACATAATCTTTCCGCTGGATAACTTTTTCTCTAAAAATTAATTTCCACTCAATTTAATATAACTGATGTTTAAAATAATATTCATTCAAACAAATATATTATCCAATTCAAGAATTTTCATTAATACAAACCATTTCTGAAGTTTATTCATATGCTTCCTATTTCATGGTAAATAATTTTTCTTAAAATACAAACATAATGTCTATACATCTATACTTAATTTTCTGATTTAACACTGTACAGTTTTTTTATACCTCAGTTGGAAAATCTTCATAAATAAGGTTAAAAAATATGAAGAATTAGTTGAAAAATAAAATTAATATAGTAGAAGATTTATTTATTTTAAATAAAAGTGTTATAAGAAAATCATTTTGTCATTTAAGTAATGACATTCAAAGCTAATTAAAAAATATTAAAATGGAAATGAGGCAAACATATATCAGAGAGTAGGGAAAATGCACAATTACAATACCCACATAATTGCATTAAAAAGGGTAATGTTAAAATTTCATTAATTATGTTAGTTATTTTACTAGAGAAATAATTCACTTTCATTAAAAAAAATGCATGCTAGATGAAATACAAACAGCAAAAAACAAAGAATATATTAACTCTTTAAAATTAATCTACAATTTATAATTTTGCATGTAATAATCATAATGGCCAGTCACTCCTTTAAATTAACAGAATATTACTAATTATCTATTTAAAAGTGATTCCTAGGACATTACTGTTTTAAAATTAATGTGCTAAACTAAATATACAGGGAAAAATTTCTCTATTCTTTTTGATAATAAGTGCTAAAGGAAAAAATACATACCATAGAGATCACTAGTTGCCATGTTTAAAAGACAAGTCTTTTGAACAATGTCAACAATAGCAAGCCCATTTTCATTACCATATGCCATGCTGTAAATAGGAAAATATAATCCCTTTATTTCCAAAAAAGAAATTATAAAGGCAACTTATACTGCAAAATGAATAGCAAGATAAAATTCATGTTTTGTTAATACTTCAAAAGCTCAAATTATTAGGCTGTCAATGAGCAAACTAAAACAGCTTTAAAGTTCCACAAAGCTGTTATTAAAAATAATTTTTCATGAAACTTCCTGATAATCAGTAAGAAACTTTTAGATAAAATATGAAATTTATAATTATTAATTGCAACTGAATAAATTTTTTAATCAATATTGAGTTTAATACTTTCTTGACAAAATGATTCATATAGAAAATGAATCAATTTGTCAAAAAAAAAAAAAAAAAAAAAATTCAATATTTAATACAAAAAAATTTTAAATGAAAAGATTAAAAAGAGCAGCGTAAATAAACGTTTCTTAAATAATTTTTTTTTAAATGGCACACTCGTGATTTTTATTTGACCTAATACATTTACCCCATTAGTGGCATTTTAGACAAGATAAGACCACAAATACGAGTTTAGTTATATGAAATCCCATTAAAAAGCAATACTAGAGCTATTTTCGGGACACATCTCGTAATTTTGAACCACGGTCTGACGATGAGGACGATGCATAACACTTCCCTTTCCCAAACTTCCCCACCCACCAATGGGACTGAGAGGGGCATTTGGCATCAAAGATTTAATGTGCATCAGAGCCTCTTACATGGCCGTTATTCCATGAAATCAGATCCCGAACTTTGAGCCTTCCGGGAACTAAAAAAGTTCCGGCTGCATTAAAGAAGTGAAGAAATTCTCTGTTCGACTCTACATGCATTTAAGAACCATGATTTAATTTAGTTTACTTATATTAACGTCCCGTTGTAAAGCAACACTACGGTTAGTTTGGAACGGACCTCGTAATTTTGAACCGTAGTCAGATGACGAGGACGACACCTGAGTTGGCACCCCCCTCTCCACACCACACCAGTGGGAGGACGTTTCGCGATGACGAATTTAACGTGCAACAGACTCCCTTACACGACGGTTTTTCGGTGAAATCGGGTGTCGAACCTGAAGCCCTACGGCTCACGAGCCAAAATTTTACCACCAGGCCACCGTGGCTCAAACCATGATTTAAGAAAAAGCTTAGTATAGAATTTTCTTGCTTTCTTTAAATGTAACAAGATTTTATTTTTTTATTGTCTGAAATTAAACTATTCATGTTCTGACAGTATCATTTAGCCAGGAACAAAAAATCACAACATGGAAATTGAATTCAATGATTTCCTTTTTATATTTTTAAATGCCATTTTATTTCTCTCTTTGCAATTCTTATGTCACATATTTAATTGATCTGTTTTTTTTTTTACTGAATTAGAAAAAAATATACCTTACTTATCATGATTAGCTAAAAACAAATTCTTGAACATTTCTTTTCTTCTATACATATATGCAAAAAGTAAATTCTTCATTAGATATTGATTTTAAAGAAATTAGGTATTAACGAAAAATATAAAGAAGAAATCAGTCAACATACAGCCCATATCCAGCCTGCAGGGCAAGTGATGTGATTTTTGGTTGCGATTCTCCTTCTATGCGTGTTGTGAGGCACACTAGGTCAGCATGAAATCCAGCAGTCATTCGAACTGGTCCCGTTCGCACTTTAAGTGGAAAGTAGTTTTCTGTTTGAGACTGTAAAAAGTGAAAAGGCATATTAAAAGCCAGATAGATGAATACAAATGCACACATATAAATTACTTTTCATTATGAATGTTATTTTTTATTATGAAAACAAATAAATTTTCTTCATTATTTTAATATAATTTTATACTAACTTTGTTCATAATAAAAAAATAAGAACTAATCCAAACATTCTATTTCAGCTAATTTTATTAGAAAATCATGATTTATAACAGTGTTCCTCCTGCTGCGGGAAGATTTAGTCCTTAATATCATTTTGAAGACACTCCTTTTTTGATCAACCATGCCAAGAAAACTGATTTTTGCATGGTATATACATTTGCATTTATATCAAATTATTAAACTAGATGTGAAAAAGACAATCATTATTATGCAGCATAAGAATAATCATATCAGTAGAATCAAATGGGCACTGAAAAAATTCTAACATGTGGCAAGATCTGCACTTCTATTGCATTAGATAAATTGATTAATCATGATATATTGCAAGACTTAAAAGTCTTGCAAAAAAAAAAAAAAAGTTTTTTTAGTATAGCAATTTAAGACTTCATTGATTTATAATCAAAGAAAATTTAAGAAATTTGATTAAACTCCCATAACAAATTTTAAGTTTTCATAAAATCCGTAATATTTATGAACATAAGAATAAAATGCTCTTGCCAATGCTTTCAGTATTATTTATAACCATACAAAAAATATGTTTACCATATAACTAGTTGTAGAGAAAAATAAATGTAGACAGAAAAATATTATATTAATTAGAACATTAATAATTAAAAAATGCAAGGTATAACTAAATGTTCTTTTAACAGAAGTATAATTTTAAAACATTCTTTACTTGTTTTCCACTGTCCTCAGAATTTGATCTTCCAGAGCTTTGGAATGAGAAAGATCTATTCTGAGAATCATTGCCTTCTGATATTCCAGAATTATCTTCAGGTTCACTTTTTATAGATATTTCCAAAATCTAGAAAACACACATAGTTTGGAAAAGATTAATAATATTATATTAGTACAGGCAATGGATCTGATTATGATAAAAACATAATAAATGCTTTCATTTTAGAAAATATATTTAATTAAAACTTCTTAAAATTAGACACGACTCCTCACTAGATTATTTAGAAATATTTTAGGTTTGATGTTTGACAAGTGATTCTATCAAAACTGTGCAAAGTTACTAATCAACTTTTAAGAAACTCTCAATTTAACACTTCAACTAAATTTATCAAATTTTTGTAGTACATTTTCTCTTTACATGAAAATTTAGCATTGTTAAATAACTATAAAATGATTTAGATGATTGGATCTTTTTCTAGGAATACACTGTATTTCCTTTGTTTATAAATGAAGTATAAACAGGCCTAACAAAATTTTATTGGTGTGCATTGACAGTAATACAGATTTATGAAAATCATAGAAAAACTAGAAATAAAATACAATTTGTATTGAATGCAAAACTTTAAAAGAAAGATTTTTTGAAAATTTTGTATGTATACTCTAATTTTAAAATTAAATTTGAATGAAATTAGCACAGTTTTATTTTTCTTTGTCGTAAATAACAGTTTAAAAAGGAGAAAAAATACTTGTAAGTTGTCTTGTCCTTCAAAAAATATTGTTTTTATTTATGAAGCAAGTATAAGGCATACAAATTACAGTGTCCCCCCCCCCTTCTTTGGAAAAATCCATTAAACCTTTAGACTATCATTTTTAAAATTTTAGATTTTGTTCCATAGGCTTTGTTATAGTTAGTTATACATGATCATACTCCTATTACAAGAGAAAGATGAAGACATATGCGTCCCACTGGTACTACTAGCTGGGATTTTTAGGTCCCACCAGTATTCTGGGTAAGAGAAAAAAACAATGGCAAATATTTTACAAATATATTTAAGAATTATTTATGCAGAATGCCTTAAATTAATATCATGTGTGATAAGGTGCAAAATATAGAAAAAAAATTGTCACACAGTACAAAAAATGAGTTCCATAGCTTCTATATTTCTATTGAGCTTCTATATTTCCATAATTTCTATTGAGCACAGAATCAGTAGAACAACATTCAATGAGTTTTAGAATTGATAAAATTTTATTAATGCCTATATTCTATTTCATGGGATATGCATTCCATTGGTAGATTAAGTGTTAAAAAGAATCATTTAAACATATAAAATAATCAATCTGTGTAATAAAGGAACACTTCTAAACTAAATACAAGGTTAACATTAAGACTTCCACACTATATTGTACGTGTATATGTCATAAATTGTTCCATTTGAATAACATTTTTTTTGGGGATAAAAAAATTCAACAACGTTTCTTCATTTTCATTATAAGAAATATAGACTACAACCATTTAAATTTAAAATCAGAACAAATTTATAAACTGTTTTTAAATCAAAAGATGATTAAAGATTAAAATGAACAATTTAAGTGGATATTATGAAATGACACAATTTTTTTTTATACTGTCAATCTGATTTATCATTTTAACCCTCTGGATATATTTGGCAAATCTAATCATCATACATTTCTTTGAATTTATGTTTCAATTTTGTTAATAATATTAAATGTCTTAAATTCTCAAAATCACATAAGAATATATATTATGAATGATATGAAATAAATGAAATCTTGCAAAAATCTGTTACTTTTACATATTAAAAAATTAAATGGTTCCAAATGCAAACAAATAAAAGTATATCCAAAGGATTAATCTGCAGTTCTAATTAATAAATTTAAATTAATCGACAAATTTAATAACAAATTATATCTGCTAAAAGACTTATGCTCTTAAAATTGAAATGAATATATTTGATCAATATTCCAAATGAAAAACAAATATATTTTGTACATCTTACAGTTACAAACAAGTATATGATGTAGAATTACCTTTGGTGAAAATCTTTGGTCAACATTGGTGAAAATCTTTGTTAATTCTTTGTTAATTATTTAAACTGAGTATAAATTTCCAAATTATAAAGCAATTTTGGTGAATAAAATATTGATTATAATAAAATTAAATAGATTCAACTGTATACTTATGCTGAAACTTACATTCAGATCAATTGATGCATCATTTTTCTTAAAGCTATATACTATAACATGGCCACTTGAGCCTGCCACAGCCAAAAGTCTAGAGTTCAGACAAAATGCCACATTGTCAATAGCAAAAGGATCTTCTTCAAGCTCATCTATACTTTTTGGCTTTGGCCTCTCAAAAACCTTGGTCGTTTTTAATTTGTACAATACTTGGAAGGACACTAATAAAGAAAAGGAATAAAATCCATTCTTTAAAAATTCTCAATTAAAAATAAAAGAAAAAAGCAATTTTGGCATGCATTTTTAAGCACAATAAGTAAGCAAGTGATTGATATCAGCAAATTTAAATTTAAATAAATCTCAATGGTTAAATAAGATTCCTTTTTGTAAATTTGAGAAATTGATTTTGGATCCGTAATTTTTTTATTTTTATTTTGTGATATTTGCATATGATAACATAATTTTCCATTTTCTATTAATGTTAAAAAAAACTATTATTGACATCAAAAATAATTTTAACTGGTCTATATTTATTTAATGTTACCTAATTTTTACTTGTAAGTTAAAAATCAAATAACCTGATAAAATTTCAGAGAAATGCCTATAATTATTTGTTTTTTTTAATATACTTCAATAAATTGTATTTAAAGTATTACTACTAGTAAATAAAAATATTGACTATATGATAGCAAAAACTCTTATTAGACTATATGACAGCAAAACTAAGACTTTGTAGGTATGAATAAACCATAATAACTATTCTTCATTTATGAAAAAAATGGATTTTATTATAATCTAAAACAAAATAGAACAATGATGATTTACCTGATTTCATTATCTAAAGCCACATATTAAAACTTATTTACTAAAAAATTTTATTTGATACTTTTCTCTTCTTTCAGCTTTATAAAAATATCACTATTGAGATGTCTAAATTTGTCCAACATATTTTAAGGGTGACTATGGTTCAAATATTTGGACTAGGAATTAATTTGTGCAGTTTTACAAGAGATGGCGTAACTAGCTTATTGTTCCATTGTTTCGTTTGTTCAAACATGCATTTAAAACTACTGTTATTGCGCATCTAGTTTAGTATATGTCATTTGGTTTAAGCGTAAACAACAACAATTTTTATTCAACTGAAATTGTCAAATTTTGTGCCTGATAAAGTGTTTTTGTGGGAGGTTCTTCATTACTTTAACATGAAGAAAAGTGCTACCGAAAGTCATCGTATTTTGGTGGAAGTTTATGATGACCATGCTCTAGCTGAGATAACTTGTCAGAAGTGGTTTGCACGGTTTAAAAGTGGTGATTACGGCTTGGAAAACCAAGAACGACCTGGACAGCCAAAAAAATTTGAAGCTTTTGAAACCTGGTGAAACTATTAATGGAGAACGTTATCGACTTCAGTTGATGTGTTTGAAACAAGCTCTGGCCAGAAAACGACCAGAATGGGATAACAGACATAATAAACTTATTTTTCAACATGATAACGCTCGACCACATGTCGCAAAACCGGTCAAAACATATTTGGAAAATGTCGGACGAGAAGTGTTACCCCACCCACCGTATTCACCAGACATTGCTCCTTCAGACTACTACTTCTTTGATTGCACGAATAACGATTTGCTTGGACAGCGGTTCACTTCTTCAGAAAATATTGAAAAATGGATCTCTGATTGGATCGCTTCGAAAAGTGAAGAATTCTTTCGACACGGAATTCGTAAATTGCCTGAAAGATGGGAAAAAGTAGTGGCTAGCGATGGACAATATTTTTGATAATGTATTTATGTATTTTGCTTTTGAAATAAAGCTTTAATTTTTTATTAAAAACCACACGAATTAATTCCTAGACCATATACATTCCCAATTGTAGATTGTAACCTTATAACTTTCTTAAAAAACTTCTGAAAAATATGAAGAAATCAAGAAGGTCAATAATTTATGAAATAATGTGAAGGAACAGAAATCCCTTTTAAAATTCCCTTTTTACTTAACTAAGTAAATATTTTGAAAATGTGTATCACATGAATTATTTGAAATAATGTTGCATAATGCTACACATGTTGGATTCTGAATTTTTGAAATAAGATCATTATCACTTTTGCATTCCAATGATTTGCTTGAATATGAATATAAAAATTACAAAAAAATGTGTTTATTCTGTCTGAATAAAGATGCTTTTATTACAAATTTAATATTTTTTTTTAATCTGAATCATAAGAAACATATCAAAGAAACATAATTATAGAGTAGAGTCAATATTTATCCTAGATTTTCACTGATAAAATCTTTTTACTCTTGCCTATTTCTGATGATTTATGCACTTTGTTAATATTTATATTGTATCTCAAAACAAGATACGATAATATAATTTATAAAGAACAAATAAGTTATACAGTTCAAAAGACAAGCAAGCTAAAATAAACAAAAGGAAAAAATGTCTTATCTTGGAGAAGTATTCTCAAACTATTAAAGTGGGGTGGGGGGAAAGAGCCAATAGTGAGATGATAAACATTCAAAATAAAAACAATCCGACTTGCTAAAACAGCAAAATAATTTACCTTTTAATTTTCTTACATGCTAACATAAAATTGAGTATTTTGCACTTGGAATATAATTTAAAAAAATGAGTTTGAATTTTATGACTTTCGTATCAATTAGATTCAAAATTTGATTACAAATTAAAAATTTTGGAGATTTGACTACATACCAAATTTTATTTGTCCAAGTCTTCACGTTTTTGAGTAATCATATTCAGACAATAGTTCACTGTTTCAATATATTATCCAAATGTGTGAAATAATTAAATTTCTGATAAGACTTTTTGAAAATAATAATTACATTAGAGTAAAGAAAGTGATGTAAATAAATATATGCATACATTTGATTTTTGACACTTTATTTACTAAGACTGGACAATCACGAATAGATCTTAATGGATTTAATTAGGTACACTAATTAGATTACTATTACTCATAAATTTAGTGAATGAGAGTAGTCTTACCTGATGAAGCATCCCAAAATTGCAGAGAACCATCTGCATGTCTGGAAAGAAAAACAATCAAATTAATTTAAAATTAAAGATTTAATCCTTTAAAAAATAAAGTAGAATATATATGTATATTTCTGAAATGAAGAACTGTACTTTACCCAGTTATCACTATTTCAGGATAGCTAAGGGTTGCAGTACCCCACTCACCACCATCAATGGGCCAGTCCTTAAAAAACAAGAATTATAAATTATTATAATGATTTTTGGACATTCAACCAAATAAGCATTTAATGGATTAAAGAAAACTTAATAAGCTCAAATAAACAGTGAATTGAGCCGGAACTTTTATTTATCTGGTGACATGATGGATGGCAATATGTTAAGATATTAAATCAATCATATAAACAGTAGTAATTTTTTTCCTGATAAGTATCTAAAATTACCTACTGATTATTAAAATTATTACTGATTTAAGCTTTGATAAAAAAGGATTATAAATTTGATTTTTGATCAAATTAAAATTATTTTAATCTATAATAAGCAGATGATTCCACTATATGAAAAAATACACATAAAAACCAGCTAAATTAGTGGCAATATCTTTAAAAAGTAAGGATATAATAAAAAATAGCAGCAAATTATTTTTTTTATTGCACAAAAGCCTAAACAGGCTACACCAAGATAAGAACAATGAAAACCCTGCTACAATAAAAGAAATAAATGCTAATTAGAACTGAAAATTATTCATATTATTAAATAATTATATTGATTATCCTGCCTCACAATAAAGTGTCAACTGCTCTTTTATAGTTTTACAATAAAAACAATAAGAACAAGAAGATTCCTTAGAACAAAATGTTATTTTTCATGAATAAGATCTCCCTAGAATTTACATTTAAAATTAGCTTTTGAATAAGAATATATATGTTTTAGGTAGCGTATATACAATAATATAAAAAGCTATTGTTTTTTTAAAGCAATAATATACTTTTATTTTTCATTTTATAATATAAGAAACATATATATTGCATGGCAGATATGATTTTGTATATTTTGTCAAATTTGTTTTAAGTATTACAATTCACTACAAGCATATCATTTTTGTATGAATATAAAGTTTAGGCATATCTTGAAATTAATTCAATACAAGATTTTTAGCAATGAAGTTTCTTAATATTAGAATATGTTACATGAAGAGTTATTCTCTTTCTGTTTTAAATATTAGACAGAAGTCTTTTTGGTATTGTAAATTTAAATAGATGCCATTAGCTTTTGAAACTGAAAATTGGTTACAAAAAATTGCATTACTGCTATATAATATTTAATCTTACATGAATACGAATAGCATACTTTATCAGAACAGCCACATTGTTTGGTGCCCATTGACCCGACAGAATAAAAGGCTGGTACGAGATCATTAGGACAATCTGCAAAGTAGGCACAATAGGTGACAGGTGATTTGTGGAAGTCCATAGGATATGGATTTTGGAAGCAAGGAAAACTATAAAGAATAGTAGAATAGTTTTTAGTATAACTAAATATGAAGGAAATTTTGTCCAAATTAATCCCAATAATAAAAGTAATATTTAAAAATTCACACAATGATTCAACTAAGTTTTCAAATAACAATACATATTTAACAGCAAAAAATAAAATCTGGTTTAACAACACAGTTTAGATATTGTAATTGCACACAAAAACCAAATTTTTTATGAATACCGAATTTTGAAAAGGGTTTTCATTAAGAAATCAATGTTTTAAAAATTTTAAAAACATAAACAATATTAAAAAAAAAGATGCTTATCTTTTTTTACCCAAATAAAAAATTTACATTTGAAAAAATTTTAAAACAGAAAGAAAATCTTGGCAATAAAAAATTACATTTGAAAAAGACCTAAATAACCAAGATCATCTTTTCTAAATTCAGAATTAAAAAGGATTTACATAATTATGTTATACATGAAACGGTAATAGAATTTTTATTTATCTACCCATAATATTTATTAGAAATACAAATGAAATATTAAAAGCAATTAAAAGGGAAGTAACATACCCAGGGCTGGTAAGATCTACTACAACAAGATCTCGCTGCAGAAGAACAACTATAGCATAAGGTTCTTGATATTCTGTTCATGAAATAATTTTGATTACAAATAAGGCATTTACTTAAATTCTTAAGAATACTATTAATGGTCATTATTATCAAATGCATAAGCTCTCTTATTAATTAATCAATTTATTACTAGTATTAAGAAAATTACTATAATTTTATTTTTGTTCTTAAATACAAAACAAAATAAAAGAGTTACTAAAACATATAAGAAATTCTTACAAAAATATATTTGTGAATAATCATATGGACAGATTATTCAGATTTTCGAAATTTATAAGATATTACTATTATCATATTTCATTATAATTAAAAAAACATAACAAATCAAGATATTTTCAGGAATTTCGTAAATATATGTTTCTAAAGTATTTATGTACAATACTGAACAGAAAGAAAGGGGATTTTACCCATTTAAGAAATAAAATGAATCCATTAATATTTCAGGGGGAAAAAAAAAAGAAAAAGAGTTGCTTTCAGTTAAATTATTCCAACATTGTACTATGCTAAGTACCATACCAAGAAATAAAACTTTTTATGAAGCACTGAAATTAAAAATAAAAAAATTAGTTAAACATCTCTCATAGTTAAATTTAATAACTTTAACTTTAACAGATGCTCCTCCATTTTCTAAATTATTCAAACAAATAAGAAATTGATAGGAAAGGAAGGGGATGATTTTTCGGGGGAGGGTATCAATGATTGATAGGATAAGGAGTATTTTTAGAAAGTAAAATAAAGGACAAAATAATAATTAAAAAAAAAAAGGATAAAATAAAGGATTGGAAAAATTCCATTATGCGCTTATAAGGTTTGAAATATAAAATAATTACTGATACTAAGTAATTAGATGGAGATAATTATAAAAATTCTTAAAAGTAAGAAAAATTTGTAACAAAAGATTTGTTAATTTAACAAAATTACTTATAGATCCAGATTATTAAAAATTACAAATAACAAAAAAACATTTAATGAATAAAACATGTTACAGAACAAATATTTCAGTCTCTTAAGCAGAATAATTATCAAAAGCTAATTACATATTCATACAAGAGAACAATTAGAATCTTGATTAGCTTTTTAAAAAAGTGAACCAGTTTTATTTTCATTAACAGCATGATGCTGTTAATGAAAATAATAAATCTGATGTGTTTCACCCAACAAAAAGCTTACTTATGGATTGAAAAAAAAATCAAATTAGAAAAATCGATAACATTTAGTTTCAGGTGCTGAAAAGAATTTCAAATGGGAGCAAAAATTGTTAACAGAAGTTTTGAAGAAAAAATTATTTGAGCAACTGAAATAAAGAATTTTGAAAATTAAAATGAAAAATGAGAAAGTTTACTAGAGGTGTAATTAGGTAACAGTACTATGATAAAAATTATATTGAGTAATATGGAGTGAAGTGACAATATTTTAAAGTATTTATAAGCATTATTAGGAATATTTATGCAATACAGTAACATATGTGTAGTTTTTATTTTCTAATTTTGTTTCTGACAATAAGTTATAGATAATTATATAAATTTAAAAAATAATATCTGATAATAAGATACAAATTAAAGCAAATATATTACCCGAGTGCCAAGGAGCTTCACACAGTATTTCAAAATTAACAATGCTATAATCCATTTCTAAAACTGTCGTTGAACGTCCTTGTTGAATAGTTAGGCTTGATGTTTTTCCACGTTCTTCATATGGCAAACCACCAGAAAAAACAGTGATTGTATCCCTGATAAAAATAAAATAAATTCTGAATTGGTAACCAAAATGTTTTGAACATTTTTTATTATACAAATTATGTATAATAAAACTTAACAATAATAAAACTTAACCAATAAACTTAAACTATAATGAACAAGAAGAGTGAAATTTAATATGCAGTTTTTACACAAATAATGACATCAATCACATTTTTGATGAAATTATTCATCTGGCATTCTGTTTGCCCATCCATACATATATATATAATTTAATTTTTGAGAGAAATAACTCAAATTTAATGAGTCAGATGAATTTAGGAAATAATTTATCATCAGAATTATACATAGAATTTTGAGGAAATTTTTAACAAAAATATTTATTGTGCATTAGTCTAACTGTAGGTATGTGAAGGTGATCATTCAAAATCATAGCAATGTAAATAAATGAAATTTAGTATGTTGTCTATAAATCAAATTTTGCACTTTAAAGTATTATAATAATCTCATTTGGGTTCATTATCCAAATTATTGCAAAATAAATAAATAAATTTAAATGCATTAAAAGATTTATAGCAAAAGTACATCATGTAAAAACATTTTTCAATTTCTTAATGGTGAATAAGTTATGTATGTGATAATTATTTTGTTTAAGAATTGCAACACATTTACTTGCATTTCAATGCAAAAAAGCAATAAAATTTTCTGAGATGTTTAAGAAAATTATGGAATATATAACACACACACACGTATACACACACACAGAGACAGAAAGGAAAATAATTTAAAATTAAATAAGAAGTAATGAATTCAATAAAATTTTACATTAACTATTTTTTCACTGGAAATTGGCAATGCTACAAATGGATATACAAAAAAATTTTCATGGTTTTATAATTTGGGATTTGCTTTAATTGAAGTTACATACTTAAAAATAAGATTGACAATAAAATGAGCATACAAATACTCACCCAGCTCTATTAACCTTAGATTCAACTTTGTAAATTCCATTACAAGGTTCTGGTTTGCCATCAATAAGAGATTTGGCTGAAATGAACAGGATTTCCTCATCATATAAAATCAAAATTTCAAATAAATAAGTATACATAAATTTCATGCATACATTATGTACTTAATGTGCATGTTATTTAAAATTATTACAAGTTTGGGATTATATTAGATTGAAGCTAGCAAAAATAATAACAGTTATACATAAGTCTATATTTTTCAGATCAATTTTCATAGGTATTCAAGAAATAAAATTCTCAGCAAATTTATTATTATATTACATAAATAAAATAAAATTAAGAGAATTTGTAATTTCAACAACTGGATGCTTATTAACAAACTTTTTGAATCAAATAAAAGTGCAAGATACCAATAAAAAAAACCATTCTTATATTTATTATTATTTTTAAATTTGTAAAAAATATGAATACTATGTAAAATTATAAGAAGTTTGTCAATATTTTAATATACAAGAATACATAAGTCAGATTTACCAGCTCTTATAATTAAAGAAACTGATTTCTATTCTAGACAATAAATGAAAATACATTAAATTAAGTATTTTTTGAATACTATCTTACCATGAGGATAAATAACAGAGACAGGTTTGTTGGGAATTTTAACATTCCATGTTATAAGGCTACCTTCACCATGACTACATATGAACTGCCTACCTTCTAGTTGCCAAGCAACAGATTTTAAACTTGAAGTCTAAATAAAACAAAATAAATATTAAAAGATTTCTGCCAATTTTATTCAGACAAAGTGGCTAATTTAATAAAAAGTAAAATTTTCTCTTTAATAAACACCTAATTAAAATTCTATCGCAAATATGTATTAATACATAAGAAGTCTGCAAGTATACAATAATTTTTTACTCCTTATAACAGCACTAATGACTCACTTATTATTCAAATAAAAGTTCAGAAGCAAAATACTATTTTATCATTAATATATTAATTTTTGTAAACACAATGAATAATGGTATTAACAAGGTATGAAGCATGTGCTTAGTATATTGTCAAAGGATTTTTGTATACAAATTGCAACAACAAAATGAATTTAATAAAAAGTTGTGAAGTAATAGAAAAAATATTTTGAAACCATTAGCATTTCTTATGATTTTGGTAAATTTTTTAATATGAATTAATTATGTAATAAAAATAAATTCTATGACAAAAAATGTTAATTTTTTTAAAAAAAAATTAACTATTAAAACTAATTTCAAATTTTGGCAATAAATAGTTTTATGTACAGGTGTATACCATTATTTTCAATAATAAGGCATAGAAATATTAATGATTTACTTATTCATTAATATAGATTAACGCATGAATAAATAAGAAGGAAATATAAATTCTGACCTCACTACTATTAAATCTTGCATCAGCTGATTTATTTCTGAGATCCCATAGAACTACAAGTCCTTTTTCAAAACCAATGAGAAGCTTGAAAATGAAAAGTACGTTAATAAAAGGGTAGAAATACGAATAAGATCACACACACTGATTTTGCATACTTTAACAAGGAAAAAAGTTTAACCAATCAGAAAAAATACTTTTATCTAAATATTTAGCAATTTATATTTTATATTTTGCAGTCACTTTCATTGTGTAAGGATATATAAATGGCATAGTGAAAGCGAGTGACACCCTGAGCATATTATTCCTTTTTTTTCCCAATCCTAATTGTCATCAGCGATGTAACAAATGTAAATGACACTTGGATATGCTGCTATTCTTCTGCCCCTTCATCATATTTAGTTTTGAAAAGTGACAAGTAATTAATATTTTGTTTCCAGGGCGTTTCCAGACTGATGCTAAAGCATCTATATCCCCACCCTTTACCTTTCATCACAATATAAGCCATTAAGAGTCAATACCAGACATACATTTGGAAATAGAAACAAATTAATACATTAAATCTTTATTCATAGTAGAACAATGCATTATATACATAACATAACAAAGCATTATAAAAAAACAATTTGATTATTGATAATTAATATGATACTATTTATACTTCTGGAAGACAATATAAAAATAAAACATACAGGGAAAGAAATGATTTACAATGAAATACCTTGTTTGAATCTAAAGGATTTTCACTTAGGTGAACTACAGAACCAGGATGAGTTTTGCATGAACTATAAAAAATCATAAAAAAATATTTTAATTTCAAAATTTTAGAAAACAGTTTAAAATTAATTATTGAAAGTAAAGTTATAAAAAGACACTTTTCTTTCTCAAAGACTTTTTCTCCAATCTAATTAACATTGTAAAGGACAGATGTTAAGAGACTGTTTGATATCAAAAACACAATCAAATACAGGTCAGCACTAATTTTTATTTCTGTTTTTTGAAAGAGAATTTTTTTTTTTCACAATGAAAATGTTAAGTCCTTTTAAAATTCAGAAGAAAAGCACAAAAGCACAACTAATCACGCCTGTTATTTAAATCTTATAGAATAATGCCTTCAATCAACCAGTTAGTTTACCTAATGGTATTCTATAGACACATAAAAGATAAAAACAATTAACTTTTTTAAGGATAATTATAACAGTTTTATTAGTTATTAGTGTTTCTGTGACAAAAACTAATACTTACAAAAATAAAAAACTCAAAAGACAATAAATATAAAATGCATAGAAGATGGCATTTTAAATAAATTTACTACAATATTCGATTATATATAAATTTATATAAAATTCATAATATTTGTGATAAAAGAATGTCATAACCATTACAGATTTCATTTAGCTATTTTGGGTTTATGAGGGAACAGCAAAAATGAATATATCAATTTAAATTAATTTAATTATATGAAAATTAATGTTTATGGCAGAAAAAAATATTTGATGCATTGATAAAATTTTCTTTTCAGGTTTTTAAAATTCAATTTTAGAAATATAACAACAAATGACAATTCATTTGACAGAATATCTTTAGGTTACAAGGCTATTAAGTTTAGGAAAAAGATTGACTCCTTTTCTCCTACAATATGATTTAATATCAATTTATAATAAAATATTTTAGAGCATTGAATTTAAAATTTGGATACATTTTCAAAGTGTTAACAAATTTTAAAGATTTAAAAAAATAAGAGTGCATTTTTAAATTAGAATAGTTTTTATTTAAAAATTAATTTAAGATAAAAATTACTAAACTATTCTAAAAATTCTTTTAAAATACTTACAGTTCTATAGATTTATTCCAGTAAATGATATATCCTGAGAGTGTGAAAGATTCAACATTCACTAAATGAACGTTTCCTTTATCTGTACCACAATACAGCCACTTGCTTTGGAATGGTAAATGACAGTATGTTAATCTGAAAGTAAATACATTCTTAATATTATATGAACATAACTGACTAGATTGTAGGACTGATTGAAAATCATTAATTCATTTATAATATTTACCTTTCTTTCTGAAATTTTAAGGATTGTGCAATTTCAGGCTTTTTCTGCCTTAAATTGCACATATGTAAATAGTCATCACCTGTAACGGTAACCAAGGCCCCCTAATATAAAATAATGAAATATATGAAGTATTTTTTTGAAAAAATAACAAATAATGTATTTCAAACACTACAAACACTGTATTTCAACAATAAAAAGTATATTACCTCATTTATTAAGAACAATAGCTGAATAATGGGAAAATCACTGTGTTCCATGAAATATTCCACTCCAGGCCTACCGAATCTTTAAATTATTAAGGGGGAAAAAACCAATTCAAATTAAAAATAAAATGAAATAAAAATATGTAGCTTTTTAATAAGTTATCTTTTTTTTTCTTTTCAGAAATTAAGTGATTTTTTCATTTTATGCTTTAATTTACATAACAAATTAAAAAAATCTTGCAAAGAAGTTGACTTATGAGCATATAAAGAAATACTGATTTAAGACATTGCATTGATATTATTGTAATATGTCTTCTTAATTTAAATGTCTGAATAAGATGAAATCTTAAACATGCTCAGAAAATTTTGGAAAGAATAAAAAAGGAATAATGAATCAAAAATTAAAAACTTATTTCCTGATATTTAACTTGTAAATGTGTACTTAGATTTAAAACTTAACAAATATATTGGTATTAATTCAATTCTTGTTAAATAAATGACAAAATTGAATAAATAAAGACTCTTTTATACCAGTTTGATCAAGTCTAAGCAATCAATATAACAAGAAATAAATGATTTGTCACTCTTCAAACAGCAATAAAGGTATAAACAATAAAAGGTATAAATGCAATTTATCATAGATTTTTAAATATAGAATACAGTATAAATATAAATGGAAGTAAGGAAGGCAAGATTTTAAAAGAAATACAATTATAAATAACTAAATAATTACCTTACTTTTATAAAGGGGAAAAATACAGTATTAAACAAATTATGGCTGAGATATTCAGAAATTAACTATTCTATTTACTTCGAAAAAATGCAAAATTTTCTTTAAAAATTAATACTCAAATGCTTATTCATGGGCATCTTTTTTTTTTTTCTCTTTAGTTTAGATTTGCAAAATATGATTCATCTTGTTTTTAAAGATTTACATTGAAAAGCATAAATTACATTGATTTAACAATTTTAAATCGCAAAATATTACAAAAATACGAGAACAAAATATATTAAATAGAAAATATTTTAGAATTATACTAATTTTTTTAAAGGATACACTCGAAGGGTGCCGGAGTGAGTACCAATGGCAAGTAGCCTCTGTATAGGATCAAAGGCAACAGCTGTGGGATGAAAGGGGAACCCATGCCGAACAGTCTGAAATAAAAATGAAAATTATAGTTTTATGTCAAGAAAATGTTTAAATTCATGCTAGCATAAAGTCAGAAACTTTTAAATAAGAATATCTATTTTCATTTCAAGTTTATTTTATCAAGAATTTGACATGTCACACTAGAATTTCAATAAAAATAATAAAACTGAATCATTTCAATCTAATAAAGATTTCATTTCTCAAAATTACATAAATAATAAAGTTGTAAAAACTTAAACATACATATTTTACACTTAGATCAACAATTAATGGTAAAATTTATTGCATTTGGTTTTATTAAATAAATAGTATAAAGTTTGCAAATAAAAAAAAATAAAAAGACAAATTCATTTCGACAGAATTAGATCTTTTTTCAGTTAAAAAAAAAGTAAAAAACTAGTGCAATATAAATTTACTCATTACAACACAAATATATCTATATATATATGTGTGTGTGTGTGTGTTTTAGTTGTAAGTTTAACAATTCTTCGGCCCGAATTTAATTTCCTTTCGCCAAAAATGAATATTTTGGGGTAGCTGTTCACCAAATGTAATCCTGAATCCTCGTATTCAGAATTTTTCAATCTGTCAATTTAATTTTCCCTTATTTTAATCACTAATGTTTTAACAATCAAACCTTTCCATTAAGGTTGAAAATAATAAATGAATTAAAATTAATGGTGACCAACTCTTGCTAAACTTCGCCAAAGGGTTCTTTAATAGAACAATTTACAAACTATACATTATAGCAAAATTTATACATGAAAAAAGAAAATGTTAACAGATTATTAACAATAGTATTTAAAAATGCACATGTCAAGTATATGACTTAAGCAAGTACTTAAAGATACTATTTAGAACTGTAACAGGAGAAATTTACCATTACAGAAATAATCAAGGCATTAATTGATCAATGTCTTAAAAAAATTATGTGTCTGAAAACTTTCAATACGCATCCAGAGAATAAAATGAATTTATATTAACTGAAGGGACCAGGACATTAGTTTACGATTGGCTCACAATTACAAGTTAAACTATACAACTTTATAAAACTTTAAAAAAATAATATTTACAACTTTATTACTCAAAATTAGATTAATTTATATCAACATAAATAATTAAATCAAATTACGATGATACTGGAATGCAACTGTTAATAATTTATTGGTTTAAAAAATAATATACCATATATTATTTAATTAGCATATCTATAATAGTGATTGCAACACTACTGATGCTCAGCAGCAAAGATTGATTAAATCATGATCAAACCTGAGTTTTCAAACTTTTAAATTTTAAAATTCCTTTTTTTAGAAACCGAATCTACAACGACCAGCTTTATCATCGGAGAATTGGACTTTTCCAGAGATGAACAGTATTCCCAAAAGAAGTTTTCTAGGATAAAATGGGATTTTAGGGAATATATATAATTTTATAAAAACTATTTCTAATGATTGGCTTGCTGGAGATTTTAAGTCCACATCACATTATTGGACATTGTGAAAAGATACAAATTCATTCAAAATGTTGTCTTTTTTTTTAGCTAAAATTTCTTTTTTAGCCTGTCTTGCATATCCGTTTTAAAGTCTGTGGGATGATCCAAGAATCGACACGCAACTCACAGTTCGAGAACTTCCATATATAAGATTAAGGCTCCTAAAGCTATTTTTTAACTTTCACCCTCATTTTTATACTTCTCTCCCCCCCAAATCTATTTGAACGCAAAACAAAGAAATTTATTTGTGAACAATGAGAAGAAATATAAAATGATTATTTACCATATTTTAATGAAATATTTTCAATACAATGATTTTTCTCAATTTGTTTAATAATAACGAAGAACCTGAAAGCAGACAGTTCGAAATTTTTCAGGAATCAGAATTTAAAATGTCATGCTTCGATATGTTTAAACTAAATATACACACTAATTTTTTAAAAATTCTATACAATATTTTTATAGACATTTTTTATTCAAATCATTGTTACTTGATCGTACTCAGGAATCTTTCAAATATAACTAGTCTTGATTATACAGATTTGGTTTCATTTTAGATGAACATAGAATTAACCACACATCTGTTTAAATTCTGGCGAGCTGTGAACAACAAACAAAAACATACAGTTTTGAGAGAACCCCCCAAAACTGTGGCAGAGTGACCGGGAGTGGATAAAGGGGTGGTACAAATGTCCCAAACTCCAATCTTAAAGGCGCTTTGGGGATAAAATATTTTTGTGTTAACTACAGAAGGATAAGTATGAGATGAGGCGAAGAAATATACCATGAGCATCTTTTACTTTTGTTAAATCATTAATGACGATGTAGGAAAAAAAAAAAAAAGATACAATAAGCCTCTATTGCCACTTATACTCGCAAGGCCATTGTAATGTGCTATTTCTTAAGCTATCAAATCAAATAGCAAATTAACTACTTTTTTAAGACATAAAATTTGGTTTTAAAGAGATAATGAATATACGAACAGCGTGGCAAAGTCTCGAGGTTATGTCCTCACAGAAGAGACTGCAAGATATTCATCACGAATTCCTGCATTTTATTTTTTTTAATAATTGGGTGAGAAAGTCAGTAGGTTTGGAGAGTAAATGGCAAGGATCCAGCGAACGATTGATATTTGTGCAGCTGCCTTGCCGGTCACGAAGAGGAAGAGGGGAAGTTGTCACGGACTGAAAGACATCTGGACAGCTGAGTTTTCGGATGAAGTTTTTTGTTTGTCACTGTCGAAAAGGAGAGTTTTCGTCTTGAGCAGAAATTTCTCACCAGTGACAGTTTAGCGAATGATTCTAACTTTATTTTAATTTTTTTTGGCACGTGTTTGGTTGATTGGCATGGACAGCTGAGTTTTCCGTGTGTCAGAATCTGAGTGCGAGAGCTTTCAGAAAATGGTTAAGAGAGTGGAAAGAAAAATGATGCCTGAAAGAAGGTTTTTTTTGAAGACGTCTGGAAAATAGATTGACTATTATTTTATCGAGAAGTTTGATCTAGAAAAAAGCGTTTTTGTTCAGTTTAAACGAATAGAAGTGTTCACGATTTGGAGAAATGGATAACTAACGGTTGTAAAAATGTTCAACGTTGATAAATTTACAATTTAATATCATCCAAAAGTAGCAGATTCCTACTTGTTAATATTTCGGAAAAAAAAAAAAAGGAGTTCATCTCTTTATTTCAAATTTAATTCGAATTTCAGAAATTTAACACAATTTATAAATTACAAAAGGAATCAAATAGTGCTAATCTTCTGAGTTTGGTCATGCCCTGATTCCCAATGATCCTTCGCTATTTTTTTTTTTTGACAAATGATGTACTGAAATGATTTTAAGAAAAACGCTATTGTACAATAAATCGTGGCGCGATAGTAAACACTATTGTATTACAAAATTTGTACATGGCCACAGAAATTGTAGTCTTATTTCGTCATATGCAATTTTATGCAACTTACAGGTGAAACATTGTAACTACAATTACAATTTGCATACTGCCATTTTATTCAACTTTTCATACAACAAAATTTTTTTTATGTAGTGATTATTCATATTTAACATAATGTTTATAGGCTGGAATACTATTTGCAGATTATACCATGCACCATGAATGATGCAGAAATTATTCAAAATATTCCATAGGGCATATTATTATACTTAGACCTATCAAATGAGGAACGTTATTATTTCTTAATAATCTAATCGAATTTTTGATTAAAAATCAATTACCATTTTAACATTTCTTCTGAATAATTTCGGATTCTATTATTAAATATTAGAAGATATGCCCGGCTAAATGAGTTATCCTGTTAGTAATATCCCACAACTTGGTCAAACAATAATTTTAAAAAGATTTTGTGAAGTTGTATTTTTGTTAATTTATTAATAAAATAAATTATTTGAAATAATATGCATATTGATTTCAAAATGAGTTCCACAAAATTGGCATTTTAATAGTTTTTCTGAAGAGCTCTTGTTATTTGTTTCCATTGTTTCGTATAGATTTTTCTAAAAGCCTTGAAACAATCATTATTTTTGAAAGAACGCATTAATTTATATTCTATCCGTTTTAAAATTTAAAGAAATATGCCAGTAATTTTCATTAGCCTTGTTCTTTAAATATAATATTTCAAACTTTTAATATAATACTTTGTGGATGGTATACCTTCTGTAAATTAAGGAATATTAAAATTGTTATGTGTATACTTTTGCCAGTGCTGACGAAGACGAATCAATCGTAAAATTGTGATCAACAATCTTAAAATGTATGATGAAAATGAATTTTCAGACGATAAGTTTTCATAATTTGTGTCCAACATGCATGAGTTTTTTTTAAAGTTTCTTTTCTAATTAAGCTGAAATTCATATTAACTGATTAAAAACATTAAAAAAAGTTATTTATGGTGATTGTTATTTCGTTGATATAATATGAATGGCTATTTTAAAAATATTTTTATAATACTTCTTAACTGAATGGATCTGGATACATCTTATTAATTCAGAGTCTGTTGAAATTCTATATTTTCATCAATATCAAGATGAAAAGTGTATGTAAATTACACATTGAACAAAGATGACTTGTTTCTTTGTTCAGTGGAGAATATTCACACTATATCAAACTATATCACTATTCACACTATATCAAATGAAATTGCTGATGTATCTGTAAAATGTTCTTACACATTTTCTTATCTGTGCTATGACATCTCTACTTTCTTCCTTCTGTTAGATATCATATAGATTCCAAAATTAGTATTGACATATCTAAAATGAGCATGAATTGAACTCATTTAGGATTCTTAAGTGAATTCAATAAGTCTAATTTCTTGTGTTGAAATTCTACACCAAATAATATTTAGTGCTTTCATTTAAATCATAAATCCAAGTATTATATGACACCATAAAAGATTTTATTCAATCTCATTAAAACCCTAGCACACGAACTAACAAAAACAGTCATTATTCTATTACAAGCGAAATTTTTTTTTTCCCACGTCTGACTGAAATTATTGGATTTTTTTTGGACTTCAATCCAGTATGTTCTGGAATGCAAGCGCACAATTCGTGATAGAGGAACGGGTTATCTTGAAAAAAGTAAAGGATAAATTTAATCAAAAACAGTTAAAAAATTTTTAATAATAAAATAAATAATTTTAATTAATGCACTTAACAACAGAAATATATAATTTTAATAGGTCTCTACTCTTTAATCTTAAGACCTCCGTCGTCAAACTCATTAATATTAATTATTGATACTAATAAATATAAAATATAATTCATAGCGTTGCTCTTTTTTTAAAAATAGAAATTTTCCACCAATAGAAATTTATATATATAATTGTACAGTATATTTATATAGTAAATTTATATATTAACTTACAGAATATAATGCAATTCAATTATACATAATAATACAATACATCATATCTATATAATACAATTCTACAATATTTGCCATATTGTACAGTAAAATACAATTAAATTATACAATATACAAGGTGTTTCAGTGAACCGTTTCAGAATTTCTAAGAGGGGTAGGGTACATCCTGACAACTCGAAATCATAGTGCAATGTGGGGTCGGAAATACTTTCCTGAAGCGGTGTTGTACACAGAAGCACCATAAAGAAAAGAGACCGTAAATGAGAAATCGTTTTAATAATACATGAAAAGAAGCAAAAGGTACTTGGATTAAAGTAAGTGTTCGAAGTTTCTTCCACGGGCTACAATGCACGCCTCACATCTCCGACGCATGGACATCCGAACATTCTGGAATACTCCAGGCATATCTCGAATCTCTCCGGCAGCTACTGCGATTCTTGCAACAAGCTCCTTAGCAATGTCAACAGGGGTGTCATAAACTAGCGATTTCATATGACCCCAGAAATAAAAATCAAGACATGATAAGTCGGGTGATCGAGCAAGCCAACGCATGGGACCCCCACGTCCGATCCACCATTGACCAAATGTGACATCCAGGTAGTTATGAACATCTCCGCTATAATGGGCAGGGTCTCCATCGTGTTGGAACCACATTGTCTGTTGCGTCGATGCAGAAATCTGTTCATCTCTCAAAAGTTGTGGCAATATACTTGCTGCAGAAAGAGCAAGTACGTAGGTCCGGTTAGACGACCCGGTAACAGGTACGGTCCGATGAGGTGATCTCCCACAATACTGGCCCATACATTGACCGAAAATCGATTCTGTGCTGCACGACGTTGTATTGCATGCGGGTTCTCGACCGCCCAGATATGGTCGTTATGCGTGTTGAAAATTCCTTCCCTTGTGAAAGATGCCTTATTGGAAAACAACACTTCAGCAGGAAAAAGGGGATTTATAGCACATCTTTCCAGGTACCACTGTGCGAAAGCAATACGAGGTACATAATCATCCGGTTTCTGAGTCTGGACATGCTGCACGTGAAACGGATGTATGTCTTCTGCTCGGAGAATCCTCCAGACGCTGCAATGGGAAACCTCGACTGCGTTTGCTACACTTTGTGTACTCGTTCTTGGATTCCCCTGTACATGCTGCAGCACATTCTGTTCGGCGTCTGCAGTCCATGTTGTTCTTACCCTATCCTTGTGAACTCTTTCTAATGAACCTGTCTCAGCTAACCTCTGTTGCAGTCTTGCAAAGAAATTATGACTGGAAATACGCCTCATCGGATATCGTACCAAGTACAAACGCTGTGCGGCTGGCCCACTACAATTTGCAGCCCCGTACGCTAAATGCATATCGGCTAGCTCTGCGATCGTGTAATCATCCATCCTACTAATTTGGCGTTCTTGTGCGAAATGAAGATTCCCTGCGCAAAAGCTCGGACTTTTCGCACAACGCCATCTACCGCGTCAGGAAAGCATTTCTGATTGCCCATGTGTATATGATTTTGGTTCGTCAGGATGTACCCTACTCCTCTTAGAAGTTCTGAAACGGTTCACTGAAACACCCTGTATATAATTTATATAACAAGATATTTACATAGTAAATTTATATATATATTACAATATAGATTAGATAGGTTTCTTTAGGAATTGTTCTTTTTAAAAAAATCTAGTTAATAACACTAATTCTTTATAATAATAAGTATAAAACATAATAGTCTATAATATTTAATTGAAATACTGATACTTTTTTCAATCCAGGATTACTTTCTAATTTTTTTTTAAAATGGGCACTTCCCCTTCTAACCCGGGACTTCAATTCAGTTGTATAGCATAGCAAAAAATTGAAAAAGGGAATTCGCTTTTATTCTATTAAATTTTATTTCCTTTTGTTGTAGTAAGAGGTGAATTTTTAATAATGTTAGCTGTTTTAATTTAAATTAAAATCAAACATAATTAATTTTTTTAATGCGAGCGTGATATGAATAATATTTAAAACTTTTTTTTTTCAACCCAGGCCTCCCCAGAATAATTCGGAAAGTTTCATCATCTTAACTTAGCACTTAAAATGTCAGAATCTCAAAAGTATCATTCAGACTAAATGGCCCACTGGTTCTGGATGATGTGAAAGAAACGTCACATCATATACATGGAAACCAGCATAAGTCTAATAAACGTCTCCTCTCTCGCATTACGCGAAGAAAAATGATCAGCGAAAAATTCATTGAATCTGATCAGGAAAAAAGTGTCATTTCCAATGACGGACTTGGGAGACAGAAGCAGTAAAAACAAACCGATTACAGGACTAAGCTTTCTCATTGAAATCGATGGTGGAAAATCCCGACAATTCATGTGCGTAACGGATGGATACACTTCTCTTGATTCAATCACTTAATGGTCTAAAATGTTCTCAATCAAACGATGGAAGATATAAATATATCAACGGCAATTTGTCGTTTGTTTTACTACGTGACCCATGAATCGGAGAGGTCACTAACGTGGACCTAATTTTCAAAGAACATTAGGACGGTAGCAATACTCTTAAAATCCTATTTACAGTCAATTGTTGTTTTTTGCCGTTTTTCATTAATTTTTCATGGCAAGAAATGTCCATTGTCTGATAGTTATTTATGGGGTCGCATTATGATGACCTATATATTTTTAGCTTCTAATATGTACAAAAATTTGATTTTTATTATTATTCTTTACTAGCCGCTAATGGCGAACAATTAATTCACAGAGAATATTTATTGCAGTTAATGTCATTAAAATCTTTTATGCATAGCTTAATGTCTGCAATTCCCTCAACAAAATAAATTAAACATCAAATTGTGATAAATATTAAATTAATTACTGTGTTATATTGATAGTCTCACTCCTATTTTACTTACTGTATCAAATGAATCTTCCTAATGGAATCAAGTCCCATTGCATCATAGTACTATTAAAAACAAATATGTCTAGGTAATTCATCTACAAATCTCACGATCCCTTTCTTGAGTTTAAAACACACCTTCATCGCCCTCCCCCTTTTTTTTATTCGGCATATAATTCACAAAATATTCCTTATTAGCTTTTAACAACAGAATAAAATCAAGCGATAGAAACATTTAATGAAATAATGAAAACTTTTTGAATTTCATTGAAACAATGAAAGATATTGTTGAAAATAATGTGAAAATATTTTTAAAAAGTTCTTAAAATTCAGGAAAATATTGCACAATAGCCACTTTGATATTATTAAAGAGAATATATTTTGAATTTTAAAACCTTTTTTGCAATGATATTTTCGGTGATTATCTCAGGAAACGACAAAAAATGTTTAACTAGTAAAAATTTCTATAAATGCGTCCCAAAATGCGCATTTTCACCATCCGATGTATGTTTGTGTCACATCTGACAGCTTTGTATCAAATGATCTGGCTTGTAGAATGCCAACGACACACATTTTTCTTTATTAGTAATAGAGATCAAAGAATTAAATCAGTTGCAAATATAATAAAAATATGCATTTTTTTTTCAGAAAATATTTGGATAGTTTCCTTACAGTGTATAAGTTTATTCACACGTTGTTGATGCAAAATATAATTATTATTAATTTAAAAATTTCGCTGTTCTATTTGAAAATGTATTTAAACGCAATTTATATGACTTGAGCTTTCAAGTAGCTAACATTTCTTCCGTAAGATAGTTCAAAATAAGCATCCTCCGACAGAGTTTTTAGATATCGCATGTTAACTTTTCGGGAAGAAAATACATATAAATTATTATTTTTTAGATCTGAAAGCTCTAAAATGAGTCCTTATAATCAATGAGTATTTGTCTACCTAATTTCTCTTCCGACTGCAATGAGTTAAATTTCAATTTCCTCATCCATTCAGTTACAAATGTTTTATAAAAAAGAGAACTGAAAATTTAGATTTTAAGAAAAAAGAATAATTTATCCTTTATTTATTTGGATACCAGACAAATTGGAAAGTAACGCTGCTTATAAGTTTCTTCCATACTGATGTGTATACTGATATGTACACAGCGTCTAAATGAATGAATGTGAGATTGTAGTTCTAGTGATATTACTTCACTTGGTTGAGATTTTTGTGGTAGATGATTCTAAATGTCAGGAAGTATGTGGTACAAAACATTTAATGGCTATGTGCAGCCGAGTGGAATAGAAGCAACAAAATATCGAGCATAAATTTTTCCAAACAGGCACAATGCACAAGAGTTTAGTTTTTTTCCCCTTTTTGGCAGAATGTGTTAAAGGAATCGTCATTTACAATGGAAAAATGCATGAAATTGAGAATGTATGAAGTGCAGTTTTTCGACAATGCCGTGATTTTTATAGTGACTAAATGTAATTGACCTATTCGTGATTTATATCATTGCATCATCGGAAAACAGCACTACGTGACACGAGTCCTAAACGCATTCTTCATTAGACAATAAATACTGGTTCCACCAAATGCTTTTTACTGACAAAAACTGGATTACTTCCCATTGAGCTTTTTGGAGGAATCCATGGAATAACATTACATGTTTTTATTTCTGTTTCACTAAACAACTTACTGATATTTAATCGTTTTATGTTAGATGTCACAGATGTCGATTAGAGAAATATTAAGATTTTTATATGCACACCGGAAAAAGATGCAATCCTACATCATTTGGGATCGCCCATGTATATTACTTGTTTAAGACGGAAATCGCAAGAGCAGCAATAATACATTTAAAAGCTAAATTCGAACCTCTAGTCCTATAACATCATAGCATGATAATGTTTTAGGCTGGATGCTCTTTATTTTATTTTAAATTTAATCTAAATGGTCTAACAATATACATTCCAAAGAATTTCTTTGAGGAAATTCGTTTACCTTTACATTCAAAGAAGGAGATATAAAATATTTATAATGACTATATAAGAATAAATGATATGATTTAATGATGAAATAAGTAGATGTATAAAAATGTTTCTGGGTTAAGTATGCACCGGCAAATGATAGGGCAGAATTATGTTTACAATAGTAGTGACCTACAATTTTGACAAGGTAGAACACCAAAAGACAAAATTGTGTTAACAACTTGATGTGGTTCATTACAATCACAGAAATGATTCTCTTCTAATGAAGGAATGATGAATCAAAGAAAAGTGGCAAGTAATAACGCTGTGTTAATGGCAACAGGAGTTATTATTATTATTTTTTTTAAATTTCATCATCAATTCACTTGGGTCATATGATTTTAGAACTGCATATTTCTACATATGATAATAAAATTCTAAGATTAATAGCTCTTGTTGTTCACCTAGCAGCTTGTCATTTGATACAGCACTTAATTAAAATTGTAGGTCAAAAGCGCAAGAAGCACATTATCAAAACTAGAAAGAGGGGTAGAGTGTAGATTTTATGCCCCGAGGAATCGTTAATACCATAGAAGAGTAAATTAATCCCTTTCAGCTTTAAAAGGTGATAAATACGTATTACTACTATATTATTTCCCACGCCGACCCAGGTTTCCAAACTATAGGTGTAAAGAGCCTACATGAGTCGGCCTAAATTAAAAAATAATAAATACACATTACAAACACCTTTATTTCTTGAGTGGAATGTAAATAAATAATATGCATCGAACTGACTTGGCTAAAGTAAAAAGCAAAAGCCGCACGAAAATTCTAAAATAAATAATATGCATAACTTAGGCAAAAATTAAACAAAAAAAGGCATCTAATTAACAAAAATAATAGGCATAAAAGTCAACGCTAATAACAATATAATCAACATAAATACTAGATAATTATTTACTAATACTTCCACAACTTGGCGCTAAGACTGGCGGCAGGGGAATATGTATTAACCCCTCACATTACCACACAATTGAATCATTTATTGCTATCTGTTTGAGTTCTACAACTAAATCAAGACAATTTTGATATATCCATATTCATAACGAGAATAATTACTAATTTTCAGAAAATCATTTATTATTTTTCGAGGCTGGTCAACATGAATAAAAGAAACATTTTTAATTATTTAAAGCTGATATCACATGGTTTAAAAGAAATGCTATTTTAATAATCATTTCAAACAGGCAAATTATGATTATCCAATGAAATGAAAGGAAACGAGTGAATAATCATTTCAAATTAAGTCAATGCAACTTCCCATGGAGTATATATATATATAAAACAGAATAAATAAAAAGGAATCAAAGGCTGATTTTTTACCTATCTTACTGACAGAATATTAGAGACGTCACTTTTGTGAAATATCGTGTCTGAAAGCTAAGATACTTACTTTTCAACGAACGTCAGATTTAACAAGAAAGAACTATTCAAATGTCAAAGAGAGGAGCGAATGTATGATCGCGTGAGGCTATACGACGTTTTTTCCAAGCCCAATTTATAGATAGACATGCTCACCAAGTTCACTGCGTTATACGTATCAATTTCCCAAATACCGGTAAGTTTGACCAATAAAAATGCCATTTAAGTAGCTACTCCAAACGTTTTTTTTATTTTTAGGTTAAACAAATTGTTTTACAAATAACCCCAAATGTTTATTTGCTCATTCAGTACCCGGTTTCATTCGGAAAAAGTCAAAATAATAGGTGGGCATCTCCAAAAATCGATACGTTTGGCATGATGCCACAGGAATCCCGTTCAAAGAAATGTTACGTCACTCTTGTTAAGATTCAAGCTTTTTTTAGATAAACCGATGATGCGGTCTTCAATGCAGCGAATCTCGGCGGCGAATTGAAAGACGCATCTTAGGTGTTCAGGTACAACGGGGTTCCCTGAATTAGAACGATCTCGAACCAACCTTTTTTTATGTTTGCATGAAATTTAATCGAAATTTACTGAAATCATTTATAAAAATTAAAAATATTTTCATAAGTATAAATGATATTTAACCAAGAATTCCCTTTTATTTTATAGAATTATTCAATTGATACAAACTTTCATTCATAAAAACTTTTTTATAAGAATTTTGATCAGAAAAATGTGTAATAAATTTTTTTCTGTGTAAACAAATCTTCTAATATGTACAAATAACGTACAGCAACACTCTTCTATTGTCAATTTAAATAGACAGAAGTTAATTCATGCCACAAAAAAAGCTTCTATTGCCAGCTTTTAGAATTTGAAAAGAAATTTGCAATTAAAGTGAAATATTTAAGTAGAGTTTCTATAAGGAAATTCAATTAACGACGCTATGTATCACAGTGGCATTTCTTGAAACGTGACATAAGTGTTGCTCTGACTGTTGGACTTTCATTGCTAAATAATTTCTTATAACTTTTCTTTAATATATGATTTTTATCCAAAACCCAAAAGATTGTTATAAATATATTGCATTGTTTTTTAGATATAATCGGTATGACCGTGTTTCACAGTGAGTCATATCTATAGTTTTTAATATATTACAGAGGGTTGTTGAAGTGAATAATTTTAACCCCTTAAACAGCCATTTTTTTCTTTTATTGGTATATTATGATATATTATTTTAGGGACAAAAGTTAATATGATGAAAATTTAATATGATATAAAAAGTGATTCAGTAAACTTATCGAATATTATTAATGATTGGTTAATTTATTTTATTAATTAACGAATTAAGACATTTCATTCAGTAAACTTATCGAATATTATTAATGACTGGTTAATTTATTTTATTAATTAACGAATTAAGACATTTCATTATGGTGCGAAGTATGAAATTATATCATTAATAATTAAATTTAATCAGAACAGAAGGCAATTTACATAATTGTGAATAAAAAAAAAACTTGATGAATTTGAAGGTAAGAAATTTACCATGACTTTGGAAATGGTTAATGTTTGTGCATAATTTTTCAAAATTTCAAAATATAGGTATACCTTAATGTATTTATCTTACAAAGATAAGACATTTAAATTTCCTATTTATTTAAATTATTTCATACGTTTCAATTCTATTTCCATTCCAAAATACTTCCCTCATCTTTAATTCTTAAAAAAAATTCCGTTTTTTATAGCAATTATTCGTATATGTTATTTTATCTAAATTTTAAGAGTCCGTTTTAGTTTTAGCTAGAATAACAGCTACAATTTGATTTTTTTTCCTATTTTTCTTTCAATCAGCACCAAATTAGACTTTTTGAACAAGTAAATTAAATTGAAATAAAATACGTAAAATCAGAAATACAATTTCAGAGCACTGAAAATTCATATCAAATTTAGATTTTTTTCGAGATCATAGATCATTTTAGTTGTTGTAACACTTTTCTAAAGATAAAATAAATTCTAGCAACTTTCATTTTAGTTTTATTCTAAATTATTCTAATCTTGCAATTTAAAAGATTTTTTGATATAGTATAGAATTTGCATTGACTTATGAATTGATTTTTGATTATTATTTCGCAAAAAACAAACAAAAGACTTTTTTTTTAATTCCAAAAATTCTTGACGATAACACTTGTGATTGACCAATTTCCCCCCATTATGCTTGGAGATTGATTAAAAATTGTGGTAAGAAATACGTTTCCGGCTTGAGCACAATCTGAACACAACATTCATGGAAAAAACTTTCCTTTGACGCGTAGGAACTGAAAGGATTGTATTAGTCCATTCTCAGAGTTATAAATTAATATTATGTAGTTTATGTATTGTACTCTATCTAGCATGACCGGTGGGCATCGAGAAGCATTGCGGAAGAATATTCATTGCCCAGAATCTGGGAATAAGAATGTGTAGCAGTAATAAATGGTGTCGAGGGTGGACGGGTTAAAGTGTTTACATACTTAAGTCTAATCTGTCAGTTTAAGTGCAATAAACAAAAGGAAAAAATAGTTGCGCATCTTTTTCGATATGGTATAGGGAATATTACCCCACTTAGGTCTCGATTCATATTTTTTTTTCTTCATTTAAAATTTATAATCCATTGGAAGAAAAGAAACATTTTATATAATAACTTGTTGGAATGCTCAGTGATATCCGGGATTTAAATACTTTCATTTATAGTATTTTTATCACAGAAATTTTTTTTGTATAAAATAAATATTATATAATATATAAATCTCTTTTCAAGACATGTGTACTGAAATAAAAGAAATTTAAAGACAAAATTGCACAACAAAGGAAAATATTAGAATGGAAGGAGCATAATAATAAATTCCCCATAAAAAATTCATTAAAGTAGATGATTTTAAAATGTCTTCGTTTCAAATTCAATTTTTAAAAAATGTTCTTGTTTCAAATTTACATTTTTTAAAAATGTTCTTGTTTCAAATACAAATTTTCAAATGTCCTTATTTCAAATTCAAAATTTAAAATGTCTTTATTTCAAAATCGCGTTAAATTTTCTAAGGAATCAAAGACAATTGCAAGAAAAATTGCACAAATATGAAATTATTATCGTTAAAAAGACAAAATTTTTAATTTGATGGTATAAAGGTGAAAATATTTTTGGAATAATTTTCTCAGAAATTTCTCGAGGAAAAAAAGAAAGTATTAGTCAATTTCTCATTGCCTGAAACCGTTGCTGTCTTCGAACATCTTTTCATTTGCTCTCAAATGAATTACTTTTTCAAAAAGATAATATCAGTTTATTCCTCCCCCCTCTCACTTCATCTGAATATATGATTTATGCCTACTTTTAGGTATTATTAAATCACTACTTTGAATGAAATGGAAACTGATAAAAAGATATATATTAAAATAGGAATTAAAAAATAGTAACAAAATAGTTTAAAATTAAAAATTTGAACGCATTGAAATTACTGTTAAAATTAATAACATTTTTAAGGTATATTTATATCAATGAAATGATAAAGTTATGAATTTTAGTATGGTTTTAAAAATTTCTATTGGAATAGTCACCCCTGAATATATCATGAATAAAAAAAGAAGCAAAATGTTGATTAATTTCTACTTAAATGAGTATTTAATTAACTATCGAGCTTTGAAAAATTAATAGTATTCTTTCCTTTACCTTAAATAAGTGTGTAGAATATTGTTGAATTTGATCCAGTTATTTAAATAGACATGTAGAATGAATATTTCTTCATACATATTATGCATATAGCCGCAATGACGTATTTATATTAAGATAATAAGAGGATTTTATTAATAACGAAAAGAAAGTATAATCTGATATTTATATAAGTATATAAAAAACAGTATGAATATTTATATAGTCAACTAATTACTGGTTAATATAACATCACGAAAATGTAAAAAAAGGGGGGGGGGAAGGAACTATCCTTAAAAAAGAGCAAATCGTGGCTGCTCTCTAAAAATAAGTGAAAAATGTCATTTATTTCCAACACAAAATTAAGAATATGTCTTTTTTTGGTACTTAAATAGGTATTAGAGAAAAAATAAATCTACAGGCCTCCTCGTACTCAATTTCTTTCTCTTTGTCAATATACAGTGTTAAAGTTTTGAGTTTTATCGCTTTTCTTTCATTGGGTGACGAAGTTTATTATCGAAGTAACTACATAAAATACTGCAACTCTTTTTCTAATTCACATACATGTGTTCACTTGCTTTTAATCTAATAGAGAAATAAAAGAATATAAATTATATTTACGAAATTCAATAGTGGAAATATAGTTCATATTCTTTTATTTACTCAATCCCGCATTGAATTTCAGTTTCTTAACTGAAATGGTATGTGTAACAAATAGAAATTACTAGAATATAAAAAAACAGGATATTAACTTTTCAAATGCTGCGCAAATAAAAACACT
>JAPMOR010045645.1:88605-100668 GCA_026543865.1 Argiope aurantia | reverse complement strand
CTAAACATAAGATCGATATTTGATTCTTATTATTCCTAAACATAAGACCAATATTTGATTCTTAATAGTGCCTTAACATACGATAGATATTTTACTCGTAATCTAGCTATCTTATTAGCAGAACTTGTTATATGATATATCTACACAAAATTTAGACGAGAAAAAAATTGGTTTATGAAATGTTTATCATCCAGGTAACTAAAAAAGATTAACATTTTCAAATGCTATTTCTGAGTTCAACTGAAAAGAAATATTAATTTTCTTCAGTAATTCTCACTATTAAAAGAATTCATTCCTTCACGTATAAAATTTTATCAACTTTCAATTTAAAAAACTAATAAACAAATTTTAGTTTTGAAAGTATTAAAAACTGTTTTGTCATCAGAATTCAATTTTACAAAATTTTAGAACTTTAGTACATCAGGGAATGAATTAAAATACTGACAAGCTTTTATCGTTCTAAATACGAAATAAACCAATTAAATGATGTGTAGAAACAAAGAATGTTCTTTATTAAATTTTCTCGTATATAAATTTCTAATATAAATCTCTCTCATACCTTGCATGGAATTGGCATGCAATAGTTACAAAATATTATTTTTTGGCATGAATTTAGTATTTTTTTTAAATCTATCGTGTTACTTTTGGAGATTATTCCTCGTATGCCGTTAATAGTAACTGAAAATTGAATTTGCGCTTTATACATTTTTTTCAACAGATTGAAACAAAGATTTTATACAAAACTGCATTTGAAATCACAAAAAAAATCACATACCAAAATTGATATATTTAACTCATTGCGTTTCTGAATTATCGCGTTTACATGTTTCTGAAAGTATGGATCGACAGACAATCAAACCTTTATTAGATCTGACTCGAAATTTGACAGGTGACTACACTGTAGATGTTAAATCTGTGAACCGAATCTTATCTATCTAGCTCTCTTCCTCTTGTAGAGATTGCACTAAGTTATATTCGTGCAGTCTGCAGACGAACTTCTGAACAGATTTTACTCAAACTTTGATAGAAATCTGCAAATTTGGAGTAAAAACTGTATGCCAAATTTCAACTGTCTAGTTCAAAACACTTTTGAATTATATTTGTCACAGACAAATAGACGGAGAATTTCCAAAAATGTGTTTCCGAACTCAGGGAGGTCTAAACCGTGGAGATGCGTCCAAATCTCGAGTTCGAATTTGTTGATGATTACTATATCCTCTCTATACTGTATATACGAGAAAGTAAAAATACCCAACTACTTCAAAATTTCTTTTTTTGATAATTCATTTAACTTATTATCACACTGTTCAAACTCATAAAAGTTCTTCAAATTCTAGTTCTGCCTTTTCTAATGCTTCTCAGTTAAGGAACTGGCACGCTTACTAAAGCCTGTCATTTGCATTGAAGCGCTTTGAAAACGACAGTAAAATGTGAAACGGATACACGGAAAATTCCCAAGTTCCGTATAATATTAGGACAAATCTGGTGCCTTCCCGAAATTAAAACGCTGAGACGGTTTCTTCTGCGCAAACCATTAACTAAACCTTTATTAGCAACAGAAATGTGAGAAAGGGTTAATAGTCGCAGAGCAATTACTTTTATTTAAGGAGAAGGTATTCATTAATCCCTTGAGGTAATAAATGAAAGAAAGTTAAGCACTTTTCCAGCATGCAACTGGCAAAAGATACGAGAAATAAAGCCCAGAAAATTCACGGTAAAGAGATGCGATCGTAAAAGTAATGCTTCACTTTCTATACTTGCGGATGAGTTTGGAAGGTAAGAAGATCGAAGGGGGGGGGCAGAGAAAAATCATTATTGCTACCAGAAAACCTAGGCAAGTAATGAAAGTGCGGATTTTATTACATTTTATACCTTCCATCGCTTATCGGGAATTCTGAAGTGACTCCAATTTAATGGAAGCGATACTAAATTGGAGAACTCGAAATCATACTTTTTTTGGTTATTTTTTAGTATGGAATTCAAGGGAAGGATTTTATCTTTTTTTTTAAACTGGAAAAATTTAAACTGCTAAATCTAAAGTTAAGAGAAAAATAATCGTTAGCGGAAAGATGCAATGGAAATGAATTGCAGTCGATAAAAATTAATTTAACGAATTTGAAGGAAAAAAAAAGCAACAAGTGCAGTTTCAGGATATATTTTTTTTATATTAAACTCTACTTAATCTAAAGCATATTCTACTGGGAACATTTCATATATGAGGCTCAGAAGTTGTCAATTCAATTCAATGGCTACTCCTCACTTTTATGGTAAGAACAACAATGATGTGTCGATTTTTTATCAATTCAATGAAGAGTCGTTACTTTCTATGAGGGGTAGGTGCAAGAGATGGTCCACAATGAGATTTACCACAATGCCAATGAGGTCTCCAATGAGTTTTACACAATTTTAGTTTTCGTACTGACTCGGTTATTCAAATCACCCAGGTGTTTTGGTAGGAATGGAATAGCTACTCATAATTGAATATATGATAAAAATGAAATATTTTCACTAGAATTATTGAATGGAATCAAGACTTCAGACAATTTTTTTAATAAATACATTAAACTTATTATGGAAAAGTCAGATCAAGACATTTTGTTAATTTTAATAAACGGCATAAAACGAAATGGCGAACATGCTACGTTAAAACCAATCAATTGCCGTATAAGAGATATTAAATGGATACATCATCTAAATTATTTATTAAATATGCGTCTATTTTCAAAATCTTCAGGATATTTTACATAACAATAAATATTAATTTTGTCTATTAACTCCTTTAAAGGTCACTTCAATACGAGGATGAGAAGTCAACATATAATTAAACAGGAATTTGTTTCGTTTTGAAACATAAAAGATTCTAAAACGAATAACAGTTCATTTTTGACGTACCACCTGATGATGGATGGTCTTCCTGCATGAGTCACACTATAAGGAGTGTGGCCTTATTCTACACAAAATATAGTGTCCATATTTACGATATTTTCTCATCGTTAAGTCATTTATATTTTAAGAGAATGACTTTGTGAACGGGTGTGGTATACTTTCGGTTAGTTATTTATTACATGAAAGAATAACTATACTGATTATATACTTGGCATGTATCCTTTACGAGATTCTTTTCTTGACCGCTTTTATTTACAAATTTTAAACAAAAGAAAGGTAGATAGACAAGAAATCTTTTAGAATAAGCAATGCAGCTCGATTGATTCATTTCAAGTTATATACTCACATTTTAAAATTCAAATGTCGATTCTTTTTAAAGAATTACAATTTTTCCGTTTTATTTTGGAAATATTCATTTTCAGAGAAATTCCTTGCGAAGAAAATTGTGATAAAAGAACAAATTCTACAAAGGAATGCGCTTTCTGCCGTACGGATTGTAAGAGAAAAAAGTGTCAATTGAATTTCATAATGGTTGAATGTTCTGAATCTAGTCTCCGAGTTTCCTTCACAGAATTTTCAGGAATTTAAAACTTTTGAATGACATGTGATATTCCCCCATTCTTTTTTCACATCATTGTCAGCACTTTAGGTAGCATATTACTGACAGATGATTCAATCCAAAAAGCAGTACTCTCTTCTTCAAGAAAGTGCTACCTAAAAATGATCTCTTACCCGAAAACTGACTCCATCTTATATTCCTGAAGCAATTCCTTATTTTAAAAATCTAAAAACACAAGAAAACCCCTTCACTCAGAAAAAATCTCTGAATTGTTGAATGCCAGAGAAATGTATGCGAAAGAGGCAGGGAAGTGTTATTATTCTTTTCTTATTTATTCAGGTTCTTATTTATTCTTTTTCAAACTACAACCATTAACAATGATTTCTATGCATAACTAAAAGCAACGAGTTTTAGAATTAAGTCAAATGCAGAGAAGTAGAAGAAAGCAAACTAGTGGCTTAGAACTGCATTTGACAATAATAAAAATAAAACTGATCAAACCTTTATTAATATATTAAATAAGCAGAATCATTTTGTCAACTAGCAGAATGCCCCCCCCCTCTCTTCAAAAAAACTTTCTTGTATACATTCAAATAAATGTATTTTTGCATTATTAATCGCATGTGATAGGTGAACAACAATTACGAAAAAGATTACTAGTTATGATTTTGATGATTAGGTTTGGTTTGTTTGTATTTTTCTGGCACAAGAGCCATCCTTGGCTAAACTGCGCCATTCATGTGGTAAAGAAGAGGTTAGATTTTGATGATTAATCGCTGGACTGCGGTTAATACTCAAGAAACAGAAAACTGAATGTGTAGTTTGGGCATCTTTTCTTCGAACGATTGAAGCCAAAGTATGAAACAAATACAGTTTTACTCACAAAATCACATAAAATTTCATAATTTTAAGCCCTTACGGGATTGAGTTATCGTATTTATATGCTTGTGCTTGTTATGAGTACATGCCGACTGACGGTTAATCTCTGGAGGCGATATGGTTCCAAATTTGATAAAAATCGACATTAAATGCTAATCTGTGTGCCGAATTTTATTAGCTCACTTTCAGTTGTAGTTATAGTGTGACCCCACAGTTGGACAACCGGGCTGATAAGCGTCTTTCTTCTGAATGGATTTCATTCAAAATGTAATAAAAATCTACGATTTTGATTTGAAGTCTAGATATCAAATTTCATCCGTTCAATCGAAAGCATTTTTGAACTATTATGCTCACAGACAATATGACAAAAATGTGTTTATCAAACTTTGCCAAATTCTTGAATCCAAAATTTTTGACGATTACAATATTTTTTCTATACTTCGAATAAAAGAAAGTAAAAATGGGAAAATATTAACGTTTTTATTATTATATTAAATACATTATTCTTTTCAGCGCTTTTCTCATTCATGATTTTTTTTGATGCCGCATATATTCGGAAATTTTTTACTTCGTACTACAGTTATAAAAATGTGTTTAAAAAACTATTTTTGTTAATCTCCAATTTTTGAATACATTACATAGTTTATTATTATAATTATGGAGTCTTAAACAATTTTTTTCGCATACACTTTCAAATTAAGCTATTAACGGAAAGTAATTAGGTTCTAACAATTTAAAAATTTTGTACTGTAATTGAGAACAATGAAGAAAACAAAATTTAGAAGCACCCGGAAGTGAATAAAAATTACAGACATGAAAGAAGCAAAATAAAGGAGATTAACGCATTGAGAAATGAAGAATTGGGACTAAAACGGAACAATATAATGTTTGAATAAGTTATGACTACATAAATATATGAGAAATGTTAGCAGAGATATAGCTAGCATTCAAATGTAGAAGAAACTGCTTTAAACCATTGAAGTTGCTGAAAATCAAACGAAAATGACTTCAGCATTTTTAAAAGGCTGTTACGAAATGAATCATTGCTAATCAAGACGTAACTTTACAATACCGAATTAAAACATTTATACAATAAATAGGTAGAAAAATCGGATTTTTTTGATTTTTTAAGAAGTTTCAAATTTCTTATAATTGTCAAATCAAATTCGCATTGTTATTCACCCCTTGTATTCGGAAAAGAAATTCAATGTATAATTATTCACTTAATACAAGTGCTTGCTTATTGTTCCTATAATATATTTATATAATTCTTTTAAATTGAATTTCACCGAAAAATTAATTTGCGTCTTTTTTATCATTCTGCAAGTATTTTATACAATAAAAATTGAAAAATAAACCAAAGCGTCAAAATGATGCACCATCTTGAATGGTGAGTGTATGTTCGAGTGAGCTAATATCCAAGATTATTGTATTCGACATTTTTAGAAATCTCTGAGAAGTCCTTATTTATTGAAATATTTAGGTTTTCTTTCTGATAATGATTTCATTCGATAATTTCTCTATTGCAGGTGTCAAAATAGCTCTTTAGATAATAACATTTTTATTGAAAAACAAGCGTTCAAATGTTCGGCTAATAAATGATACAATATTGCAGTAATTTTACAATTCGCACAAATTGGTTACAGTATTAATTTGAATTCAGATGCTGAATGAAACTTAGTTTGTAAAGCAGGCATTCCTTATACATTAAAAAATTTCATTATAATTTATCATTATAATGCGATATTTTCATAATATTAATATTACTAAAAAGATTAATGAAATTTGCATTCCATTAGTTCGTTATAAAAAACACTATACTTGAAAATATTGGATTTGTTTAGTATTCACCATTCCGTAATTTAATAAAATTCATAATTAAAGAATATAAAAACTACAAAGATATGTATGTAAGTATATAGTTGCTGTGATCTCTATTCCAAACCACCATCTCGCTTTGTTAATTTTTGCTTGTGAAAGGATTTTTTTACCTACTTTTTATAATATTTTAATTCTTTTGCAATTTCAAAAGTCTATCCATTTTATAAAATCAAAACCTTGATTTCTTTAATTTTTTTTTATTTACTTCAATTTAATACTGCTTACGTTAAGAGAAAAAAAAAACTTATAGGTTTGCTGTTGTGTTAACTTGATGTATTGTTGATTCTGCATTTTGTTTTAAGTTAATATTAATCATACTCTACAGTCTCTATCCAACTATAAAACTTTTTTCAGCCATGACTGCATTGCAAAATTAGTAAGAATATGTTATTAATTCGATAACCATATCGTTTTGAAGCTCATGATGGCTACAGGACGCACAAATGTTACGGGCTTTTCTTGGTGTAATAGTTATCTTTGGCTAAATTACACCAAAGATATGATTAAAAGTATATGATAGTTTTAGTCATACTGAGACGCACAAAACCTGAATTTTGTTTAGAAGTTTAGAAAGACACCATACGGCCGTATTATACTTCTCAAACTTCAGTATTATACTTATATGAGGATAACTCATGATAATTAATTGATAAAATTGTATGTATAGGATAATTTTCGATTCTAAATGGTTCTAGATAAACTTAAGTATGCACTAAGCTCATAAACACAATGGCGTTTAGGTGTATCCTTCCGATTATTGATATCGAGATTTTATCAATATACCACGAGGCTTGAATAAGAATTTTAAGATAAAGTGTTTGGATTTGGATATGCAATAAGAAACTTTCGACTCTTTAAAAAGGAAATTCTTTATATAACTATTTTAAAAAGTTCCCAAATCTATATTAGTTTTTATTCTGAATTCTAAATCGAAATTCAAACTTTCTGTTGAAATTAGATCGTTAATTGCATTATTTATCATACAGACGCTTCATTTAAGACGTATTACTCCTCGTTAATTTTTGTTTTCAGATTTCTAACATAATTTAAAACTTCAAATTCACTAAAATTATGGAATGCAATGGATGGAAAATATTTTCTAAGATATACTTTTTATATTTATGACATGAAATATTCTATAAGACTTTTTCTGGCCATCATCTATAGGGTTATCAATATCATCTATAGGTTTAAAGTATTCCAGCCAACAGTGCAATGAGAAAAAAGATAATGTCTTTTAAAAAATGATTTTCTCTAACACACTGACATATAAAAAATTATGTTAAACAGCTAAATAGGCTTATTTTTTTCAGAATATAAAATTTAAAAAAAAGTGCATATGTTAAATAAATTTTGAATAGAATCAATGTAGATATTTATTTATGCTAAGTACTTTCGACATAGAAAGAATTTGCAATTTCGTGTTAATGATTTTTTTAAGGAATTTTAGATAAGAAACAATTTTAAAACTTTTTTGATAAAAACAAGTTTCCTATTAAAGTATGCAAATAACCTGGATCAAATTCGTCATTCAACGTAATCATTTGATTTTTATCGTAAAACACAAACTGATGCAGAGCTAAGTTATGTAAAAGTAACACATTTTGTTTTTGTTTTTGAGTATTTGTTTTAGCAAGTCACAAAAAAAATCACATTAAATTTAGATCAAGAATGACCAATTACAAGATCCATACATTTGTTATTCTTTTCTTGAGATAGAGATTGAAGATTTTCAAAAGGTGTACTGTAAAAATAAAATCATGTTGAATGTCACATGTTTACCTATTCAATTTTTTTCCTTTTCCTTTATTTTTTTTACATTAAATTTTTTTATAAATTTGGTTTTACAACTTATTTCATTTCAAACAAATGATGATGATTAAGAATTTTTAATTTTAAATTTATCTTGTCTAGAAGTTTTTTTTTTTCAGTGTGGAATATATTTATAAAACAGTTAATTTGACAGCATACTAGCAAAATTTGTTAAAAAGAATTAGTTATTCAAAATATCTACAATATTTTATATTAATTTAAATACATGGTTAATTCTACATCAAAACATTTTTAGTTTACGCATGAACTTGATTTATTCATATTCAAATAATGCACTTTTATTTCAATTCAACTATATAAATGTTTAATAATTGAATCAATACGAGGAATATTAAAAGATGGGTCCAGTGATTTTCAATCATAGTAAGAAGATGAGAACGGCAACTACTTTTCATATTTCTTTACCACAATAGTGGGAAAATCAATATCTATGAATCCGCGAAATTGAGTCTCAAACCCTAATCTTCCGATCAAGAAGTTGAAACACTACTACTAGTCAACTAACTTTGAAATGACCTTTTAATGATATGACTAGCAAGAAAAACATAAGCAAAGGCATAGACAATATAATATTTTTATAATATTTATATTTTATTATATATATATATATATATATATATATATATATATATATATGGGAACAAGCAATCGAAGCAAAACATTATTTAGATTTTAATATTATTTTGTTGATGACGGTAAACACTAACGAATATGATATTAATGGATGGATAGATAGATATAGAATATGCAAATTCCATCTAATTTGAATGGCGCCATCAAACATTATAGTTTGGTTTCAATTTCATTGCAATTCATTTCCCAAATGTAATGCGTTTTCATGCGTGAACTAAAATATTCCTTCCTTTCTTATTTTATGCGCAAGATCCATACTTGTGTTTTTTTTATGCATGCACTGTTTCAATGTATGCATACTTTTATGCATTGCTCTTTGTATTTCTAAAATTTTGTCGGTTAAATCATCTTTTGTCGTGGCGACTGCGAACAAGAGAAATCAAATTTTTAAATATAATAAAAAAAAAAAGATGGAAAAATACTTGCGGTATTAATAATGACCAAGTCCAACTATGTGCAAATTTTGTCAGAATATCAAGAAATATCAAGTTATAAAAGTAAAGGCATTTCCAAAAAGATATGTCACTGTGTATAAATAAGATCAGAAAGAATGCCCGAGAATTTCAAATGAAAGTACATTTTAAATGCCAGTCACGGCATTTAGTTATAAGATTTTTTTTTTAAATTCATAAATATTTTTCACTAAACTATTTGTGCAAAAAGCGTCCAGATAGCAAAAATACATCTTATTGGTGAAATGCAACTTAACTGAACCATCTACTTCAACAGAAAGTACCTTTGAAGTTTTAAAAAGGTGAAGATCTTCTCCGCGACATGCTTATAATGAAATTTCATCCTTTAACAAGAACATATAAGAAAAGAAAGTTTATATTCGGGGGAAAATTACTACCGGTAATGGTTAATTCCCACCAATAGCCGGCAAGAGAGATAAATAGCGCTTACATCTATGAAAAATTAATAAGTAATCTTGGTGTTACATGCATAAACAGTTTTATTATAATTTGCGCGGGTGCAAAGAAAGTAAAAGAGATGGCACTTTTGACTGTATCGGACTTTTTGGGTGGATTTACAAATAAGCGTCATTTTTGCATATAAAACTCTATATTTATACGAGATTATCGAATATTTATTAAACATTCTTTAGAATTTAAGAGAAATGCGATTTTTCGAAAAATAAAGCTCACAAGCTTTGATAAAAGTGAGGTTTTCTAGTTTACTTGCTCAGAGTTAGATAATTTTACTAATTCTTCCCTTTTTTTTTCCCTATTTAATTAAATCGTTTATTTCTCATTTTGTTTTCAATTTCCATCTAATATTTAACCTACTTTTCCAAAATATATACATCACCATTTGACATCTCGGATTCTTACGACATTTCAATTACAATGTGCCAAGGTCTCGAATACATTACAATTACCAATCTTTTTTCCAGTAAGAACGCTCCTTTGCAATTTTTAAAGAGTGGGAAAAAAAAGCGATCGAAACCTTTAAAATATCTGGTAATCCAGATAGCAGAAGTAATTTTTCAGAAATAGCGGCACATTCTATCTAATTAAAAAGATCCCGCCTCTAATGACTTCCGATGGAAAATCTCGGCGAAGATTCTTTTTCATTTCCGTTAAGACCCCGTTCTGGCGTTCGAAGATAGAATGAAGTTCTTCAATTTACTACAAGAAAGCTCATTCTGTAGCGGTTAACGATTCAAAATCTCCCGAAAAGAGCTTTTACTTAAGACTATTCTGAGGTTCATTATAAATTCGCTCGCATCCGGAACATGGCCTTCAAATGATGATGATTATGGTGATGGCACCAGCAAGCTGGTTCTCTCCTCAACTCAATTTTCAAATAAATTCTTTTAAGAATTGTTCCACCTGATGCATAAATAGGTAGGATTATAAAGTTGGCTTATAAATTCTTAAATTTATGAAATACGTACATGAGGGATTAATACTTCGTGCAGTACTTTGAGATTGGAGCATGAAATTAAATTCGTAATGAAAACTTTAAAATGAAATAATGGCTAAAATGAATTAGAATCTGTTTCATAAGGTTATGTTTAATTAGCAGTTAAAAATGTGTGTAGTAATAAACTTTGCATTTTGCTATTAAAAATTCATCTTTCATTAAATAATTTATGTTTGTAGGTAATATATTTTATTCATGCAAGATCTACAGTTTTGAAGTATCAGAAAATGTTTCAAGCAAATATTTTACTACAGTGTTAAAATGATTATGTTTTAAGAATTTTTCATTTTAACGGCATTTTAAAATGCCTGTTTTATATTTGTAAATAATTTGACATGTGTGTTTATTTGCGAATTTTGAAATTACTATTGCATAGTAAAACATAAGGGGAAGACTTCTATCGAATCTGCTGTTGAAAATATAAGTTAAAATATTGAAAATGCAACTGCAGTTAATTTCTAAAAAATATAGAAGGTGAGAACATTAATACTGCGCATCACTTTACCATGAAATCTTAATGGCTTACCAATTATTCTACGTTCTTTTAAAATTCTATTTCCTACTGTCGCGTGCCTTGACTCAAGTGATGACACTTTTCTTGTCAACATACGTTTATTAATATTATAGGGATTAAATGATTGTAATGACACTTTACATATGTACAATTAAATTTCAATTTAAATCTAAACTAATTTCTCAGAATTCACCTCGGAGCTGCTACAAACGCTCACGGTTATTGGTGTCGGCCACCAACTTCTGAACAACTCTTCGCCTCTTTTTACTTCATTTCTTTTCAGTCGTGAGACCGGAACAGATATGTGTAGGTTCCTACACGCCACCTATATTTTTGACCAAAAACTCGGAACTCTGCAAAAACTTTAAGTACAGTTTTGTATAAATACAGAATCGAATCTCCAACTATTTTTTTATAGATTTCAGAGTTAATCACATGATGAAAACATAACAATATTATGGCATGCATCACATAATATAAGATGTAAAAAAAGTTTTTTTTCAATTTTTTTTTATTAAAGAGCCGTTTATTATCTTAATTGAGGCAGCCATTTAATTTTTCTATTCAAATAATTTTCATCCAAACCTATTACCTCCCTGAACAAAATGCAACTCTATCCAAGTCTTAACAAAAACCAGTAAATGCAATATTTCATAAAATATCGGCATTTGAAGTTACCACCAATTTATTAAAATCCTAATTTAGTACAATATTTCAAATAATAACATTTATTCAAATATAAAGTTGTCACGGCATTTTTTTTTAACTATCTCTCCTCATCTGATTAACTGAGATTGAAAAACAATTAAGAGCCCATGGAATCAAGTTTGAAACTTTGCATTTTTGATGAATTAGAGAAGTTTTTCTATAAGAAAAGAGAATAACGATATAAGAACATGATAAATAGAAGATTCTAGTATGTACGATGTACAAGAAAGAAGATTCTAGTATG
>JAPMOR010045645.1:71187-88595 GCA_026543865.1 Argiope aurantia | reverse complement strand
GATGTACAAGAAAGACGATTCTAGTAGGTACGATGTACAAGAAAGACTATTCTAGTAGGTACGATGTACAAGAAAGACGATTCTAGTATGTGCGATGTACAACAAAGTTGATTCTAGTATGTACGATGTACAACAAAGTTGATTCTAGTATGTACGATGTACAAGAAAGAAGATTTTAACATATTTGTTTCATTTTTTTAAAAAGAGTTGCTAGTATTTCCCTCTTAATTAAAATTGGATCGATCTCAGCAGCAATTTAAATCCAGCAGATTCTCAAAATCCTACTTTAAATATCTTCAATAACAGAATTAGGAAGATCGAGTGCATATAGATACTATATATTGCGCAAGATGTATCGAAAGTTGTTATGGCTCAATGGTAATCTGAGCTTTGGGAATTAAGAGTTGCAAGTTCTAGACCTTATTATAATGAAATCCAGTATTTATGTGGTTCTGATGCATATTTTATCCAAATTTGTAGAAGATCTCTTTTTTTTCTAAGATCTCAACCCACATCAATGGAAAGTATTAGATCCATGATATAAAAATTTTAGTTCGCCAGGTCCACATCACAGTGGTTTTCTGGTAGAATCTAGTTTAGAGCCCGGAGTCCTCCGAATTTTATAACAATTCTGATGTAGTGGTTCAAATGATCTAACGCTAATGTAGTGCAATTCGGATCCATTTGAAATAATATATGTTCAGTGTATGATTTGGTTAAATTGTTTTAATTTTATCATAATTAGCTTATTTTGTTGTCGTTCACCCATGTGCTCACGTATTTTATTATTTTACATCTGCGAGAAAGAGAATAATATCAGATACCCAAATAACATACATTATAAAGCCTCTCAACACAGTGTAAGGGACTATGAAAATGAAATTGCCTACACATGTGCGACAAGGCTCTCTGGTAAATGCTACCGTTGTGTATATGTGTGCGAAGTGACACTCAATTTGTTAAAGAACCTATCTAAAGTTAATTGCTTTGTCGTAGCTTTGTTTGTTTTAAAAGAATGAATATAAATGGAAGCTGTAAAAACTTATTTATCCCCATTTCTAAGGAAAAATAAATAAGGCAGTATAAAAATAAAAATATTAACGTGCTATCAATAAAAATATTAACATACCGTTTTGTAATACAAATCTTCTCTGCTTAAATTAAATTATTCCATTTCAGTTTCATTTTACTTTGTTTTGACTATAGCGAGAGTACGTTTGTAAAAATATTTTAACAAACTCGGGTAATTAATGCTCTGATAAAGAAATTTACTTAAGATTTCCCATAAATTGCGATCCGTTTCCCTCCGAGAATTGATATTTTTTTTTGTTTATTTAATCCACATGAGTAAAGATTGGTTTTTAAATAAAGTTTTTAACTAATTGAATTATGGCAAACTTGTGATTGTAAAAACAATAAAAATGGAAATAAAGTATAAAGTAGAATTCTGGAGTTTTCTAAGTCAAAACTCATTATAATATTTTTTATATTATATATTTGAAAAACCCAAAACTGAAAGCAAAATAGAATCTTGTCAGGAACAGAGGTTCATAAAAGAAATTTGTGCAAATAATCAATGCAAGAAGCTTATTTCAATATATTTCAAGAAACTGCAGGATGACTTTTTCTATAGAAACATCGATAATTCTAATTTAGAACTAAATATCTGAAAACATTTTATCGTAATTTTTATCAAAAAAATATTTACACTTTTAATTCCAGTTTTCTTGTATTAAATGAATTATATTAAAATTATTGTACAATAGTTATTTTTTAAGTAATAAAGACCTATGGGCTGAATTATAAAAATCCTATAGCTAAGTTTAGTATTATACAGCAAACAAACATTTTTAAATTTAATAAATGCATCTTACAAAGTAACAATGCAATATACCCCATGCAAATAGATTATAAATAAGGTTCAATTCATATAGGATTCATACGACAAAAGAAAAATTTGAAATTAATAAAAAAAAACAAGGTAAAAAACGAATGATTTTTTTGTTCTATTACATTACACTCTCCAATTCATTTTAACCTTTTCTTTCAGTTTGGTGTTATTCAACTTCTATGATAAAAGTACGCTTTATCATGATTTGAGTAAGCCAATTTCTCAAGAAAAATTAATCCTAAGCTTACTTATGGTGCCGGTTGTGGTAATATCTTTTAAGCACAGGTTTGGGTGGAAATTCACTTAAATTTAAGGATAAAAGTTCTGTTTATAACTGCGGAATCAATTCAAAATTCATATTAGTTCTATATACAAATATTGACAAAATTATATTTAAATTTCCATGTTGTTTCGCAGAATATTGAATATGAAAGAAAAGAATGATACACGTCTATATGCTTTTTTCCTATATTCTTTGATAAAACCTAATTTCACTAAATTCACATAGTATTTCTAATTCATCAGCATAGGTTTATAACTGGAAAAATCGGAAAAGCTATGAAATTGTATCTAGCGATAACCAAATAAAAGCCTAACTTTTTTGAAAAAGTCGTATCTGGGAGAAAAAAATGAGACCCAAGTGTCATTCAATTACAAAATTTTGCGATAAATTAAGAAATATAGAAAAGTTGGCGAGAAAATCTAACTTATCGAGATACTTTTTTCTCTAAGAATACGATTTTGATATAAAAAAATTGGCAATGTAAAAGTATTCGGTGCAACTTCTCCCCTGCTTAATCCAATCAGAGGCCACCAAAAAAGGACTTTTTAACGCATCGATAAAATGAACTCAGGGTTATAAAAGAAGGAGGAAGAGCCGGACCATTAAGAGGATACAAAAAGGGCATTTTACATCTCGACCATTTATTCTGAGCGCTCGGCCATTTAATTAGATCTGAGGAAAATGCTTTTTCGGACCTGGCAACACATTCCGTTTTTTCCCGTTGCCAGACCCAGAGAATTAAGTGCCGTGGTCACGTTTTTATATCACCCGGAGTTTTCCCGTACACCGGTTAAAACGGCAAAGAAAAATAACGAATAAAAAGCAGAAAGGGGAAAACGATTTAGGAAAAGCAAAGGAAGAAGTAATGGCCTGTGAATGTAGGCAGAAAGGAGAAACAGCCAAGTGAATAAAGAAAAATGCCTGCGCTAAGTTTTTGCTGGGACAAAAATAACTAGCAATCGTATACAACCTTGTTTACGCCTGGTTTTCAATTAACTTGCTTTACAAGAGCGGATGCTTTATGACGGAAGTCTGAATGATCAGCAAGAATATGAGAACTAAATCAGAGGAATTAACTTTTTGTCTGTAAGATGGGGAAGCATATTTCACAAAATTAAAGAGAATACAAACAGCAGTTGTAAGAAATTTTATTAATGTTTTTTGGATTTACTCCAATGTATTTCGAAATACATCGACAAAATGCCAAGAGTGTTTTACTAAATTTTATATTTAATTATATTATGATTATTCACCTTTTTATCATAAAAGAAAGCATTTAGTCTTAATATGTAGGTTTTGCTTTATGATTTTTTAAATATAAAATATTAATACATTTGCAGCTGTATGCCTCTTTTACGCACTTTTACTTAACAATACTAATTTCGTGTTTGTGATGATGGAATTTCGTCATCGATTTTTAAAAATTCATTTCTTGATGTGTTGTCGTTTTGTATAATTATGTATAATCGAAAGAAATGTATTTTTTTTATATATTTTCAGAATTTAAATATCAAGTAACTGATAGAATTATATTTTAAATCTATACTAAAGGCATCACCTGATAGAAAGACTAACAAAAACTAAATTCAAAGCTTTATAATATATGTAGAAACGAATTATAAATTTAAGGTTAAAAATAGAAAATAATTAAAAGGGAAACATTTTTTTTTTACATAAATTCAAAAACGTATCTTCGAAACTAGTCACTAAATTTATTTTATACTACACTAAAAGGATTATTGGGGACTTTTGGATTCAAATCGATTAATTGAATAAGTTTGTCTGGAATTTGAATTTTCTGCATCACATTTTAAAAATATTTTAGATCACAATAATCTGAATAAATCAAAGAGTTCCACACAAATATATTGAAATTGCCCATCCATTGTGAAACAAACAAAGGTTTTTCTCCCTCAAATACTACGCTTACCTTATTTACCTATGTTTTTAAAAATCCTATACATTTTTACAAATGAAAATTTGGACGCAATACTTGCTTTACAAAAATAATGCATTTTATCTGAAACTCAAAAATTCTCTTGCTTTGTCAAACGTTGATATAGAGTCAATTATTCTATATAATCTAAGGAATGATACTATAATGAGGTCTCATATAAACAACAATTCTCTTCATGGCTAAACATGTCTTCAGAAGGCTATGGCTCTTCATGGCTAAACATGTCTTTATATATTCAAAGACTGATATATTTCGCGATTTTATATATCGAATTAAGGATTTATAAATTATTGGAGGATATCGGAAATAGGCCATCTGCTTTAAATAATAAATATGTTGTATATTCTAAATATCAAGCAAAATTAAATTAGAAGTCATTCACTATAATTCTCAATAATTTTAAAGATTTATTAGGTATATTTTCAAGATAATGTTGCCAATTTAAATTGAATAGAAAGTGAATAAAGTAAATACATATGATATAAGCAACCAAAATTTAAAGTAATCATATTTTAATAGATTAAATCTATTTTAGCCTAACTAATCAAATCCTTGAATTAAGAAATCATGAGAAGGGAGGTTTGACAACCAAAGCGGAGGTTTGATGGCCAAAGCGATTTCAGGTCATCAAAATATTAAGCTGGCATTAGCTACAGTAAATAAGGGTTGATTGTTTTTCTAGAGGGCTTTCAGGAAAAACCGATTCACTTTTAAATGCTTACCTAAACGTAGCGATTAATATGTTTCTAAAATACACATCGGCCTACCAGTTTTTGAATACTGCTGATTAATAGCACAGCCTAGTGATAAAAATTTTCTCAGCCATATGAAATTGAATACCACGAAGCCTTTATTGGAATATCTTCATTTTTAATTAAAAGTGGTTAAACAGTTCAATTTTCTCAAAAACAAATATTTAATATTAGTAATATATAAAAAAGTTAAATTTGATTTCTTTCAGCTGGAATGGAATATGTTTATCCTTATATTACATAATAATAATATCCCTAAATCAAAGTCTTCAACATCAGGAAATGAGATTTTATTCGTAAGACAATTATTTTCAATTGATATCAGAAATCTTACCACGAAAATAAGGAAATTTTCATATATTAAAACAATATCCCAGTAATATAATTAAGGCAGCTAATATTTTTGTCAAGGCATTTAACTGGAGATTTTAATAAACATTTAAGTGGAGATTTTAAATGTATAAAGAAAAGAACTGGCGCTAAAATTGAAAAGAGCCTTCTTATCCACCTAAAACACATTAATGTCGTCAGAAAATAACATTCAACACACTTGTTAAATGAAACCCATCTTGCGAAGAAAACTTTTAGCAAAATTCCACAGCCTTACTGCTGTCAAGTTTATTCAATTAAGAGTCATTTAAAAAGTTCCAGGTGAAGCAAGAACTGTCAACAGAATCTCCAAACTCAACCTGTAATGTTCAGAAACAAGCTGATTTCAGAAAAAAGATATAAAATAAAGTTGTCAAAAGTGCGAAAGTAAAAATCTAATGTCAGAAGATTACTTCGGGTATTTCTCTTTTCATTTTTAATGATTTCCATTTCTTCACTAGGCCACCAACTGACATAATAAATGACATTTTTCTCATATGTGTAGTTTGAGAAACTGAGTCGTAAAAGCGGAGCTTAAGAAGCGTTATTGAAATGCAGAGGTTTATCGGTTTGTGATATTTTAAGCTCAAGACGTGAGATTTTTTTTCTTCTTTCAGTCAATTGTTGTTCAGAAGCCAGATTTGATTAAAATATAGTGGTTTATTTTTTTTAAAGCTTAGTTTGGGAGATCGAAAAGAGAAATAGAGAGAAAAGGAGAGCATTCTCTGAAGTGTTAAGTTACACAACGTCTAGTTATTGCATGAGGGTTTAAGTACGCTATTCGATAAAAGATTACAAAAAGAAATGCATCGGTTTTCTGACACAATTCCAAGCAGTTTATCAACCTTTTTATGTTTCGCTTTTTCTGAATACTGCCATTTATATGCCATGCTTTAAAAGTCATATTCGTAAAACTACATGAATAATTTAGATGATTTGAAAGTCATCGAGTAAAAAGTTGATAGGAGGTAAAATAGTTACGAAGCTATTATGTAAAACTTTGAATTCTAAATTCTGTATAACAAATATAAAATTCTTTCAAGAATGGAACTACGTGTGTACATTTTACTGATAACTATTTTGTAATAATAGGTCTTAAGTAGTTTTATGTTAAGAAAGAAGTTAAGAATACCGAAAGATTTAATTTTTATAGCAGTAACCTGTACTTTTCAAAAGCAAAATTATATTGCAGTAATAATCAACCCAATAAAAGCATTTGCACCCCAATAAATTTAAATTTAAATCATATATAAAAATAAAAAATATTAACAGATATTTTTATTATCATAAACTTGTTTTTTAGGAAAATATTTATAGGAATTAATGAGATAAATGATTAACAAAAACAACAACATAGGACATTATGCCTTTTCCATACTTCAGTTTGATCGTTTAACTACAATAAAATGTACTTTTACTGATGTAAACCTTATTTTTTTATTGTATAATGTACAAAAATAAAATAAAATTGAGATAAGAAATAAAGTTAGTCTGACAAATAACCATGCGATTATCAGAAATTTAACTGATTCCACTGTTCTCAGTTATTACTGATAAAAGATTTTAAACAAATGATTTACGTACGCTAAGAAGTAAAATATTTTGAAGCAAATGTATGATAATCCATGTAAAACACACACAAAAAATGAAGTAACATTTTTATTATCCGATAATTAGAAAGTAATGTATGCGAATTTACATGGATAGATTTTGGACAAAAAATAATTCTCTTCAAAAAAAAAAAAAAAATGGCCACGTCAAAATTTTCAAAAAACAGCGATACAGTTACATTATCAATAGCAAAATTTTAGATACAGTTTATTCATATATATAAAAAATGCAAAAGAATTGAAATTCCTTGGTGTTGCGATATTTATAGATACCTTTTCTATTAACTTGAATATCCATAACAAGAAGTGTTCATCCTCCAAGAAACGAGAAAACAGCTTTTGATGATGCAGGTTTGATGGATGATTCCTCACACCTGTATCATTTGATTTACCATCCATCAATATATACATTTTGACTCGAGATTTGATGGATGACTAAGTTGTATCATAACTTTCAATAAATCAACATCAGTGCTCAACTATGCTTGCAAATATCGAAGTAGAAACTATCAATTTATATATATAATGACTTAAATAATTAGTCTTTAATAGTTAAGAACTAAACAATTTATACATTAATTTTATTAAAATATACGAATTAACGCTCAATTGTGCTTGCAAGTATCCACGTAGAAATTGTCAATTTATATATGACTTAAGTAATTATTTTTTGTATTTTTAAAGCTAAACAATTTATAGATTGATTTAATTAAAAGGTACGAGTTTATGAATATAACTCTGATAATTATGAAAAATCTTTTTACTTTAGAAATTTTAGATAATTTATCTTCCCCCTAAATTAAAAAAAAATAATTATATTTAATTGATTCTTTGCACATCTCCAATTGAGGCCTCAGGTTGGTTTGAATCTTTTCTTATGTATAATTTCAATTTGTGTTTTATGGTATAAAAGCAATTTTTGGCTAAGTTGCGCCTTACTCATGGAATTAAAATATTTATATTAATTTATAATAAAATCGAAATACAGAATGTTTACAAAATTCAAATATCTGAAAAGTGTAAAAAAGTGTCTAAAAGGGAGTCATGAAAAAAGTTTCTTGCGTACAGATTTGGGGTTCATTGTAATTATTCTTTGTAATTATTTTATTTATTCATAACTGAAAAGAAGTTGCAGATGTTAATAATTTAAACAACTTGATTGTAATGACTAAACATATGCATTAGCCTACAGGACAGTATAAAAAATATATATAGTTACAAAATTTATATCATTAGAAAAAAGAATTATATCTCAAATTAAACATGGTATCTGCATTATTATAAAATAATTACAGAAGGTAACATGTAGAAAAAAATTTCAAATTACTGAAGTGATAAATCTTATGCCGAATTAAGAAGAAAATAATTATTATATAGCAGAATGGAAAACATTCTTCGCAATTCAATAGTCATTAGTTGTTCGAGTTGAGTAAACAATCAGCAGAAAGGGATTTTGAGCCAAACCTAATTATTTTTGGAAAGTCACACAAACAAAGCAAAACAATAACTGCTAAATATTGAAAATGAAGTATACAAATGGGTAAGAAAGAACGAAATGATGATGATGCGGGTATTATTCTGGCGCTAGATCTTTTTTGTAGGATAAATTGCACCGAAAAAGAAATGAACAACTGAGAAGTTAATTATTTGCAATACGAACAATAAAATCACATTGAAAAATGACTTGCTTTTAAAATTTAACTAACCACACTATCATTTAATGCAAGCTGTGCGCGTACATACAATAAAAATATTTGATATTTTTACTGAGCCTTCTTTTATCTTCTTAAATTAAATTAGTTGAGTCTACGTTTCATTTCATATTATGCCAAGGCTGAACGAGAGATTGTTGGATCATGAGTTTTCGCGAAATCTTTTGACTTTTATGCTTATAACATTAACACAAAAATTAGCATTAATTTGTCAATTTTATTGGATAAAACAAGCAATTATTAACTTTTGATATTCTTTAAAATCAGTTAATAAAAAAATTAAAGTATCATTTATACAAAGTCACGTATTCTAAAACGTTAATTGATTTAGAAGAAATGTAAAGTTAAGCTTAATATGCAAGGTTAGTTTTCATAATTATTACAGAAAATAAGAAGGAAAAAAAATAATGAATATATCTTATTTATTTTTAAAGAAAAACTTGGTTTTTAAAAAGCAAACATTTGAAAATGTTTAATAAACATGCCGATAATTCTTTTTATTAATTGAAAATTAAAGAATCAAAGCATTTGATATTTAACAACAACGATTTTCTCTTCCAACCAATGGTATTCAAGTACACAAAAAGCAAAGGCAAAGTAAATGGAGAGTTAAAAATATACAACTGATAATAAAATTGCATTGACAGTAAGGTTAGCAAAATTGATTGTTATTTTTAAAGGCTTAATATTTTGTAAAAATTAGCTTCTGTTTAATTAAATTTAACATAAATTAAATATTTATTTTTTACATTTCTCAAAAATTAATTATAAATGGATTTGCGTTGAAAATTCTTTTAGTAAAGAAAAGAACTTTTAATATGCAGGTATTTCCGTTTTAAGATAATGAAATTCACAAGAAAAATGTAATCTGTGATTCATACTATGAATGGTAAAAGAATTCAAGTATCAAAGAATGAAAAATACTTCAAAAAGAAGGCATTTATATGTCAAATTTTAAGTGTATAAATTTTTTAATTCAAAAATACTTTAACATACATATTGAATTTTTACTTACGTCTGCATAAATTAAATTAAGTTTTTTTTAATCACGTCTGAATAGCAATTCTTAAATTAAGTTCATGCAAGTTGATGAAATTCATATATATTTTTTATGAAAAGAAATTGGGTTCTAGAAACTTAATTTTATAAATAAGCATGAAAATAGGAAAAACGTTTTTCAAACTGATTTTATCACCATCTCTAAAGGCTATAATTAATACTATTTTTTCATATATGCTTTCAACACTTGTTTCTATTTATCCATGCAATTCATACATTTCTTTTCATTTTTCAAAATAAATTGAATCTATCTAAATAAAAGAGTTTAAATAACGCAGTAAAACTACTTAGAACTTTTAATGCTGAATAATTTTTTAATTATAATTAATTTAAAATGTTATGTAATTAAGTTTTTTAGTAATGTTTTCTCCCTCCAATTCAAAAACATAGTAAGTAAATAATTACTTCTAAAACCCAACTTTAATAACTCGATTTGTAATTTTTGGTCCAAAATTTAAAATTTTTATTTTCTAAAATTCCGAATATCCATTATTTATTTCGTTTGGGATCATAAATTAGTATTATTCAGCATATTAAGCTTGATATTTACATATAAAAATGGTGCAAAATGATTTTAATAATAAGTTAACATTCCAAAACACTGCTAGAGTTGTCTTTTTCTTTCCAAATTTTGTTTTACAGTATGAAATAAAGGATAAGATTGTTTCTGTTGGTTTACATAGCTTCATTTCTTTCTACTTTTTTGCATATCTAACATTTAATTTATACTGTATTGTTACATTTTTATTGGTACAAAAATTTAATTTTTTTGTACCAGTAAATTGATTTATTCATAAAATGAGTGAACAAAATTGAATATCAAAATCTAAGTTATAATTTCATATTATAAAACATAGAAGCTGCACATACATTGCAAGATGTTTAATCAGCTACTTAAATTAAGGTTTCTTCCAAACATGATTTTGTACTTTTCTTAATAGAAGGAAGGGAAAAAGAAAAAACGTGCAGTTCTAATTGGATAGAAAGAATCATAAATCTTTCAAAATTAAATAAATTTAAATGAAGAAAATTAAAATTTGAATAATTCTAAAATCTTACGAAATTTTAATTCTCTTCTTTTACAATATTTATGTAAAGATTAATAGTGATATTTTTTTAAGTAAAATTTCTTTCATAGAAAGGTTTTCTTTTGCTAAATGATGTCTGCCAACTCGTGCAACTCATCTCATTTTAATAGATACTTTTAGCGACTTTTCGGCGAACGAAAAATCTCTAAATGTCAAATACTTCTCTTTGGCCTTTCGCCATTTTTGCTGAGATAAATGCTTTAATGTTCTAGAACTGTCCAAGCTTAAATAACAGCATTTTTTATGAGTTCATGTAAGAAACTAAGAAAAGTGCGGGAATGTAAAAACTTTTTATACATTTTTAGACATTTGAAATTATTTTTATAAACTTAATAACAGAAAATAGAAATAGCATTTTAATATGATTATAAATTGAAATAATAACTAACCTAAAGTTGATATTAAAATGCAATTATTACTTCATGAATCAATATTAATAATAACTGATTTAAAAAGCTGGAATAAATAATCTGGAAGATTTGTTACTAAAATAAAACTGTTATAAAAATATTTTTTTCTTTAGTTTGTGTAAAAATTTTGAAGTTCCATCCCAATATAGTTAATAATATTTACAAACGTTGAAGCCATTACAAACTTTAAAGCCATATATAATATCATAAATGATTTGTTTGTATATTTTATAACTTCTATAATTCCGAAAGTTAAAATCGAGCATATGAGTAAAAAATTAAAAAGCTAATTTAAAACTGGCCATCCAGAGATTCAAGGTGAGCATAAATTTACAACAAGTGAAAATAAATTATCTAAACGATTGGTTTAGATAACTTCTTTCAATTAAAAAAAATCGCAAAATAATATTTTATTGTGGGAATTTTTTTCTCGTTAATAACATGCTTTTTAATACTGACCGTCTGTTCCCTCGCACTTCTCTTTTGGCAAGGTAACATTTATATAACAATAAAATAATGTCTCAACGCAAAACAAATATATAAACTTTCTTGATTGACGAGACAAACACAGTGTTTATAGCTAATTAAGCAAAAGATGGTTTAAATAACTCCATGGTTATCTATTCATCTAAGTTACAGGTTTACTTGCTCTGCAAAAAATGGAATTAGGTTTGATATAAAATGTTATTGGCTTGATTTAGGATGGAAAAAAGGATTTCCGAAAAATTATCAAGTAGGTGTTGAATATGTTATGACACAGAACTTCTCTCTTTATTGGCGTGGGATTTCTTGCATTTATATCTTGTAAAAGGATTTAGTATTCTTCGTCCTTTGCTTTATGCACCTCTTTTGGCAAAGAAAAGAAATATTTAAAAGAAGTCTTTCTCTATACATGATAAAGAACGAAACTTTAACCACATTAACAATCTTGAAACTATCTGGATAAATAGCGATGAAATTTTTGCTGAAAAATTACGAAATAATCCATAAAAATTAATTCATCAAAACACGGCCAGCCGAAGAACTGAAATCCACTCTTGAAGATGAATGGTAGAAACCTGTTCCTGAATTGATATAAAAAGCAATAATATCTGTAAAAACTAAGAAATCATAGATAATAATGAATAAGGATTATACAAGATATTGAATAATTGTTTATGTGGAATTACATTGACACCCAAAAAGTTTTAAAACGAAGTTATGTAAAAATGTTTTAATTTTCGTAATAAAATGCCCACATTAATATTAAAATACAATTTCTGTATTTTTTTATATTTCTTATGGCAATTTTAAAAATTATGATCCACATAAAAAATGTTCTCTAGAAGTTAAAACATTTTATTGACGATTGATGATTTAATTGAATTTAAGAAGGAAGCTTAAAATTTTATTAGAACGAAAAAGGAATTAAAATTTTAGATATTCAAGAATATGCAAGGAAAAATTATAAGAAATTGGTATCCATGAAATCAGTCTGTGCCATTCTAACGAGGCAAAAATGATCAATTTTTAATCAAGTAAATATCGGAAGAAAAAATGGTAAAAAAAATAAAAAAATCCGTGCAACGATTTTTACTCGAACATCTGAAAAATGATACATGTTGCTAAATTCACTCGCATCTAATTAACTAAAAAAACCAATATTAACTACAACATATTGGTAAATTACAATACTTACAGGAAAACAATAAGATAAAATTCTTTGTTAATGTACTATAAAGGGAAACAAGCAAGAAAAGAATTAAAGAAAATAATCTAAAAAATGTTTAAAGCATTTAATCATATAACACCCAAATTGTTCAAAAATTAATGAATATTTTCTCTTGATTTAATTTTAAAATATAAGTGGAATTTCATGGGACACTGTGCTTTAATAACAGCAGTTGAAACTCTTTCATTAGTATTTATTGATTGAACACTTTCTTCGTTTAAGTAATATTTATTAAGTAATATTTACTATTAGTTGTGTTTTATCGAGAATTCAAATTGATGACTAAGTAACTTGGTGAGATTTTTCATATTATTAATGAAATTGATTACATTGATGATATCTTCATTAAAAAAATTCCTCTCATTTATATAAATTAATTTTTACAGACAAAATGAATAAACAAGAAAACAGGATACAAAAAGCATGAAAATGAAAAAGATGCATATTTTTCACTCTAGATGTCATGTACCTTTAAAATCACTTTATAAACGGGTTTCAAATCCTTACAAACTTCATCAAAATGTTGGCTTCTCAACGTAAGAAGTCTGTAAGTTGGAAAGCCAGTTTTACAGATAAAACGAAAGCTTACTGGAAGAAGGAAAATTCTAGTTTTCTGTACTGCAATAAATATTAGAAAAAGTTAAATGTATGACACCGAAATAATTCTTAGGAAAATTTTATGGCACTGCTTTTAAATGTAAGTTTAAAAATCACTGTCACTGCCTCACAATCATTGTCAAGAAAGCAATAAATATATTCAACTGGAACCAGATTCTAGAAAACAACGAATTCTCTCTGTAGGTAATAATAGAATATTTAAAGATTTAGAAGTTAAATATCCGATGTTTAAATAATTAAAACAAGTAAAAATTGAAAAATATATTATTTAAGAAAAATCTTTGACTTTTGGATAAGCAGATAATTCATTTGTTTAAGATATGAAAAAAAAATCGCTGTTGGCTGCGAGAAATTCAGTTTTTCTACCTTTTTTTAAATTTGGAAAATTGAAATAGACGTGTTTCTTAATAAACGACGATTTGATAAAATCTTGTTACCGGTAAAAAAATTATACCAAGATATTTTAATAAATCAAAAGTTTAAACTTACTCGAGTCTGAAAACTCCAATTTTAAATTTATGTCTGTTTACCATAGAAATAACAAAAAACGAAACAAGCTAGATTTATGAAATCTGCCATTTAATCTTTACAGCAAAATTTTAGAGCTGTCAAATTTTTAACCTAATCCGTACAATGAGAAGGCTTTTGTTCCTATAATAGGAATTCATAGAGAAACGAGTTAGACGAATGAATTTTTATATAACACTATTGCTACCAAAATTGCAGATTTGCATTGAGTTTTAAAGCACAATCAAGAAACATAATTCCAACCACAAGTTGCCTGTACATTTATACGCATGTGTGAACGCGATATGCAACAATATACATATATGATTTTAGTATTTGGAGCCCACCATTGCACCAAAACTGAAAATATGAATCAAATTTTGGACTTCTCTCTCGACCGAAAGAAAGATGAACAAATTGTAAAATAGATTTTCATAATACGGCTAAGTTAAGCATAAAATATGTAATATTATGCAAATATATTAGAAAGTCGAGGCAAGATTAATTTTTTTAGTTTTACTTTTAAAGGAGTGTATTGGATATACAAATGGAAGGAGGGATATACTTGTAGTATAAAATTATGGTCTTGTTTTATGAAATCATTACAATGATTTAAGATAAAGCAGCATATTTGAATTTGCTAGAATTCTCAACTGAATGTGTTGGGTCAAACGAAAAAAAAACCAAGAAAGAAATTGTATTTAAGTCTTCGACACAAGACACATTTGTCTCCTCAAAAGAAAAACATTTCCGTCTTCAGACAAAATGAAACTCTGAAAAATCTTGTCCTCTCTTTCATGGGCTGCCCACTCAATTTTATGTGACGAAGTAGACGACGGCTGAAACATTTCACTTTTTTTACAACCGAATGCATGCAAATACTATGTTAAACGTATGTTTCGCCTCAAATAACATTTTTCTTCCTTCGGGGGGGGGGAATTTATTATTTCTCTTATTCTATTTAACGAAATAAAAATGTCAAAACTGTTTCGTGCACGAATTCCTTCAATGTATTTGGCAGGGATTCGAAGGAAATGCCAAGATTGGCCAGAACTATTTCTTCTTTCACAGAACGAAGAACCGCTTTCTCCTTCCATGCTTTAGTGAAAAGAAAAAAAAAAAAACAACGTTTGAATCTTTTAGGGTTGAAAAAAAATAAAAAAAGAACTTCCAGTTCCACAGAAGAGAGAAACCACAGATTCAAAATATTTACTGCGTGAAAATTTCCTATTTGTATTCAGTCAAAATTTCTTTTTTAAAAACCACGAATGAAGAGTTGGAAAGTTATGCTGGAAAAAGTTAACTTGTTTTGGAAAGGAATATTTTTAATAAAAGATGAAATATTTAGTTTAGAAAGGCTTTTCTTCTTTCCTAAAATAGTTTTCAAATTAGTATGAAAATCAGTGAAGCACATTTTTGGTGACAGTTCTATGTGTTGAATTTATTGTATGTTTATTATTTGGCAAGAAGAAAATCCAATGAAGCTGGATAGGAATACTTTAGAATTTACGTTTTAAAGTCTGCTTTAAATTTCTTTTGGATTAAAATTTATTTTTCGAAAGGAATGAAAAACAAGACCTCAATTTAATAGTCATTTCTAAGTTCGAATCATTTACATGTTTCTGTGAAAAATATATATCGTTTCAGAGAATCGTGTCTAATACTCATGTCACGTTCTACTTTTATGCTACCAGGAGGCTGATAAAGTAATATAATATATTTTTTCAATACAATTTCAATATAATATGAAAATTGGCAAATGTTTTAGTCAATAAAACTGAAATAGACAGTACAGTAAAGAGGAAAATTAGAATATATTATTTCAAGTTAAATATTTCTAAACGTGATTCCATTTTATTTTATCTTAAAATAAATTATATTAGAACATTTGTCCGTCTAGACAAACTTATCCTGTTAATAATATCTTAGATCTGTTAATCACTGATTAATTAACAGATTGGTGTTGTGACTCTTACCAGAAGTAATGTGTATCAGGCCTATATACATGGTAAATCATTTGTAGAATCTGGTTTCGAACCGCAATTTTCATATCCAATAGCCTAGATTTTGTCACGAGACCACAGTACTTTCCGTTTACTTCATGAAACTATTTCAACGACACGTAGATAATTATTTGACGTCATATATAATGCAGTAATTCTACTTACTTGTTTGTATACTATTAATATGAAGCAAGAGGCTAATATGTAATCTTAACCAATATTTCCAATATAAATTTAAAAACAGCATAATAATGAAACATAGGAAAGAAGCTCGTAATTGAAATAAAATGATTTTTTTTTACTGTTTTGTACTTTTACACAATACATGAATTAAGAAAAAAATGCCCATAGTTAAGGCCAATTGTAAGTACCTGCGTTACAAATTATACATCATTTAGTCTTTTGTTCTTTACTTCAAAAAAAGAAAAAAGAAAGAAAGAAAAATATATTTAAATGCATTGCAATTAAATGAAAACAATTCAACCTTTGCATGAATATTTTAATTCAAAATTAACGCATTTTATTTAAAAGTGCATCTTACAAAAGGCTATTAGCATTTTATTTTTTATTAATTAATTTGAAAAACTTATTAACCTCTATACTCAAAGTTACTTAATTAAAATCATTAAATAATTTATAATTTTTTCAAAAAGTTTGTTATTTCTCATTTTCTCTCTTAATAAAGAAACGTAAATAACAAATAACAATAATTTTCTTTTCATTTCAAAATAATTTCAAAGGAAATAAGATTTTCAGAATAGCAATGATTACACAGCAATTTTGAAGACGCTAAAATCATTCCCATTTCTGAAGTCCTGTTATTCAGTACTATATTTTTGCGATGAGAACAATTGAATAAATGCAATGTATTTAAATTGCCGTTATACAATGCTAAACCTCATAATAAAGGAAAAAAAAGGCAACTTCGATATTAAATTGCTCATGAAATGTTTCCATAACAATACATTTAATGTACACTCCATTCGAATCAGATTAACAGTATAAACATTTTCATTACATTCGAATTAATCTACATTCAATACGAACGAAGGCAAATTACCAAGATTAATTATTTATATTGCATTACATTGCATATGCCTTTGACATAGATTTAATATTAGTATTACAATATATATTTAATCCAGCTTATAAGGAAAAAGGGGAGCACAATAGTATAAAGTAAAATAAATCAGAAAATCAACTAGGATTTTCTTAAAAATATATTTTTAAAAATTATTTTATATTTTTTTCTCTTTTTATTATTTAAATTTGACTTCTTTTACGTTTGCAAATGTTTATGTTTTTATGACTGCAACTTTGGCATCAATATTTCATTAACTTTTTGGGTGAAGTAGAGATCTGAAATTTTGTAACATTTTAAAGTACCCCATGATAAGGTGCTTCAATATGATCAAAACACAGTTAACAGTTATTGGAT
>JAPMOR010045645.1:0-71177 GCA_026543865.1 Argiope aurantia | reverse complement strand
TTTGTGGGAAATTGATAAAATTCCTAGATAATTATGAAACATATTAAAGATGAAAAAGGGAGAAATTATAATATTAACAAATAAGGTTTTTAAAATGCGTGGTTTCCAATCTGCTATAAATTATAATTCTTAAATGAACAAAACAAAAGTCTAAAAGTTTTTCAAGCAAAACACTGAGTTTTTTTATAAACCGCTAAAGCGTAGTTAATAACAGTACTATAAAACATTAGGTCACAATAAATCACATGCGAAATTTTTATACATCTATTAAGAAATATATAATAACTAGAATTCCTATCTAGTTACAATATTTGTATCAAGTAATATTTTTACGATTTTACTTTGAAGTATATATTTTTTTTAAAAAATTTCCAACTATTTAGTAAGTAATTAATGCATATAAAAATTATTTATATATATATATATATTTCAATAATTTGAATTAAATATCAATTAATTAAATCAAAAAAATTGAAAAAAATATTAAAATTACTTCAGATACATTAAAATTGCAAGTTTTTCAATTCTGAACTTCATTTTGTAACAAATCGAGGTTAAGCTTATGTTAGACATATTTCTTTCCTTTAAAAAGACAGCGATTTTTAAAGACATGAATCAGTGTATTAGAATTTACGACAGAAGATTATACAGGTATATCTAACCACCAACAATTGCATGAAATAATTGAAATAGGTCTAAATTAATACTGAATTTGTGTTTTGTTAATATGTATAATCTCTGCATAATTCTGCAATTAACATCAAACTAAAAATCCAAGAAAATTCTCCTAGTATTTCTTTTTGCAATATAATATTTTGCAAATTATCATACGATAAAATATTTATAGATAAGCTAATTTTTCCTTTGCATTTTTTCAGGTCACTTCCATTAAAGATTATCATCAATGACATCATAACTCACTAATTACTTCTCAATAAAAACAACGATATATGATAATTAACTAAGGAATGAATATCAAATGATTATCGATCCTTTTACATTCCAGAATGTGCTACTTCATATGAGCATGGAAGTTCCAAATTACTAAAAATAATCAATTTTAGGAGATGCATTTCCGAAACTTAAAATCCAAATATTTGAATTTAAGATGTAAAATCTATAATTTTCGATAAGATAATAAGCATGATAAAGTACAAATTAATTACATCTATATTTTAAAAATTATTTTTAGTATTTTTTAAAATGTTGCCTTTGTTTATATTATGCATTACACTTTAAATTTCTAAAGTATTTTTGGGATGTTGCATTTTTACAATCATTACTTTAAATATTTTTAATAATTAATAAATTAAAAACAAAAATGTAATAAATTATGAAAAAAAAATGTTTTTTTTTTTACATGCAACAAGAATATAATTAATCCTGACCTTACTTTGCTGATTTTTACGATCTAATCTTCTTTACGATCTTCTAACCTTCTGAAGAAAATATACGATCTGTAAATTTTCTTCAGAAGGTTAGAAGTTTTGTTTTAATTCCTAGGGAATTTCTAGTTCAATTTCTAAGGGGAAAAAAAGTCAAAATTTCGGCCTATTTTACGAGTTTCAAAGCCTTTATATATTTTTTAAACTTTCACTTTTTTTTTTGAAAATTTCTTTCTAGCTTTGGAAAGTTGAAATATTTGTTTACAGATCTAAAAAAAACGCGAAACCTTGTCAGAATTTTAATAAATAATTACAGAAAGCATTCGGGAGATCTGAAACTAAAATGAAACTAAATACTGAAATAAAATTTTCGACTATGCAGCTTTGAGAAAAAAGTGTAGAAAATTGGCACTTCTCACTGTTTAACAAAATCTCTTCCTTTTCAATCGATTACTCCTTAACACTTTGTTCCAAACCCCACTTCAATCTGGTCATCCCCTTATAAGCCTCCCCTCAAGATGTTGCCCTTTTTTCATTTCAAAGAATTGCTCACTCACCACAAAAAAAATAATCAAAACCTTGGTTCTGCAGATGACGTCCATTTCTACCGCAGAGGCAAAACCTATTCTATGTCAACCGGAGCAGCAAAAAGAAAATGTAGAAAATGGTCTACTTTTTCGGACTCTACATTTACACTTTTAGAGGAGAAAAAGAGGGGATAAGATCTAGAACCAAAATAGATTTATTACCCAAGTTTCCTTTTACTGCTACGGAACTCGCATAAACTTGAAACTTTTTGATGCTGCGAAGAAATTTCATATTTCAACGCGCGATATAGGATCTTTTTTTCCTCACACCACTTTTTTACGTTCTTATGGGAACAAAATAGAAAGCGACGCAAAGAATCCTAATGTGCTATTTATCCCTTTCCTACTCTTTCTAACGACTAAGTTCTTGACATATATATTAGGTGCCGTTTCGTTTTTTTTTTCCTCCAGCCGGGATCTTTTTAGAGTATTTCTACCTGGCCGGAAATAAGGACCGAATAACGATGGAAGACGAGAAATTTTTTTTTCTGCGATTTTCATTGCTTAGACTATGAGTCATTTGCCGATATCCCCCCCGATTTAGATGTGTTCTTTGATGGTTTATATGAAAAAAAAAAGGAAGTATGAAGAAAACAGTAATGGGTCTTTTCTATGATAGATTTCCTTTTGAAATCCAAAGACTGAGATGCCGATGTTCTTTGTTTTATAGGAAATGTTCTTTTCTCTTTGTGCTTAAAATAGTTCCATCGTTGTCATGGAATTGAGTGGAAAGTTTGCGCTTCGATTTTTTTTATTGATATTTTTTATCATGGTATTAAAAAAGTTTCAAAACTCTTGAAATTCGTTTTCTGCTACTATACTCAACCGACTTTTTATAGTAAAGAAAATATTTAAATATATGAATTGTCGTTGTTTTTAAAATGCTTTAATCCTAAAAATTCTGTTATAGACAGGTTGTCTTTTTATAGTTCTTTTCAACAATAAATATTAAAAAAATTCTGATAGTTCGAATATTTTTCCGCATAGAAACGTTTATTTGAAGACATGAATTTTAACCTGATTTCTTTTAAAATTTTATTAGAGATCAACTTGTCAGTTTTCTTTTCAAGAAAACCAATAATTCAATTTATAAAAAATTAAGATAATCCTTCTTACTTTAAACCTTTGATAGTTATTGTTTATGTTATATTTTCTGATCTAAATTAAAATTTTGGTCATTTACAGTTTATTACGATGAGTTTTAATGTTCGTAGACAGCGATTTGTGTTTCATTCTGATTTAGTTTAAAATAAACAGATACTAATATAAAAGTTCCCATTAATGACTGTAGCAGTAGTTTAGTTATATTAATATCCAGTTTTTAACGCAACACTAGGGCTATTTTGGGACGGACCTCGTAATTCTGAACCGCGGTCAGATGACGGGGACGACACCTGAACTGGCACTCCCTTTTCAAGTTTCTACACCACCCCAGCGGGAGGACATTGACCTCGACTGATTTAACGCACACTAGACTCGCTTATACGACGGTTCTTCGGTGGAATCGGGTCTCGAACCTGAAGCCCTCTGGTTCGAAAGCCGAGACCTTACCACCAGGCCACCGTGACCCGTAGCAGAAGTTGAATCTTACACAAAACTGTACTCCCATAACAGAACGGAAAACACCCACTTTCCAAAATTCCCTGCCTCAGGAGGTTTGATCCTTAAAATTATGTTTGATGTTCATTAAGCTCACATACAAGACAAGAGTTCTTGGTAAAATCGTCTACAACCATCTCGAAGCGGAAACTTTACCACTACGCCATGTGGTTACTGACTCAGAGGAGAGAGAAGTTACTAATGCAGCAATGCTTTGAGATTGATATTTTCTTCTGTCGAAGCAATACGTGTAGAATAATTTCACTGCCTTACAGTCAAATAATTATTCAAGTAACATTTTAAATATCACCCATACATAGAGAAGAGCTTTATAAAACACGAACAGTTGCTTTCCGTATGTAAATCAGCAGAGTCGCTTAACATCAACAAAAAAGATAAAACTCTTATTATCGCGACATTCGCTAAAAAATATTCGAAAAGAACATTCAAATTTTATGCATGCGTAAGACATTAAGCATTCTTTTCCCACTCGTAATCGACCGACATACTTCTGACTTCTTCACAACAACAACAGATCGAGAATAAACATTATTACTTCAATGCCCCTCATTTTTTACGACGGCTTTTAGAGAGATAGAAAGAAAAATAACATCCCCCGCTTCCTTCTTTCATAAGAAAACATAAAGAACCCGACGACCTAATGCATCCTTTTCGAAATTCGCTGCGAGTGGCAATCGGAGGGCCGAAGCGAAAGAAAATTTTACACCCGAGCACTTAATTATGCAGGTCCCTCGAAATAAACTGAAGAGAGAGAGAGGGAGGAAGAAGTTATTAATGCTGCGATGTTTTGGGCCCGAAATTTCCCTCTCTTGCAGCTTTTGCGCGCTTCGGGCGACAAAGAATCCCGGTAATTAATATCGCGCCAAAAAGTATTGACGTCATTCGCCCGGGAATCTGGATTCTTGCGCTGAAAGTTAGCAATAGGGGCTTGGAACTCCACCCCCTCTCGTAAAAGCAGGTAAAACTATACCATGCGATAGGATTTAAATTAATTAATATATCTATCGATACAATGCCGTAGGGGTGAGAGTTTCCGAATATTAACATACTTTTTTTACCATTCTCTGGGACTAGTAGAAACAAATGTTGCATCAAGAATTATGTGTATTTACATATACTCTCCCCTCAGGCGCAGAGAAATAATAAGTAGCTCGATAAAATGAGCATATATTTTTCTTTTGCTATTATTTTCTTTCTGCTGTATCATTACCTTTTGCTATATAAGCTTATTTTAATTCCTGTTTCGCATATAAATGAACCCAGTGAAAAAAAATAATAATAATACCACTTTTGTATTTTAAACCATAATATGCTACTAGAAAAAGTTGTTTGATCGAATTCAATTCCAAGTAAGAGAGTAGTGAGGTGGGGGTTTGATGATGCAAGGTCCAAATGTGGCCATGTTGTGCCAGCCATATGGCAAGAGATATGATCCAACATGTTTAGATAAATGAAATACGTTGGTTAATTTTTTTTTACTGAACAAAGACTAATGCGAGTTAAATAAAATTCGTTATATTACAATAACATAAAAGCAAATTGCTTTTAAAAACCCAAGAATATTTTAACAAGGATGCTCCTCCACCACATTATAAATGTTTGGAGATGATCCATCAAAGAAATGTAGCCGATGAGTATTCAGACATAATCTGTAAAATATGGAGGACTATAAAACTTATAAAGAAAGTCGTGCATTTTGAATATCATTCATCAAACAAAAGTTATTTATTGGTGAAATGGGAGTGACCAATGTGAAGGTTAGTCATTTTTGCATTTAAAATTATATTAGAATGAATAAAATGTAATTTATTCGAGATCTATAATATTATGATTATTGCCATAAATTATAGATATTTAATGGTAAAGATATTTCTTCACATCAATGTAGAGAAGCGGCCGCTGTAAAGAAATAATTGAAACTTTGCAACAACATCTGCTAATATATTGTCGTTTATGCCATCAACAAAACACAATGTTAAATTCACAAAAGGCAAAATATTTCTGAAGTTAAAGGACCCATTCATTCAATTCTAAGGACAGTTAAGTATTTGAAGATAAATTTTATTGTCTATCTAGATGCAAAATTTATGTCTGAGAAGACAGGTTATTTCCTCAAGGGCAATCAAAATAACCATCAATTCAGCCGTTAAAAGGGAACTCAAAGCATGAAATTTATAGCTGTGTTATCAGCAATAACTACACCACAGCCTACAGAATGAGAATTAAATTCCAAACTATACTCAACATATCAGAATATATTAAAACGTAATACGCTTTTAAAACAAATGAATAATAATATAAAAGCGTGTAAATATAAGTAGATTCGCTAAATATAGCATTTAACACGTTTTTATTAACTGGCTTTCTACTGTGTTTGTGCTCGGTATAAATTTTGTAATCGATTAAAATTTTCATCACCGACAGATGGCGCCATGTCAAATCATTAGTTCATCGGAAAATTAGTTTGAAATCAATTGCAATTTCACATATTTGAAATTAAAAATCGGAAAATAATAATTATTTTATTTACTTATTTTTAAAATTCACGGTCACAAATTTCCAGGGACATCTGTTTGAGGTTATAAATCTTATGAGGTAGGAGAAATTATTTTAAATTTTTTAGTCCTCTTTAAAATGTGGTAGGTATTTCTTATTTAAATAAATTTTTTTTTGTAATCTTAAATGTTGTATGTTTATTTAATAAGCAATTTAATCAAGTTAGGCCAAATGACGCATATCATAAAGTATTTAAAACTGCACATATATTATGATACATAGCAATTGAGGAATCCGATGTAAGAATGAACCAAGTATACTACTGTCTGACAGAAATTTTACATTAATATTAGAAATAATATTAATGTAAACATTGATCATAAGCATATTAAAAATAATTAAAAATTAATGAATCAAAGCTTAATACCAAAGTTTATCAACTTCATGAAAGAAAAGTATTTATCAAATGTTTACAAAAAAGGATAACGAAAGATCAATATTATGGCTTTATCAAATTAAAATAAAGTTCCTGAACTTTTCAAGGTATATCAATTGATGATAGCAAATATTATTTTTAATCAAAGCACAATACTGTTGTTAAAAGTCATAAGAAATAAAGTAAGTATTAGTAAAGGTATTACTAGTAGAATTTTTAAATTGATATGTATCGTCTCTCTTGCACACAATGAACACCAAGCAGAATATACCCTAAAGTCACACTTGAATATTCTGACTTAAGAATAAATGCAAGAAAAGCTACTAAAATAAAATATTCAAAGTCGGGCTTACGATAGTAAATAATTGCTTCCCTTTGAGAAATTTAAATTTCATCTTCTGCAAAGAGAAAAAGGTATATAAAGTAGAAAAACAAAAAGTAACCCCTGTTATGGTATATTTTATTGTAAATGATTGGAGCTCAAAGATTTATTTACGAACAATTGGCAAAATTTGAACGTGAATAAGTTATGATACTATGCCTTCGTTGTTACCAATAACGTCATTAAAATTTTGAAACCTAAAATTAAAAAGAATATGCTTGAAAAAGATTTTATGAAAATCTAAACTAAAAGAGTTATTAAAATTGTAGCATACAACAATTAAGTTTTAGATATCGAATAGAAAGTAAAATTGACAAAAACTACTTTACATTTTGTGAAATTTATTAAAATTTAATGATAAGCTGTTGAACTTTCAATTCCTTAAATTGTGTTACATATTCCCAAAAATAATTGTTTCATCGAATGAGAATCATGTACCAATGTATAACTCTTAATATTCTCTAACGAAATGTACATATCATATAAATGTCAGCGTTTCTAAACATTTTTTATTTGCAACCAAAACTAATCCCCCCCCCGTCCATAAACACTCAGTAAACAGAATGATCGGAATGACCCGATAACAAAAGTGTGTAGTTATGGTTGATTCTTAAGGGATTTCACTGGCTACAGTACAACTTTTACCATAGGAGGCATGTCTCTTCATTGGTAGGAGGTAGCCAAAATCCATATCCCGTCTCTATACACCAGGGTGTCGAGAACCAACCACCACACCTGAATCTTCTCATTACCATATCAAAGGTTCTTCCAATGGGACATTTTTATGTATATTGGGGACCTTTTATTATCTCTGTAGTTATTTAATTTTTTTTAAATAAAAAAATGACAAACAAAATAAGAATTTCTACAAACGAGGTATTATTTCGCAATTTCACATCGCAAAATATAACCCTTATGTATCACTAGTTATGTTTCAGTTTTAGGTTTTAATCATCATTTAGAAATAAGATAGGCATTATAGTCAATTCTGTTTCAGACTAGTGATTCATGAGTCAATCTTAAGTTTTACTCGACATTGACTCGCATGCTAAGGGATGAGACGAAATTTAATACCAGAAGATTATCTTTTGGTGGCATTTAAAAGAGTATGATAAAAATTTTTGTTACGGTCATTATGCATCGATATCTTTTTAAAGAAATAGTTTAATAAAATAATAAATTTAGTATTAGCTTTTATGTTAGTTATTAAGAAAATCAAACAATATTAAAAAGCTTTTTAAAAAATAATGTAGAAATGAATCATATTTTGACAACAGTTTTTATAAGAATGTTTGTATACTAGGCTAGACACTAATAAAAATATATCACAATAAGCGGCTATTTTTGTTTCAAGTTTAGGATTATATTTAATGTTTTTAACATTATTGGTGGCATAATATAATTCTAAATTTAAGTTTCTACTATCCAGTACTTTAGTTGCTTTACGAAAGAGCGAAATTTATTTCATAGTTATCTGCTTTATATTTATTTATATTTACTGCATATATTACTTCAGACATATAAGAGAAAAATGTTCTTTGTATTTGATCTTAAACAACGCCCACCAAAATAACTAAGGTATCTTTAAATAATCCGACAAACAACGCAGGCATCTGCTTTTTTTCCAGCTCTAAGTCTTTTAATTAGTGATTGTACGACTGCCTTTTTTCTCTCTCTAGGATGGAAAAAATGAGAGTCATTAAGAAGGTTATTAAGCTCCGCCAAATGCAGAATCAATACTTTTAACAAAGAAAAATAAAGAAGGTTGACCAAGTCTTTCGGTTAACGAAAAAGGAGGAATCACTTATTTTTAATGAACCATTACGCGAAATGCTTCATTGCCAATTCCAAAAGATGCTAATATATGAAATTCATATAAAGGAAGGTAATATAAAGCATATTTTAAATGTAATTCTGCATTAAAAAAGGAAATAATCTTTTATAGAGACGATCTAGCGAAAAATCCAAGAGAATAGTTTTCAATAAGCGTAAATGGTTTTAATAAGTAACTGTCCATCTTGGATAGATGGTTATTATTTCGATAAGTAATATGCCTATACCATACTCTACGAGTTTCATTGTTACTTGAAATAGATCAATCAAGAGTGCTTAAGCAAGCGAATACATATTCAATAAATGCATCAATTTACTGATGAGTATTCAATATTCTTTTCAAGCAAGGATAAAATTCTGATTGAATATGATGGATCATGGGACATTTTCAAGCATGCGCGCAGATAGCTGCAATCAATCAATACGTATGCGTTCATGAAAATGATTTACTTAAGGAACATTTTCTTACACTAGTGATCAAAGATAAACTGGTATCAAAAGATGATAAATCATGATAAAAATCGAGTTGTTTTAACATGCATGTAAAATTAAGACCAAATATTGGCAAAAAATGTTTAAGAATGAAAGAATTATAATGATTATTTCTGATTATAATATCTGAATATAAATCCTAAAGAAAATATTAAAAAAATTGCATTGGTTCATTCCCATATTATTTAACATTTGACATTGATGAATAGATAATTGTGCTTTCCTATATAATAATTTCATAATATTTCTAATTCGTCTTATAAATGTATTTAATTTCTTGTATACCTAATATACAAAGAAAGAGAGAAAACGACTTAGTGTGGTAACCGTAAAAAATGGGTACTGATACTTAATGAATTTTCCCTGCTTCTCGATAAAAATAGTGCTTGCATATATGTGTGAATTAGATAAAACAAATTACAATGAAATATACAACCGTTTCTTATATCAAGACCGTAAATTTGTATCAAATTTTGCATATAATTAGCCAAAGGAAAAGCGCTTTAAACGAACATGTATTCGAGTTTTTTCACTGATACGCAAAAAATAAATATAATCAGATTTTATTTGAAAAACGAGAACTGCTATTTAAATTAAATAAGATATTAAATGTATTCTCAATTATCTGCTTCATTTGCCGACACGTTACATTCACATGTAAAAATATTCTCCAACATGTTTCAGAAAAATGGCGATGCGCTGGTAAATATGTATATTTTTAGACATGATTACATTTTTGTGGAAGTTATCATCATGGCTAGATATTAAAAATACATTAAAAAATTATGGAAGCCAGTGGAAAAAAAATCAAGGCGACATCAATGACTCAATAATTTATAAATGAAAGTGGCATAAACATGGTTTTCTTTTGAACTTAGCTTAAGAAACAGTTGTTCCAAATCTCAAAAATTGAGAAACAACAAACGACTTTAAATTCTGAATCATGAATGCTTGGTTACAGTCGACCACAATCATTTTTGACGAAAATTAAAAATATATATATCATTTTTGTGTATCATAAGAGATATTTGAGGAAAAAGCAAATATTTATCATACACAAGCCTTACTGTCTCCAGTCTTGCAGCAACCAAATTTTTAAAGCTATCTCGAAACAAGCTATATAATCATCTTTATCTACATTAAGCCTAACAAGCCGATTACTATAGTTTTTAATAATCTTTTTAGACATATTTCTAAGATTCACGATATATCGCATAAAAGTATTTTCAAAATAGTAAGAATTTTTCTTTTTTATCGCTCATATTCAAACAGCAGATATATATATTTTATGGGAAGCTTTCGCTTTATAAATATTTATCACTACAGTGATTTATATTTATAAATGGAAAGCAGTAAATTAAATTCAATGTCCATATTTATAAGCTCCCGCCCTATTCAAATCGTTGCATCAAATATGCAAATCAATAAAATTATCGATTATCAATAAAATCTGGAATGCAAGAAAGCAACATTTTTTTTTTAAATTTACAGCAAATAAATATTTTTTCTTTTCTTTTCCCAACTCAACCATTCGCTCTTTGTCATAAATACAACATTAAGCGAAGGGAAAAGCCTTAAAGCTAAAAGTCACCATAAAAAATATTTTTTGGCAGAAAAAAAAACAGCGAAGAAAACGAAAAGAGAACTGCAAATGAAAAGTAACTCGGAAAGAAAATTCGGCGCAGTTTGACACAAAGCTAGTGTCAAAGATGGTTATTTATTGCCAAAATTTTAAACTAAAAGAACGAAAAAAATAGTTTTTTGGAAAGAGTTCCTGATGATTACGTTGGCCTTCGGCGTAGTGTATTTCGAAGGGTAAAAGAAAATCAAGACGAATGTGTTTCTTCAACTGAAGCGTTTCTTCCTCTTGGATACTCTCATTCAAATCCAAGCGATAAAATCAAAATCTAGTGTCTTTTTGTTTTCATTAACTCTAAGGATATGGGGAATTATTCTTGAGATTTTATATCAGAGTTGATTTGAATATAATTTTCAGCATGACTAAGAAAGAATAATTTAAAAATAAAAAGTTAACAATGATAAAAAAATCATCTGATCTTTTCTCCAGCTTTCTATATAATGCCTCCTTTTCTCACAAATAATTAAAATTTTTACAATACCGAATTATAAAAGAAGTAATCGAGAAAAGATTCACTGGCAGTTAATTCATTAAAAGTAACATTGCGAATCATTGCGATTCAAAAACAGCATTCTAGATTTTCTGCAATATAAGTACAAATATATCTAAAATAGTGGTAAATTTTCACACTAATGTAAAAATGTATCAAAATTGACTGCCTCAACACATTCCACCTACTTTATTTGTCAGTGTATACATTATCAATTCATATTATCAAGATTTGGAATTTTTATACATGTACATGCTTTTAGAAATACATACGAGTATTTGTTAATATTAATGATCTAAAATTGCGATAAAATAAACATGATTTAATGTGGGTTGGTTAAGTTATTTAAGATCTAATAATTTATATACTTAAAAATATATTTAAAAACATAACTAGAAATTACTAATTTTAAAGTTAGTGCTCAAATTTATAATTAATCAATAACTAAAATATAAACCTAAGTATTAGTTATTTTATAATAATTAATTTGACATAACATTTATTCAAGTTAGAATAGAAAAAAATTATATGTACATTGAAAATCAAAGTAAAATTATATTATATATATATTATATATATATATATATATAGTATATAATTACTTCAATGCACGAACTCGAATATGTTGGAACTTTGATTTTGCAATTAGAGAAAAACAATTTCAATGCATTAAATTTTATAATAAAAATAAATTATATAATTAACACGTATGAAAAATACGAATATTTAGACATTTATGCCACCTTATAAATTCTTAAACATCGTAAAAAATTGAAACTAAATTCAAATATGTATGAAAATTCAAGAATGTGCAATACAAATCTCGATTTATTGAGAAATTATTAGTTGAAAAATTTTGTTATTTTGGATATATATTTAAAAATAAATATCTAATATATAAAAATGAATTTTTTGTTTGTTCGTATTTTATGTGCTACTGTACCATTCGTGTCCGATTGTGATAAAACTTTGCCAACTTATTGCTTGCACTTGCGCGAAAGTTATAGGCATAGTACAGTTATTATATCTAAAGAAAAAAATGAATAAATATTATTTATTTTTAAATTTACATATCATTCAATTTCAATTGTCTACAATGAATGTATTCATTGTAGACAAGAAAATAAATATCCTTTCTAGCATTCCTAATTTAACAAAACGGCTATTTCAAACGATATTTCCAAAATTATTTCTTTTGTGGCCACGGCTATCAGCTAGCAATCCATAATATATGCATTGCACTTCCGAAACTGTTCGAACTATACAACTTTGTTAAAATAAAATTCATAAGCAGATTTTTTTAAAACTTGGATAAAGAATTCACTGCATTTTCCCCATTTATTTATCCAGTAATTACACAAAAAAGTCATGGACTAAAGATTACATAATCTTTATTTCTGTTGAACTTTTCATCTTTTTTTTTATATTCAACAATCGCATACAGCAAAACACACATGGAACTTAGAAAACATTTTTCGGAACCATCAAAACCAGTTCAACCAGGTTGTAAGATAAGATTAATCTACATCTATTCAGACAAGCATTATTCACTGATATAATTAAATTATGTTTTATACATCAAATGTTTGCGTTCTGTAAGTTGAAATGAGATTATAGTTAATTTTTATTATAGTTATTTGTATTTAGAATCAATAGTGGCGACATATACTAAAATATAATTCCTTTTAAAATTTAATAATTTAAAAATAACGCATTTTATTTCTTTTTCTTACTGAAATTAATTAACATTAGAAATGATATGAAAATATTTAAAATTTAAAGTATTATCGTCATATAGCATATTCTTTCCCCATTCAACATATTATATAAACAGTCATTTCTATTTTTATTATAAAATAGTAATTGCCTTTTGAAATTTTTTTCAGTGTCTCTATTTTTCTTTTACAGGCTATTAATTTTGGTCCATGTAATAATGATGATTACACAGATGAGTACCTTACATTCTTAATTTGCTTAAAAATCTGTCGATAAATTTTCAGTCCCTTCAGATGACTTTTCTATCATTTAAAATCCTTACAAAAAGCTTAATATTACCGAAGAAAATTTACAAGAAAGTTCTGCTTAGCTGCCCTGCAGCAATAATTATTTATTCGAATTATTTCTGTTTTATTGGCCAGAGATTAATTTATTTTGCATAAAAGTTTTTAATACGTTTTCCCCTTACGATTAATTTAAAAACTTCTATATTATCTTATATTTTGTCATTATCAACGGCAAAAATAATTTTTGAAGAGCGTAATCAGGTGGATTCACTCTGTATTAAGCACTTTATTTATTACTAGCCGCCTTTGGCGACCAGCCGGTTAACCAGTATTACCGCTCGCTACAATTTTCAATTCAATATTTTAAGTAACTGGTCTCTTAAAGGATTCTCAAATAAAACATTTTTATTCTTCAAATTTTGATAGTCATACCAAACTTATACTGTTTAGATCGTTTCATTCAATTTACTATATATATTTTGCTAATTTGTTGTCATTTCCGGCAAAACTTCAACTTTAATATGTAAATGATGAAATCGCAATCAATATTAAGATATTTTTTAATAAAACCAAGCGTTTTATTTTATTTATCATCTTTATTGTTATTTATTAATTATTATTATTATTGAATGTGAGTATTGCAAACAGAATCGCTCGGTATTTAAGTCTTATGTTAACTACAAAATATTTTTCATAATTTATGTAATATCTCAAACAATAAAACAACAAAAATTTCTGAGATTCAGCATAAAATTCAGTTTTTAGTTTTGCTTTCAAAAGGATTGAAATGAAATCAATAATAATATTTTGTTCCTGCCTATAAATATATTTCAAAAATTATGAAGTCTAAATTTAATGCAGTAAGGTGTCATATTCTGAGAAATATTCTGGACACACCAAATTTTAAATAAATGAATGAATGTTTCTATTTTCCACGATCAACTAAGACTTATTTATAAAGTTTTGAATGTTAAAAATTTAGAAAAACTCAACATTTTCATAATCTTAGACCAATTAATCTTGAGAAACCTGCGCGCTGATTGGCGTATTTTCTTTGAAGCGATCGAAGGAAAATCTAAAATTATCCTTTTTTTATTGAATAGTGATATTCAAATTTTCATAAATCAGTCAGTTTAAGTGATTGGAAATTATCTCTTAAAAGTCAGTAATTTAGTTGATTAGAAATTAACTCTATGACCACCATAAAATCTGTGCTTTCTCTTGTGGTGTATGCATTCTCCTTAATATTCGCTCGAATAAAACATCACATACAAAAGTACTACATAGAACAAACACATCAAAAGTAAACATGACATTTCAATAGTTGCCAAAAACAAAAGAGAGAAAAATGCAATTAATAAGCAGACGATATTTAGAAAAGTACAGATATTTAGACTGGATAATGAAATTATCTGAAATTAACCACACGCGCAGACGATATTTACAAAAGTAAAAATATTCAAAACTGAAAAGGAAAATATATAAGTTATTCCATCAATAAATGCCATAAGTTTGTTTATATCTTCATTATTTTATGAGTCATTAAACATCAAAATGTGTCCGGGACTAAATAAACACCCTGTATAGAGAGTGTAAAAGATCATAAAATAATTTTTCTTGAATTTATTTTTTAGAAAAAATAATATTTCATATTTGTTTCATTTCCTACAGACACGTGCCGAAAATTATATTTTTGCAGATTTCATTTCCAAAGAGATTTAATTTATTTTTAATTGGAGCTTTAATCAATGTGATGGCAAAAAAAAGCTAATTTTTTCCGATGAATGCGAAACGTGCTTAATTTTAATTCTTATTTTTTACGAAAAAAAATATTGAAAAACATAATTAAAATATTTATTTAAAAATTCATTAAAAATAGAAATTTAATTTTAAGATTAAAACATTAGTATCATTTAAAAGATAAATTTTTGATATTTAATTTCATGTAAAAATCTTTTTTGTGCAGTAATATTTTCGGAAGTTATAGCAGAAACACGTCCAAATTTCGCTTAATTTTTAAATAAATAAAGTTCTAGTTAAAAATGCGAAAAAATAACCCCCAGGTGCACATTTCTGGCCTCCAAGGTATACACGTGCCAAATTTGGTAGCTGTAGGTTGAATGGTCTGGCCTGTAGAGCGCCAACATACACACACACACATTGAGCTTTATTATAAGTATAGATTAATGCCATTTTATTGCTCCAAACGATCTTCTACAGAAAATAATGTTAGCATATGATAATCGATCTTTTGAACTTAATGTTAAACGTTAAAGCCCAAGGGCTATACGCAGACGAGAAGAGATAAGCTTAGAAAAGAGTACGGTACTAAAGCTATCACTTCGACTAGTCAAATGTGAAGTTTTTGTGCTGCCAAAGGGTAAAGAAAAACAAACATTGCTATTTCATAGACGCATAATGACTATTTTGTAGTTAAATCAACTCTTCTACTTCAGAATTACTTTTTTTTTTTACAAAGGCTGGCAAACAAAAAGAGATAAAAATGCTTATTAGAAAATAAACCATTTTTAGAAAAGTCGTAAAACTCAACTTAAAATATGAGCATTTGCTGTCCTAGTGTTTAAAAAAAATGTCATAAAAATACATTTTCCACAGAAAACAAATATGCAACGCAATCATCAAAAACTAAACAAGCATTACAATACAATTCGGAATGTCTGTCGCAACAGAGATTTCAAAATAAACATCCATAACTTAAACATTAAACAATTTTTTAAATATATATATAATAGTTTCAAGCGGAAATTCCTAGAATATGTGCCTCTTTTCTATAAATTCCTAGAAATAAATTCATAAGAGAGAGAGAGAGAGAAAAATGGTAAAAGCTCTGATCTGGTTTCCACTTGAATGTAGATTTTTATGACGCTTTAGAATCCCATCATCTCAATTAAAGCTTTTCGTGAAAAATGGACATTCAGTGCCAAAATCTTTCGGAATCCATTCCAATAATTAGATTCCACTTTCTTTTGCTTTTTATTTGTTTCTGTACACGCAGGCTAAGAAAGTGCGCAAAATATTTTTAAAGTCCATGTCGAAATAAAAGAGGAAAAAAAAAGTTAAAGAAATAATAATAAAAAAACATCAATATAAGCACGCGCACCGCCCTTATAGACAAAAATACTTTGTTTCACCCCATGAATTATTTTTAGAGGGGATATTTAAAAAACTACAGCCATTTGGAAATGAGTCTGCTTCGAGTTGATTTTGCGGAACGTGTTTTGTTTTTGTTCAGAGCCTCCCCTGTTTTCATATTTTATGAGGACGTTACCCACTATTGACTTTTTCCATTGATTATTAACAAAGGATTATCACTGGATTCCCACAAGAAGAGTCTAGTTCTGCAATTTAGAGAAGAAATGCATTTTAACTTTTCCATACACGAAGAACAGACAAAGTAATGTAATCGTCAAAAAATTCTAACTCGAGATTTTGACGAATCTTCACATTTCAAGAATATCTGAACTTAAAAACACACTTTTGGAACTAAGTCTATCAGTCCATTTACTGGAGTGTGAAAACAATAAATCTAAAAAAAAGGGAACTAAATAAATGAATTTTGGCGCTTAGTCTTTATATCAAATTTGTAGATTTCTACTAGATTTTGAATGAAGCTGTTTAAGTGCAAGTCAAAATTATTTCTGAAAAAAGGACGCTGAAGAGAGCTAGCAAGTACAAACAAGATATTTTACAACTAACATAAAATTAACGATTTCTTCGAAAAGCTAGAAAATGGCGATAATTATCTCCAACCAGTTTTATATTTATTTCAGATATAAAGTTTCTACAATAAACTTGGAAATCACTATAATTACAATTTTATTAATCACTTATAAAAAATTTGGAAAGAAAACCACTTCATATTAAATAAAACTAATTCTTCCAAATCAAAATTCTTGAGAAAAGAAAATACAAGACTGGATATGTATGTATATAATTGTTATTGTATATATATATTTAGATTTATCTTTTAATAATTTTCTTAGAAATATCTGATTAAATCTATGAAGTGTTTCTATTACAAATATAGAAGTATACTTTTATATTTTCGGGATTGTTTTTTAATATTTCCAATTTTCTTCTGGGATAAACGAAATATTTGTCATAATAATATATACAACTGAAAAGCTTAACTAATCTACAAAATATATGACAAGATAAGTAAAATGTCAAAGTATGAATAAACAAACAAATATTCACTTCCAATAATTTTCAGCATAAAGAATGATTCTAAATATAAATAATTTTAAATGAAATTTCGAAGTGTTGATTATCTTCAATCATTAAATTTTTTATAAAAAAAGTAAATAGATTTAAAATGTTTGAAATAAAAATGAAATCATTTATTTCTTAGTAATACAAATCTTATTCTAGTTTAATTCGAAATTAATCGAATTTTGTACAGTCATTAATTTGCGATTTTCACTTTCTGTCCAAAACTCTTAAAGCTGTACTCGAGTGTCAAGAAGATAGAGAAAAGAGAAACTTTTTTTTATACATAATTTTTCTATGGATTTCTTTTTGGTCATACTCAAATACGTTGAAAAGATTTTCAAAGCCATTATGCATGAATATTTTTTCTTTGAAATTTAAAAATAAGCCATTTTGTGTAATATCAGTTTTTGAATTTAACAACATGCAATTAAAAAAATCAAACATAATTCATGTCAAACATGAAAGCAAAATTTTCTTACATGAATGTGAAGAGTTAAGAAAGAAGAAATAAATGAATTTTTTTTCTTAGAATAATCCAAAATAGAAGTATTTACAGAGCAACATTTTTTATGCTTAATTCATTTTTCTTGATATTTTTTAAATACTCAAATAAAGTTAATTTAACTAAATTTCAACATGGTTCCTTTTTGCTTTGTTAATGAAATTAATAACAAAAGATAAGAGAAATGAAATTTAAGTAGTGTATAACAGATAATAAAAATCAAGATAAAAAAATATAATAGTAAAATTTATGCAATGTAAGAAGCTTTTATAATGAAATTGCTGTTAGCAATAATGGAATAATATTAGAAATGCTAGAACTTATATTTCCGCGTCTGATATACATTTTTAACGCTCATTAAATTCTTTTGATTCAGTCAATGCTCATTCGATTTTAAAAAAATTCAAAATAATTAATGCTGGTAAAAAAATCATGTAAACTGAATAAAACAAAAGATTCATTATTGAATAAAACAGAACAAAGAATAACTAGAAAACATTGAGAAAAAAAATTACCCTGAAATAATAAGATATATTTTTGAACCTTCTTTTAAATATAAAATGGAAAAGAATTGCATTTAAAATAGAAATAAACGCTCATTATTTAATAGTTAAAAATAATTTTCAACAATAATCTAAGAATTATTTACTTAATCATCACTATTTACCTAGCGAAATTAATTCTAACAAGTCTTAAATGTACGGAAAAAAATCGCTTAAGTAATTCCATTATATTGCATTTACGTAGCAATAATCTTTTCGAAAAATCGGGCGAATTCTTTCTTTTATTTAACATAATAAAAAATTCAACGCATTTCAAGCAGAATAAATATGGTAGCGAATTCTTTAAATATTCAACAGTATTTGGAAATGTTTAAAAGCAAAATAGTAAAGAAAGATTGAAGGCATTATTTAATAAAAATCAAAAATACATTTATGAGTGAAGAAAGCCTAACAGATCATGTAAATAATGTATTACGAATGCATGTGAAGGATTAATAATGTATCGGAAAATGAATTGCATTTTCACTTATTTGTCAAAAGTTTCACCAATTGTTGACATTTCAATAAAAATAAATCTCTACTGATATATGAAAATTACTGAAAAGAATGAGAAAACATAATAATTAAAATGCATTTAAAATAGAAATAAAATGTTTCTTTTTATTCAATGAAAAGAACAATTATTGGTTATTGAACCGAACAGACATTTTATGCAAGTTTATTAGCTTTTGACGACTAGTCTTCATTGCATTGCTACTAATTATATTTATTTTCCGTTAAATCGTTTAGATATAATTTCGTGTCCATAACCTAGAAAAATTGCCATGTATTAAAGTCGTATTGTTCTAATTGTCTTACACATGTTCTGTTCATGGTATAAATGAACTAATTTTCTGAAGGCCAGTCTTAAGACAATATAGCGCTATTAAAAATTGTTATTGTAAAGTTCATTTATCTTTTAACTTTCAAAATATTATAATTTCATCTTCTTATTCGTCTAATAAATTATACAAATGCTAAATAAATTCCTTCTTCAACAATGGAAGGAAACCCACGCAATTAAATATTTGAAGAAACAATAAAGATGCTTTGCATTTCAAGACAACAATGTAATGTATTATTAGAAAAAAAGACAAAAATTACTGTTAAAAATTACCAAAATTCACTCGATCATTAAATTGGTATTATTTTATAGATTATTAAATTGATATCCCTTAAAAAGAATTCCAAAAACTCAGAGCATTACTATGATTGAGCCTCTAGAGCACGCATGCACGCACCACTTCATAATTAGTAGTGATAAATAGAGGTAAATTAATATCTTGAATAAATAATTTGGAATTTCGTAAAAAACAAAATCATTTCATGCATTATTTTTTCAATATTGCCAAATAAGAACTTTTAAGATAGCGGAAAGCATTGTAGTATTTATTAGTTTAGTAGTATCTTATGTCTCATTAAAAATTTATCTTAATATAGATAAAAATCCTTTTGGGTATGTATGTTTCACATCTCTTGAAATCAACCAAATTTTACATAATAATTATATAAACCATGAGAAAGAATACTGTTAACTTTTTAAAACACAAAAATTAATTTCTAACAAATTAAATATTTAATTAATAAAAAATGTTGCATTTTTTACTTTTTAAATTTATCAGATGTATTTAATTGACGAATAATACTGTGTAAATGTACATTTAGGCCGGAATATCAAATGCATGACTTGATATGTAAATTAAGCAAATTTGTACAGATTTCAAATACATTCTTTGCATCGAATTTAATTTGGTTATGTTATTTGAAAGTATTAAAAAAATGGCAAATTACTTTTGTGTCGTGTTTTCAGGATTAAAAAGCAAGTCAAATATTTAGTTTTGATGACACGTACGTAATTCTGTTTTTTCAATTCTTCAGGGGAAAAAAATGTTTCTGAATTCAATTTCTCAATCAAAAAGAGATAAATACGAAAGATAAATGGATTCAAAAAGATATCCTGCTAAATTTTTTAAAGAAAGAAAGAAAAGATAAACCGGCATTTGAAAAACACTTCATCATAAATTATATATGAAATTACAGCAGAATAAAAAAATGACATAGAAAGGATTATTTTTAGGAAGATAATTGTAAATGCTTAAAATTTTCAACACTTCGTTATTTATCACAGATCATTCACAGATATGAAATATATAAACTGCAGTTATTAGTTTTTTTAAATGAAAGATTATATGATAATTTACATTTTTTTTGTCGAATGATCAAGATAAAGAAATGGAAGAAACATAAAAGTGTTAAAAAACCCCAGACGAATAAAAGCTATTATTTACAATAACAAGTCTTCATTTACGGAGCATTAAAGAAGCTAAAGTCCTTTCACCAACGATAAAAAAAGGAAAAAAAAAACCCCGCATCACTATTAATATTGAGGTAATAAAAATTAGACGGAAATACTGTCAGAATAAGTAATGCAATATTGAAAAAATATTCTTTTTATAATAGATCATAAAGTTTTCAAGCGCAAACTGACACGTATAATCGGTAATAAAATTATTGCTCTTTATAACAAAAAAGTAAACATAACGACTTCTAGTTCTTATGAAAATCTCTACAAATAAAGGACTACAGACACTCGCAAAAAAGGAAATATTGATAAACAATATGCACGAGTGTGAGAGTGAAAATATAAAATTTAGTAATATATGCGTAATGAAAGTAGACATGAAATATGAGTATTGTTAGTATTTTCACGATAAAAAAATTACTGCTCTGTATTTCTGTTATTTGGTTTGCAGAACTACGATAACTTTTAGGTGAAAGCATTTTTACATACAAAATAGTTAATTTGCATAAAAAGAAAGACTAATACAGTGAATATCTACGCAGAAAAATAATATCCGCATTTCCACAAATAACTGTTGTAATAAAATAAAATGGAATAGAATGGTGGTAAAGTAAAAAAAAAAAATGGCAAGTTTGTTCCAGTTATAATAAAAACAGGATTAAACTTCAAAATCAAATAGAAAAAAGCTAGAGAAAAATTTCTCTTTCTAAAGGAGAGAAAATTGAGACTTGCTTTTATTCTAAACTCTTCATTTTTATCCGAAAACTTTATTCTAGTTTCCTAACATTCTCCCATTCATAATACCATCAAAAGAAAAATTCTCAAGCGCATGCTGATTAAAAACGTGACTCCACATAAAAAGTGCATGCAAATCAGAACTTCGAAAAATTTCGCAAAATATTCACACCTTTAAAAGTTTTCTCTCGGAATTTTTCAATTAGGCCATGCATAATTAATTATAGAATTCTGTTATTAAACAAAATATCTAATAAATTTAAAAAATAAAACTGCTTTTGACATAAGAAATAAATTGTTGTCTGCGTCCTGGCCTAAGAGTAATGCGTCTTCCCCGTGATCTAGGTTTCGAGTCGTGGTTGTTTATTACCCTGTCTTCTATTCGTGAGGTGTGTGAATGAGCCCCCCCTGTAAAAAGGGGTTGTGCAAGGGAGTGTGTGCCATGTTCATATGAGCTAGAAGTCAGACTGCCCTCAGGTGCTCAAGGGTCATTACCCTCAGAAGCTACTGCACAAACTCGGCTTAAATCGCTGACTTGTCAAGCGGACTTGCCACAAGGATGAAAGTCACAGTCACAAGTGCCATAAGTAACAACAACAGCAGAAATAAATTGTAATAATCTTCGAAATCAACTAATATAGTATATCACTTTTCTTAGAATATGACATCCGAAAAAAAAAAAAAAATCCCTTCCACAACCATTTCCACACCTATTACCTCCCCCCCCCCCCCACCACATTATTACATTAGACTGTTCCAAACAAAAGCAATCAAGGAAAACGAATTATGTTCGACTGAAAAATACGACCAAACAAGGGAGGTAGCGGTGATATCTTTACGTTAGCGTGGTATGAAAGCATAAAAGTTGGCAGAAAAAGAGTGGATAAAGGAAGAAAAGGAACGCCAAACCATAAATGATTTTTATGTTCGAATCTTGTATTGATGCTTCATCTCTCAGAAAAACGAATTATGGGTGGAGACCCACGCACAATAGCTGTCAGGAGATATTTCTCCAAACCGTCTGGAATTTGTTTTCAAAATGCCGCATAATTTTATGGCTTTTGGTCATAAAAATTCTGAAAAGTCTGAAGGAAAGTAATTATTTTATACATTTATTGCAAAAAGTGCGTTTGAATACTTTATTAAAGCCACACATTTTATAAATTAAAGACGTGGAAATGATCGTTATGGCAGGTTATTTTATTTTCTCTTTCACTGTCTGGAAAAGCAAAGTAAGAGAGAATATATTTAGGAATGAAGTCATATTTTATAAAATCTTTTTACTCATAAATAATTTATGCTCTGAATTCTAATTAATGACTAATATTTAAGAAGAGTATTGAGAAGCAAATTAAAATCCAAGATTTAGGTCGTAAATTTTAAATAACATAATGGGATACTTTTTTTAAATATTAAACAAGTAGTAAATTGATAATGACATAACTAGATTCAATCGCAATAAAATTTACATTTTTTTTAGCTGAACCGTGGCAAAAATACTTGCAGTTATTCAAGCTGTAAAAATTTTAAAAATTAAGAAGTAATAAATTTATGCCGAAAGACTTGGAACAATTTTTAAAAAAGAAATAATTTTTTTTATTCATGGGAATTGCTAAATTAAAAAACAACAACAACTGATTAATTAAAAAAAACACGCACTTTAAAAATTTATCGGTAAGTTGAAAAGCGAAGGTTCCTTTTTGCTTTTTTGTACACAAAATATACCGAGAGTAAGTATTGCAACTGTTAAAAAAAACTTGAACTCGAGATTTGTATGATTCCATGTTCCATTTTGAATCCGAAATTATGAATTATTTTCTCAGTCACATTTAGCCATTTTTGTTCTATGAATTGGATAATTCAAACGTTTTGATGGATGAAATTTAGCATATGTTTGTTACACCAAATTTGTAGACTTCAATGAAATTTTGAAAGAAACAAATCTCTTCAGAAAATGTATTGTCTGTACGGCTTTCACTTTTGAGAAAGTTCAACATTTTTTTAAAAAAAAGTTGAATCCCTTAATAATGATTAAAAATTTCTTATATTAAACCTGGACAGATAATTGTCTTTTATTGACAAAGAAGCGGCGCGACAATTTTTTTTGTATGATAAACACATTCTAACGTTTGGAAGGATTAAGAAAAAAAGAGAAAATTATATGCGAAGTTTGGAAATTTAATCTCATTACGTTGTTTTATCCAGGAAAATACATCAAAGTAAAAAAATAAATATATATATATATATATATTGCAGAAGCTACACATAACAGGATTAAAACTCAAAAGACTCAGATTAAGAAGTAAAATCCAATATATCTCAAGGAAATAAAAAAATATGAGAATGGAAGAGTTTTTTGTTAAAGTAAATGTATAAAAGTAACAGGAGAGAAAAAGCAGTGAATGTGTCGGCACCTGAAATGTAAACATTTCACAAGATCCATATATTCATTCCATCAGACAAGAGGGTCGGTGCAACTCAATAGGAGTAAATTGTTTTGATCAGCCCCTTGGAAGGATTAAAAAATGCAGAATATCAATTACTGGCAAATAAAGAAAGAATATGTTCGCTAAGTTACAGATTCATAAGTGTGAACTCAGTACAGTGGATTGTCAATCGGGTGAGATTAGAGTCGATTTTTCTAAACGAATGGGTGACGGAGGTCAAAAGATTAGAATGTAAAAATGAAACTCATTTTCAATATTGAGTTCCAAATGAGTTTCCGTTTCGAATGAATGTTTTAAATACATTTCTTAAAATGTTTTAAAAAGATAGAATAGCTCAAAATATTAATTATAAACTTTTGCCAATTCATTGCCAGGTATATTAAACTAATATATTGACATGAAAGGTAATCAATAGAAAAGAAACAGAGAAGTCCTGGCATATAAAGCGGTAGCGTTAATATAAAATATTAGAAATGAATGCCGAACTGGTGCGATTTCAAGGAGTCCAAATAAGAAAAAAAATTTTCCCGAGCAAGAAATTCAGAAATGTGCGATAACGCATGAAGAATGTTTTATTTCCTTAATAAAATCAAAAAGGAATTGGAACAAGAGCGTTTGATCAATAAAAACATAATCGAATCGAGGATGTTTGTTTGAACGGCAGAATAAAGATAGAGTTCACAATGATGTGTAAACAGTTGCTAAAAATTTCTTCGGTAAATTAATAGCTTTACTAAAATCTTAAACAAATTTAAGCATTGTTAACTATGAGGAAAAAATACTTTATATTAGAAAAAACACTAGAATTCATTCATTCTTAAGACTTTGAAATGAATTTATATCTACAGAAAATAAGTTAATTTTTATATCGGACAAAATGTTAGCAGAATCCGAAAAATATTTGAATAGACACACATTGTTTTACTACCGACATTTTTTGAGAAAATTAGCATTTTTTTTTTCAATTTCGTCATGTAGTATCAAACTTATTAGAATAGACAACTGAAAGCATCAGAAAATTATTCTTAAGAGTTACGACTTTCAAGATAGTTCACTAAAAGAAAGGAATTATAATTTTTAATGAACATAGCGATATATTCCATAATTTATAATCTTTAAACATTTGCAATACAGAGTGCTCAAAAGAACCACGATATAGAGAAAAAAAGTACAGACAGTATATGAAAATATATATTGTGACAAACGTGGTTGACTCATTTCTGTACATAAATTGGATGTAAATGAAATGATAATTTGAAGGTAATTTTAACGTGAAACGAGTTTTGTGAAGTATAAATACATGAACTCTTAAAACTTCAGAAAAATGGGTAAGCCAAGAAGCTTTCAGAACAGGAAATTTTCAAAATTTGAAACTAACTTTTCCAGAAAGTACTCAGTCATAATGGACTCAATTCATATATGCATATCATTGCACACCTTTTGAAAACGTTATATTGGAAACAGAAAATCGAATATCAGACTGTTTGATAATTTAGATTGGCAACACATTATTATGCGACACCAGTCACCACATTTTTAATTTAAAAGTATGCATTTGATTAGTTCTAGGCTAGTTTTATGTCAAACCTCACGATTTCGAGCTGTAATCAGATGACAAAATGGCACCTGAACTGATTTCCACATTGTGTCAGCAGAAAGTTGCTTGATTCTAATTGATTTAATAGTATCTGACCCGCGAACCTGAAGGATTTTCGGTAGAATCAGAAATTCAATCATTCGAATCTCAAAGTCGCAACTTTTCCATGAGACTACTGTGATAATCTCGATTGCAATATATTTCTGAAGATACTGGAATGCTCCATAAAATTCTCTCGTATTGGCATTAATTAACTATGATTATATAAACTACCATATCTATAATTGTCTATGGCCTCGGTTTAAGTCATATTAAAGTTTCTTTAAAGTACATTTTGTTTGTAAAAAAGTCACAATTTTTCCCCCCCAAAATTGTTCAATGTGGATAGCCAAAGGAAACATCTGCGGCGTATTATGCTTCCTTGAAAAAGGGAGAGGTGTCACGTCGATTACGACCATTTATAATTGATTAAAAAAATTTAGACCGACCATTTTGAATTGAAAAATGGAGACCAGCACTGACGGATACTGATCTTATCTGAGCACGCTCGCTTAAAATTCGCGATATAGTATTCTGTGCAAAATAGCAGGTACCACGTGAAATTTCAATTCTACATCTTTTGACGGCGATCAGCCCTACGAACTACTTCTGTACGTGCAATTCCTTTCTCTAGCGACACGAAAGACTTTCTTAAAGAGGCTTGTCACGAGAAGTTCGCGAGACTTTTGTGTTTTTTTTAATATTAAAATGTGCATTTAAAACACACATGATCTGCGCACAATTGAATTTTAAATGTTGCGAATACTGAATTCAAAATTTTCTTCTCTTCATTTGGAGTTATTGGAAAATTTTGGTCAATTATGAGTTTCTTCTTCAACATGAAACCCCGTCCATTCTGCCAAATTAGCTTGATAAGCGGTTAGGCGCCATAGCAAAAGAATGGTTAAAATTGGTGAACTGACAAGGAGTCAATTTTCACCATGACAATTCAAAATCTCATGTTTCATTGCCTGTAAGGGGAAAACTGTGACAGCTTGAGACGTTACACTACACTCTCAGATTTCGCTTTATCAAACTATTACTTGATCCAGATATTAAAAATTTTGCTCCGTAATAAATGATTCCAATCCAAGAGAAAAAAAATATGTACCCCGAGGAGTATTTTACTAGTGAGCTTCAACAATTGTGGAAAGGGGAAATATTAAAACTTTTTAAGAGGCGGGAGAAAGTTATAGAGAAGAAGTGTTTATAAATAAACGCAATAAATCAACCTTAAGCAACAATTGCCAAGCATTTATAGAAAAAGGAAAGCAATGGCACATTCTCATATTAATGTATGTCAGCAGGAAAATTTTAATAAAGGTTTTAGAACTGAATACAATATTTAGATCAAAATATAATTTCTAGTTCGATATATTTTAATTATAATATATGGTAACTATTTGGCATTCGTCGAATTCATTCCTCAACTTGGAATATAAAGAAGAAATCTTTTTCTCTATTAATTGTTAAGGCACATCATAATGTTTAATGCTAATGTAAAAAAAATGCAGTAAAGACTATGAAATATTACCACTTGTCATAGAACATTCAATTAACTCGTGCCGTCGTAGTCTTTGGTATACAACAGTTTGTTAGAATTCTGACATGCGGAGAAATACTAATGAATTCTATAACCAAACTTTCATGCCATTAATTTAGCGCTTAATGTAGGCCATTGTCTTTTTTTGAAGCTATTTGAATGCGACAGTGAATAAAATCTGAATAATTCTGAATCGTAATTCAAATGACAAGGATAAAATTTAATCAATAACGTTCTTCCCGACATTTCAAGTTATCCAAGCAGATTACAAATGATTATCATATTCTGAGTTGGTAACTGAGAGCCTTTATATGCAGCGGCATGGAACCACGTTCATAAATATATGAATAAAGAAAGTCATTCTACCTTGTCAAGAATTCTTTGCAATTGATTGCCTTACCGAGAATACGTTTAAAATTTGAGAAAAACATGCATTAAAATACGTATTCCTCAATAGAAAACAAAACATTAATACATATAAAATACTATTCAGACAGTTCACCAAGGTTCATATTTTATAGATTATCGAACTTTCACCTCTTTGTTGAAAGATTTTATAATTCAATAGCATTAAAAGTCACAAAGATGCCAAATTTAGTAGTTTAATCATAACGAGTTTCAGAATATAATTTATAGTTGACACTTTCCTTCCTGTAAAAGACACTTGAAAATGCTTCCATTTTTCACCCGTACTTCTTATTTCCGGTAATTTTCTACCACAATACATGAATTCTCTGAAATATAGGCTATATAATCATTACCTGACATAGTCATGTTAGCGTGTTAAATTTTCAACCACACCCATCAACAAAGTTTCTTTTTAGAACATTATGATGCTATATCAAGAAGTTAGAAAGCGATAGGTATCAATTTGATTATTAGCCATGTCAGACCCTTAAGGCATAAATAGTTCTTGAAAAGATTTTGTAATTGCCAATACAAAATTTTGATAAAAATATGCAAATTATATACATTTAGATAGAATCTAAACAAACTAGTCTTATTTAAAATAGTCAAAAGTAAAAAAATGAAGGATTAGTTTTAATTTAATATTATGTAGATTATGTACACTTAAACAGAAACTAATCATAAACTTGTGTCATTAAAATAATAGGAAACAAAAGTCAAGAAAATATTTAAAAACCCGAGGCTTCAGCAAAACCAACGTCTCGCTAATTGTTCCATTTGACATTTCATGATTCATAAAAGCTTGCGAATTTTAATTAATGTGTAATTTCTTCCAGAAATGCACTGAACTGTATTTATGAAATGTCTCAATAATAACTAACAGACAGTTTCATTTTAAGAAAATTGTCGTGACACTAATTAGCATCGCTTTATTCGAAAACTCATTTTTATTTAATATTAGAAGGATTTTGAAAGTAACTTCAGAATACAGTTGTATCTCAAATATGCTCCGAAAAATGCTATGAGAGAAGGATTCTTTTATTTATTTTGACAAAACTTCAAGAAAAATTCAAACGAGTTCTTAAAAGTATTTAGAAAAGAAAGTGCCCCTTCGCAGACGTATAAACATTTTAACAAAATGAAAGAAAAATTCACATGAATAAGAATTTTTTACAAATTATTCAAAATCCATAGTTTAAAAAGTATTGTTAAATTGTCAAGTGATATTATCTATTAAATGAAATGATAACGTGAACTGAAACCTGAAAGCAATTTTTTTTAAGGATTCAAAAATAAATAAAGATTTAGATATGAAAACAGTTTTTTTCTATTTAGAACGGATTTTTTTTTATAATTTTGAATAAAGCTATAGAAAATTTTATTGAAGCTATTTCAAACAAAAATACAATCAATTTAAAAAGTTACTTTTAATTCCATGGTAGATTATACACGATTGAAAACTTTTCAATATACTAACAAATAAATTACATATGAAATAACAATTGTGTAGTGATCTGTAAATCAAAAGTAAAATTTTCAATTTTGATTCCTTAAATTTCTTTGATATGAATTTGGTATTTTTTTTCAAGAAGTTTCAATTTCTGAAAAGTCAAAGATTTATAAAGTAATAAAATTTTTCGGGAAGATTATTAAAAATGAAGCTCATAAATGAAGTATCTAATTATTAACTAGAACAAATAAGGAAAATATTTCTTGAAATAATTTGGTGTATTGAATGATGATACTATGATACATACGAGACGACATTAGAAGAATAATGCATTGTCAGGACCGGCAAGCAACCTCATATCAGATTGTTATTAACTAGAATGATGTCCATTACACTGTCAACCGCTGTCTATGACCTCTTTGTCTTGCCCTTCCATTATTTATCGGCGGAGGTTTCCACATTTTGTTTACTTTTTGATCCGAACCACTAAGAAATGTAACGCCAACAAGAAGTGGAAGTAAAGACTTTCGAAATGACATTATGGTACAAATTCTTTAAATGGAAAGCAGCAGTGGAATAAGTGGAATATATCGTAACAAGTACTGCCACATTTCTATTTATTTCCCGCGGACTGGTGGCTCCGGAATAAAGATGCGCCTTCCGGAATGTCCAGTCCCTGGTTGGAAACTCTCCGAGTGCTACAAGTATTTTCTTATTTTCTGTTCAGTTTCTAGGATTTTCTAGAAATTTCCCGTTCGTGTTAATTTCATTAATTTAAATATTTCTAGACTGTTCTTTCGGTGTATATAAATAGCTGCTCTCAAGCAGGAGGGCAATTCTCTTGTATGATCGACTTGATCATTCTGTGTTGCCAAAAAAACCTGTCTATTCAACGCTTGTGTTCTTTGAGTTAGTCATCACAGCGACTCCGAGTTGTACGCGGTAGTATTATAAAATGACTTATTTGATTTACCCTTTGACTGCTAATTGTTCTAAGTTGAAACGCTTTGCATGAGCGGCTGGTAAAAATCATTGCTGAAGATTGAACTGATATGGCTTATGCCGGACGCATATATGCACTCATAGGACACATGGTTTTTGCTGGATACATATATGCATACATAGCAGTCAAAAGGTTAATTAAAAGCAGTTAAAGGTTAATTAAAAACAGTTAAAGGTTAATTAAAAACAGTTAAAGGTTAATTAAAAACATTTCTATATTTGAAAAACTATTTTCAAATGGATCTTATAATTTCGAATCGTAATCGAATAACGAGAATGACATTTGGATCACAATTTAATGCAAAGAAAATCTGATCCATGACATTAGATTTAATCTTTTCGTACGTGCCTGTAAATGATGGATCTATGGATTTCGATTTAGTTTGTTTAGTTTAGTTATATTAATGTCCAGTTTTAAAGCAACACTAGGGCTATTTTGGGACGGATCTCGTAATTTTGAACCGTTGTCAGATGACGAAGACGACACCTGATCTGGCACCTCCCTCTCCAAACTTCCACATCACACCAGCGGGAGGACATTTTGCCCCGATGGATTTAACATGCACCAGACCGATTACACGACAGTTCTTTGATGAAATTGGGCCTTGAACTTAAAGTCCTCCGGTTCCGAAGTCAAGACATTTGATGGTCTCTTGCGGCCCTCCCTATGGATTTCGAATCCACGATCCTATGATTCCGAAACAAAAACTTTGCCATCAGTTCACTACGACTCCACGGAATTTTTAGATTTGCAGGCCATTCTCTTGGTGCATGAATATTTATGATTATATAATTGATGATAAATTGCTCAGAATTGAAAAATTCTGGAATTACATGGCATTGTTTTTATTCAATGCTGGCTTCATTTTAAAATAATAAACGATATTGAATGGTTCAAAAAGTCGAAAAAACTTTATCTGTCATCGTAAAAAGTAATCAGGAAAATCAATAGAGTTGTGAACTATATAATGATTGAAATATTTGATTTTGGACTCTTCATAAGTGATTAATGTCACTATACTTTCTTTTACAACAATATTTTCTAATCACGACGCTGCTTTAATCGTAAAGTGACGGAATATATGTGTAAACAAAAACATATATAATTTTAAACCGAGTTTGGATTGGAATAAAGTTTGAAATATTTAGGGGAAAAAATAACCACATGACTTTACGGGGACCTTGTGGTTTTCCGAAATTATATTTCTAGGAGTAATTGGTTAATATATTCTACGATTAGAAAAAACTAAAGTATGCCGCTGAGTGTAATAAAAGAAAAAAAAAAGATATTTTGCGAAATATCATAGTGATATCAATCTGACAATAGCAACTATCAGATTAAAATTTTACTGAACAACTTGGAATTTTATTCATAATTTTACATCAACTGAAAATCTTTTTAGAGTATTAGCATTAAATATATATCTTCTTTAAAAGCAAAACCATGCAGTAATTGATTTGAATTATTTCTCATAATCCTTCAGTTCATGAATCATAATTTATAAATGAAAGTATAAATTATGACATACTTTTACTGTAATTATTACAATGAATATATGCGAAATGTCTCTTATTTATTATAATAAATCAATATCTTGATAAATTGAATGAATTCATGTTGACACGAATAACTTAATCTAGAATCTACTTCTAAATGGGTAGCAAAATCAACTTCTTAATCTGCATCAAAATGGATTTCGAATAGCCTAGTGTCAGTTCGGACTTATAAATTCACTACGGAACGTCGAAGCTCAATTATGAATTTTCAGTTGAAAACAACAAACATCCTTGACGGTAATGAGTACTTAGTATGCTAAGAAAACTAAGTGTTTTCTAAAAGTCAACTCATGTCCTTCTTCTGCAATTGGAATGTTAGCGCCATTTCAATCGATTACGACATTCTTCCAGAGGCGCTGATGACTCATTCTCATAAGGCACTGACTTCACTCTCCTACGTAATACATTACCAGCTGCAGCAACTGTCTGGAAATAGAATTCTAGCTGGCCACCGTGATTAATTTTGCTGTTCTAATTAAGTATTCAAGAACGAGAAATTAAATTACGTACTCACAGAAAAGAGGACGCATATCAGTCAAAATCAAATCGTATTCTAATTTTATTACAGAAACCTTTGCGTCAAAGGATAAACCAAAAACTAGAGCAATTTATAAAAAGGATATAAGAGAAAAGGAAGCGAAAGTATAAAAATGAATTTGGTTAGGTGGAAGAACCGGATGAGACAGCACTTTTGGTTCAGTTTGGAAAGAAAAATGTTGTGCTGAGATGTCCGTTTCTCTAAAGCGTGTTATTTTAAAACTTTTAAAACTACTTTGTAATGTGAATATATAAGTTTATAAAAAACATGCATTAAATCTTGAAATAAACATATTAGAAAAGCAATATCTTTAAAACTTGACAGAATAAATAGAACCTGTATGGTATTTTGATTGAAAGAGAATCACAGTATAGAATGTAATCTTGCTTACCAAATTACAGTACAGATAAGAAATAGAATGAAGATGCTTATGAAGCTTTGAAAATTAAAATTATTAAAAAAAAGGAGTGGAATATAGAGTCACTAATATAATAGTAATTTTGCGCGTTTTGGTTTTAGTTACATTAACGACCCGTTTTACATTAACGACCATAATTCTAAGATTATGTTACACGGACCTCGTACTTTTGAGCCGCGATTAGATGACGAGGACGACACCTAAGCTAGAACTCCCATCTCCATGCTTTTACACCACACCAGCGGGAGAACGTTTGACTTCGACGGATTCAGCGCGCACCAGACACGCTTGCACGAAGGTTCTTCTGTGGAATCGGGTCTCAAACCTCAAACCCTCCTGTTCCGAAGACCAGACCTTACCACCAGGCCATGCGGCTCTTAATTTTGCGAGTTATAGATCATTTTATTTGCCTCCAGTTAAGCGCTTATCTCTTTCAAGTTGATATTTGACTAAAAAAAAAATTAGGCGTAAAATGTATATTTAAATATAGTTTTTTTATAGTGCATTTGTTACTGAAAATTAATTATTTATAAATATACCCCACACTTTATATGAGTTGATATAAAATCCTATCAAACAAGTGATGTGGATAGAATAATGATAAATGAAACGTGTAATAAAATAAATGTAACTTAATTACTCTGAAATATTATGAAAAATATCCCAGAAAAAGAAACATAGAATTAGTTCATCGCATTTTCATTCTTATTAATCAATAGATGAGATATTCAAAGAAAGAAATACATTTAAGAAAGCGAATTGCAAACCAAAAAAAAAAAAAAAAAAAACCTCTACGGAATCCAATTTATTTCATTATTGTCGCACTCGCATGACACAGTACACATTTTAACATAAAGAAAGCTAAAACTAAGCCAGTATCGTATTCCATATATAAAGGAGGCTCAGCGATGGATGTTATGGTAATAACATGCTTGAAATTTACAAATCTGAACCATAAATCCTAATGGCACATTACGAAATGCAAGGATTTGCGCAATGATCTCAGACCTTTTGGAACCTGCAACGATAGGTCCAGTTTTATTTCTTCTCTGCGGGAGTTGCAAATGTTCTGGAATGGTATATTTATTTAGAAGATGAAGAAGGTTTGCCATATGCGAGAATTTTCGCACCACTGAATTTAATTATTAGCAGCGCCCTTTTTCATAAATTAATGGCAGTTCCCAGACAGCTTGCACAGAAACGTTGATGGCGAGCCATTTGCCGTCCTAACCATTTCGACGGCAACCGTTTGTCAATAATAATCGCGAGCACCTCGGAGCGGTGATCCCACCATTTCGACACCTTAATTCTGGGAAGCATAATTTAATGGTTTAGCTGGAAAATGGCAGGCACATTCGAGGAATGCAACTAAAAAAATGCCTGTAACCGTCGTAATTTAACTGAGGCATCATTCAGCGTTAAATTCTTGAGCCCAGTTAGGGGAATGATGATGATGATGCGTAATGTTCCATTTTGGAATATGCATTTCAGTAATGCAGGGTACAAAAAAGCGGTGAATTTTCTTTAAATATTCTATAATTGGAATTTTAGCATGCAATGTGTAGTGGAGGAGAAAAGAATTGGTTGAAAATTAACGAGACCAAAAATTAAAAAGATTATGGAAGTTAAGTGAAAAGTAAGTAAATGAACATGAAAAAAAAAAATCAGAATCTATTTTAAAATGTATTAAAGTGCTTTTATTAATGTGCCTACAATGGGAATTTAAAAATATAGTTTTTACAAAAATTAAATCGTTTGACTGTAGATTGACATTTTCTATCATTATTATGTTTAAGTTCAGGTCAGTTGTCTCAGTAAATTAAATAAGGAAATGTAAATATTGCACAACGTTATTTCATATTGAATTTTATACATACACATTCGGATCTTTAGCTTTTTATTAGATCTACAATGGGAAACGTATGGGAATTCTTTAAAATCTTTTATTCGTACAAATCCGAAAAAAAAATCGCTCGGCTACTATTGTGTTAAATTTAGTCCCTAAAGTTTTTTTTTTATTCATATAAACTACTCGTGTTTGCAAGAAACAATTTATTTTGAGCTTGCTTAGGAGACAAAAAGAATCAAACCGTACTCAACATTAAAATAGTCAGATCTAATTCAAACCCTCTTTCCAAAAATTTGGAGAATGTTCGAGTTCTATAAATTTAACGAACGATGAAAGATCATTCGATATTTTTTATAATTGTTTTACTCAGTGGTTAGTTTATAATTTTAAACAAATTTACATAATAATATTACCCATAATTCAAGTTTCAACTTCATCCATAATTATCGATTAATAATACAACAGCCAAGTATTTTATATTGAATGTTTTTTAAATCCTTTATTTACTGATGGCAATTAAAAGTTCCGTTTAAATCAGGCTGATATCTTCGTAATATGACTATTCTTTCAACACCAGCAGTAGATATCAGCTAAAGGTAGAAATTAAAAATCTTTAATTGTTAATTAAATTGTCAGTTTTAATTCATTAAAAACGTTTTTTCATCTTTCCTCCTCTTATTCTGTATCAAAACTTTATTAAATGCAAAAATGAAAAGAAAAAAACAATGATTAAATAATAATGTAAATAATTAAGCAGTTTTATCTTAATCATCAAAATAACTGCCTCCAGGAATCAACGTTTGAAAAGGGTGTAGTCTAATGGAAAATTCAGAAATAAGATACATTTTTATTTGAAAAATTGCCTATTAAACTATTAATGTAATTTAGTACAAAATGCAAAGTATGTAAGTTATGTACAAAAAAAATCTAAGAAATACAATGTTTGCTTAAATTAGTTGAAAAGATATTCGCTATAAGGGATGTATGGGCGTCATAGTTTCTTCCTTCTACCTTCAACAAGCGAACATGCTTTCGGCTTTTTATAATTACAGTAATTTTTAAAAAATCTTATTAGGTCTTTTTTTGGTCCAACACAAGGATAAGTATCTCTGATTGGCAAGAATCTGGAATATCAGAGCTTACAGTGTTGTTCTGGCAAGTTCATAAAAAGAAACCAACTATTTCTAGCGTATTTCAGAAAATCCCATACTACTACTCGCCTCGTTTCAAATTACGATTGCTTCCCACAGAGTTTGACCACATTTAATTAAACTTTAATGTATACAATTAGATTTGTAAACAATCGTTTCACATTACAACAATAATTCTAAATTTCAACGAAAAAAAAAGAATTATTTGAAACCATGAAAGAGTATCTAGGAAATCAATATTAGATTGAAGGCTTACATTTTATATAGAAAATGTTAATTCCTATTGACTGTTATTAAGGAATATTTATTCATAAAAATGTTAAATGTGATGAAAAAATATTTTTAAAATCCAAATAAACTATATATTTATAGAATAATAATATTAGTTACCACATGCTGATGCATGTGGAACTAAAGGCAATTGCATTTTAAGCAATAAAGTTGCATTTAAAACAATGTTCACTGGATAAATAAATAAAATAGTGGCTAGAAAATCTAATAATTTGAAATTCTGCTTGGTTTCTTCAAGTTTGAGAGGGTTTTGACTGAGAACTGAAATACACATGCTCATTTGAGGAATTTTATTTCACTAAAACATAAAAGTGGTAAAAATATTATTTTTGCGATTTTCAAATCAAAGATTTTTGGTATTTTATCAAATGCTTTTAAAGCTTTAATTTAAAGAAAGGAATTTTTACATTTTTTTAAATATAAAGATAACTTAAAATAAACGAGAATTTTCCAATTCAAATGCAGAAAAAATGTATTCAATCAGTTTTCACAGGGCATATTTAAATTTGGAATGCGAGATAGATTTGTGATATTATGTAAATTCGATACAGATACAAGGGACACTTACTAAACTTAAAATGGGTTGTTAAATTCAGAATTGTTGATTAAGAATAACGAAGATTCCCATTTCGATTTGAAAGACAATGAATTAAAATTCGAACTAAGCATACTTATATTGTGGATTAGTCATATCACCGACTCTCCGATCCGCCCGAAGTCACACGGATAAAATACTGAATGATCGAACCGCCGCTACAGCAACACTGGCGGGAACAGTGGTTGAGACCTAGGGGCTATCACCGGCTCTGATACAATCCTTCCCTAAGGATGTACGTTCCGTCATCGATGGAGGGAGCCAGACCCCCCCCCCCCAATTTCGTGTACCCACCAGAGTGACGAGAACCAACCACCATGCCGGAAGCTTCTCATCCTCATTTCGAGATGCCTCCCCCCGGGGGGGGGAAATACTGTTAGTTATGCAACAAAGTTCTCATATATATTTTTGACGTAATCTGTTTATCCAGCTGTTATTTACAATCTGACCACTTTCTGAACAATATGTGCAATTTGAAGAAATGTACTCTGAAGTAAAGACAAGACTTAATGGTAAAGCAGTAATTAAACCATATACTTTATTCACTAATATTCTTTCTTTTATCAGAGGCAAGAAATTATCAGTAGCATTTTCAATATCTGGAGTAAACTTTTTAGTATATTCAAAGAATAAACTGATTTTTTTTCATAGCCAAAGGGCCTTTATTTTTATGTTTATAAGACTTTACATCCTCAATGATTCGAAAGTGACATTTAGATCCAGGAATCAAGAGTAATGAAAGCTGTTAAACCTCATGTTCAGCAATAAATGCAAAAACATGAATATCCTAAGAGTTTAAACTATAGTCAAATATTACCGATGTATATTTCTTTTAGAATCAGTTGTACACTCTTTTTTCCCCATTGAAAAGCAAAAATTCTGCTGTTTAATGCTGAACAAAATAAAGCAATCTAATTCCCCGCCTGCTTTCTATCATACAGTTTTGCCATAAACAAATTTGAAGCGAGGCGGCACTGAAAAAATTACTGACCCGATTCTAGTTCGACTAACATCCTGAATTGCTTTTATTGCAAGAAAAAAGGAATACCGAACACATAAAACTGACGAGGAATTGGGCAGTTCTGCTTTCATGGGAGGACAGGATTGCATGAGTTTGCGCTCAAACGAGTGCAAGGTGAAACTCTAGCGATGACATTAACGCCCGAACTAAATCATACCAGTACCTCCCTATGCACACAGAAATGACCATAGGAAGAAAGGGTATAAAAAGGGCACATAAAATCGACGTTAAGATCAGAGTATATAAAGAGAAAAACATTGCCCAGAGTATCTAACATTGGTCAATGGTTTTCAGTTTGGTATATACCTTATATTTCGGAGGTATGCTATGCCATCTCTGATCAGATTTTTTTATCATGAGTATTACATGCTTTTTTTTTTACAGATTTTAAGTTTATAAATTCAAAGTTATATTATTCTTTTGCCAAAGTTCAACTAGACATGAAAAAAAAATCACCACTGCTGATTAATATCTTTTTTACTTGATAATTTAATAAACTTAAGTTTTAGAAATTTGATTTTGCCATCAATATAACTAAATACAAAAAAATAAACTGAAATATATTTAACTTGACAGTTTTTTCAACTTCACTAGGATTAATTAAGCCATCTTTCTACAATATTCATATTATGAGTAATTTTCATAACTTTGATATAGATACAGAAATAATAAAAGGGAGAAAGCGCTACACTTATAATGCGTTACAACAGCAGAATTACTAAGAGAAAGAATGATCGAAAACATTTTTACTGTCTGGCATACAAAAATAAAGGGAAAGAAATCGTAATTGTCGGAAAATTCGAGATAGATTTTAATGATTCTCTGTTTCAGATTTCCTTGAATTTGAAAAAAACATATTTTTGGAAATATTTCTGTTTCTGAACAGGACAATTCTAAAATGCTATGAGGTAGACAGTTGAAATTTGAAACGTGGGTTTTACACAACATTGTAAAATTATATTAGATTTTGATCGAAATCTATAAAGAAGAAATCTGATTGGCTGCCAGAATATAAGTTCACAGATTCAAATGAAGAGAGCTAGATGAATATAATTTGGTATGCTGAGTTAGCATCTAAAATATAAATAAGTATCAACCCAACCGCTGGGAATGAAATTCGTCAAGGAATTGACCATTGATCGATTTGTACTTTTACAATCATGTAAATGTGATGACTTAAAAATGCAGCGAATTAAATATATGAAATTTGGTATGCGATTTTGTGACTGCAATAGTAGTTAAGTGTAGTTTCAATTGCCGAAATGCAAATTTGGGTTTCTCGTGCACATTAACCATTCCTAGCGATTAATCGCCAAAGATCACACCTTTCGTAACTACTGTGCACAAATCGCATGCAGTTAATAAAAAATAAGTACATTTATTAGAGATTTTACGAGAAAGTGTCCAAGAGACCACTTCAGTTGATTTAAACAGATAAAAAGATTATTCAGATGATAAATGTCTTCTTATCTCGATTTTTTCGATCAGTAAATGTTGAAATTCGTGCATATAATATTATATTTGATTTGTCACATTTATACAAACTAAAGGATATTTAAAGACATGCAAGCAATCTGATAACGATGTTGATTCAAATTTGATACATTCTACAATTCTAATAAAACCATATGAATACTTTTATTCACTAGTACAATTTCACCTATTATGTTTTTATGCACACGGATGATGATCTGAATGGAATTTTCGGAATCAGGGATGTTTAAAATCTGGAATTTTATCAAAATTCTCGGGATCAGATCATTAGATGATCACAATACTTTTCTTTGTGTATACTTTATACACGAGGTGAAGAAAAGTTTAAACTGTTTCATATTGATAGTTGACGAAACCTTATGAACGAAAGCTTCCTTTCCTTAAACTAAATAAATGATTTGAAACTCTCTAAAAGAGTTGAAAGATTTCAACAGAATAATGGTATTGATTTTTCGATATTACATAACAAATTCGAATATCGGATGTAGAAGATAATCAATATCTCCTCAACATGAATGACTATCTTAAAGAGAAGTATACCGAAACTTTTTCACATTTAGTAAATGCTGAAGTTAATAAACACTGCGCTCTGGTCAATACATACAGCGGTTGATGCTATGTTAAACTAAGTTTTTCGAGTTACTGGGGCATAAAGAGGCAGCAATAAACGGAGGCAAGATTATCCATTAAAGAACGTTGGCTTAATTCGTTTTGCCTCGGAGAGAGAATGTGATTAATCAAAATTTAATTAGTGTCACATCACACGTTTAGAAGACAATAATGAGATTGGAACTCGGTGTCACCTCTGAAACATAGCTTCGGGAGGAGCAGTTAAATAAAACGTTATCAAGAGTTAGGTAAATTAATTATAGTTAGGGATGCGATACCTAACCACAAACTCGATTTCGGTTTCTTAGATTCTTGATTAAAATAACTACACGCTTGTTTTTTACCTCAATCATCCCTCTAGCTACAAAATTATTACTACTTTAACTAAGTAAACGATCATGCTTTAAATAGTTTTCCGATTAAAACGAAAATGAAATTGCGGAGAAAATTTAACCAATTTATTTGGGTCCTCGAGACCCATTACTTCAGTAGAATTCAGAGAATTACTTTTTACCTAGGGCAAAAAGAATTTTTTAATAGATTTAAGTGCTGCTTTCATAGAAAAACCATTATTTGTATCAGTCTTATTTCTAGAAAATAAATCAGTAATTTTGTTGTATTATGCAGTGTAGGATTAAAATCAATTTCTTTAACTTCTATTCGTTTATGAAGACAAACAAAGAAAATTTTGTACCGTACTGTAAGTTTAAATAGGCAATATTTTAGATTAATAAATAAATAATATAAGACTAGCAACTCATTTTAAAAATAAAATTAAACCATGAAAAATCATTATTTTACAGTTAAGTAATATATTCATAAAGTATGGAACAAATTTAAAAAATTAATACACAAAGAATTTTAGAAGACATGGAAATAGGACCGGCTATCTGGGGGATGCAGCGGACGATGAACCGGGGTCCAGCGATTGAGGGGGCCCCAAGTGGATCAAGAGCTAAAATAATGTTCTGAAAAATAATAGCAGGATGGAAAAAAGAGAGGAAGAAATGTTTCTGGAAAAAATGTTAGAAATTGTCAAAGGTAGAGTTTGAAAGTATGTGAAATTTACAGATATATTACAATCTAGTACAAGCCTGCAACATATTATAAATATAAGTTAAGTAGATTTACAGTCGTTTACTTCAGCGACTAAGTTAGATTGCATATAGTATTCATGCTATAAAATGTTTAATATTGTTAGATCTAATCATGTCCACTCCAAGGAAATATTCCTCTGGGTTCCAAAACAAGCTCACTTTCAATAAGCTACAAGTAGATCTATTTTCTTTTCTACGAAGTAGTTCTGGCAATGAAATTGCTTCGACTTCAACTGGAGAAGAAAGTTCAACATAAACTACCCAATCTTGCAATGGAAAAGTAGAAAATGTGAAATTGTCTGAAGAACCGTATATTTATACAAATATGATCGCAATCGAAAATAACGACGAAAATGACAATGGCAAATATGATCAAGTGAATATAAGCCTTCCAGGTTTATTGCCAAGTATCATAAATTTTAAGTTTAGAATGCTTTATATTAAAACTGGACTTGTACAACACAAAGGTGATTTTGCTAAGAATGCTGAAGATAGATCATTTTGTACTATTTAAAAAAATGTCAAATGGTGAAATTCTGCTTCGCAGCTACTTAATTTATTCAAAAACGTAAGACTCGGTATTTTGTTTGTGTTTTATACTATTTTCCAAAATAGAATTTTAAATACTACAATTTTTCCCAATTTTCTGCTTTTGTAAAAAGATGGCAAATTCTATAAAAACGTTAAAAAATTAGTCTTAAACCATTATGCGACATTCGTCGGGAAGCAAAAGTTAGATTCGATTGAAACAATGTATTCACAGTTTAAACAAACTTGCAATGCCATGGAGCAATTTAATACAAATAACGATAATGCAACGGTATCTGAAGCTAAAAGTCTATTAGATTCAATACAAGAAATGCAACTTATTGTATGTTAAATAGTACGGTTTCTAATATTGTCGCAAAATTAACACGATCAATAAAATATCTCAATCAAAAATAATTGTTATTGATTGATTTAATTTAGTCAACAAAATTAAAATTGAAATTCAATATTTAAGAGCAAAATTGAGCAGATTTTTTTAGACGAAAAAATGATAGGACCCAGTTTGAATATTTCGGAACATTTTCTTGAAAAAAAAATTCGAAAATGAAATATATGTATTTATTCCAAAAAAGCAGAAGATGAAGTTATAGAAAATCCAATAGATAAATTTATATTTTATTTTTTAAAGCTGTAATTCATACTATTATTGTGTAGATAGAAGATAGATTTAAAAGTATTTCAAATTAATCGCTGATATAAAAATTTTCGAAAAACATGACTTAAAAAATTGTACCAAAAAAAATTGTAAAGTTTTATAACAAAGATGTGGATAAAAACCTACTCCAGGAAATTGGTTTGCTACGGGGCATGATTTCAAATAAAATGGATGTAAAAAACACACAAGAATTACTAAAATACATACAAAATAATAATTATATTGAATTATTTCTAAATGCGTTTAAATTTTTCTTTACGTTGTCAGTTATTACAAAAAGTGCTGAGCGCTCTTTCATCATATTAAAATTAGTGAGGAATTGTCTTTGGTCAAGTATGTGTGCAGAATGCATAAATGTACTTGATATATTAATCTAAAAAAAGTGCAAAAAATTGTAATTATTCTGAAGTAATTAATAAAAATACAAAATCACGCATTAAATAAATAAGCAATATTAATATATGTTCACGCTTGTAATATTTTTTACTTCATAAAAAATTTAGGGCCCCAAATGGTTTTTTGCATTTGGCCCCTTTATAGAGAAGGCCGGCTCTGCTTGAAAATAACGGCAACAATAATAAAATAAAAAAAGGCCACAGAACTAGCTTGTTAAATTAAGAATATTACTTTGCTTATTCTGATGGCATACTTAAAGAGTAGTTCGTAACGCTTTTATATTTTACTATATTTTCTGTTAATTATTTTAATGATTTTCTTAAATAATTTTAGTTATTCAAAAAAAATCAAAATTATTTAAAATAAGGGAAGAAATACTACGCTCTATTGTCTTTTCTCTCTATGAATTTATATAAATGCAGAAGATGGAAATAGCATAGAATACTAAATTCTTTTCCGATTATTATAAATCAGTGCGTACAATATGATGATTCCTGAACGCAGTTGCAAATAGTCATAACTGAAATACTTCCTTCACAAATTGCTTTACCAATTCTGGAGTCTCGCTCGTTAATGTTAAAAGTTGTCGAAAAATAAGAAGAATTGGTAGTACAATTGATATGCAAAAAACTTAGTTACTTTTCGTGATATCTTAAGACACAAAATGTCGCAAAAAATAAATAAGCTGTTACTCTAACGAAACATTTTGAAAAAAAATTATAACAGTTTATCATCTGATAATAGATATTCTTGCATATAAATTAAATATTGAAAACACATGTTTTCAACATTTGTTAGAAAATGTAGGAACTTATAATATATTGCTTTAAATAGTCATCATGTATTACATCCGACAACAATAAAAACGATATGAATATCTTAAATTCGTAGCTATTTGGAATGTGTACTTATATCCAGTTATTTATTCCAAAATTTTACAAGCAAATCAAATTATGAGTCTAGATATAGGCATTGGAAGATTTTTTTTCCTGTAAATCTGGACTTCAAAGAAAGAATTTCCAAAGATTAATGTTAAACAATTAAATGTACCATTATATAATTACATTTTTCGCCACAAACATACATGACTGTTTATGACTTGGTTACGCCTTATTCGTTATCACCACAACCCAGACTTAAGGCATTAACTGAATAGATAAACGTTATTTACGCTTTAAGGCAATGGTCATTTACTCTTTACATAAAAGGGCTAATATATGTCAACTGACTAAATAGAAATCCTCTTCCGACAATTTTACGACACAAAATAAAATGGTGAACTGGAGTATTTTAATTTTGAAGGGGGAACTAAAGAGAATCATCTCTTGTCAATTGGCCAATGAGATTTTCTTGTAAGGAAAGAATGATTACTTTGGTTTTACTTTATTAAAATAACGATTACTTTGGTTTAAGAACTCATGTGTGAAAAACTGAACTATCAAGAAGTGTTTCAAATATCTAGAAAATTATTTACTGAATTTACTTCTGCAAATTTTCGAAAAGATTATTGCGAAACTTCTGTAAGAACAGTCAATGGAAACATGAGGATAATTTATATATATTGAATAAGCACATATTAATTTAATGCTTTTAATTTTTTTTCAGTACAGAAAATTATTGATTTTTTTATGATTATATAACAGAAAACAAAAACAGTATAAGTAACAATAAAAAATACATTGCATTAAATACAATAGTTTCAAAGATAAAGAAAATTACATTAAAATATTTTTAGTGAAACAGATTTAATTATATTTATTGAAAATTTGCATACTTATTCCTCTGGAATATTAAAAATTAACGTCCAAATCATAAGAGGCAAAAATTAGCATTTTTCAAATTCGTATTTGAAGACTAAAGTTTAAACAGTTAATATACATTTTGGGAAAAAATATTTCTAAATTTTTTTATTATTTTAATATTTTTACTCCCGGATGATATGCAAAGAATGCTATCAGCACTGCAAAATATATGAATAAAAAATTGTTCTGAAATAAAAATGTTAGCAGAACAATTTGCATTCAGAAGCACCAAATATATCAGTTAATATTATATGTTATGTTTCCTCATTTGACGGTACCACCTTAATTTATCATATCATGCCTGCAGTCTTAGTTTCATAATATAGCATCTGAGGATGATATTTGTGGAGCACGTAATTTTAAGTCCAATTTAATATGAAAACAAATTTATTATTTTGATTTGTTGTTCTAAACTATAACCGGGGGCGAATTTTGTGCTTCAAATCTCGATACTAGATCATGAACTCATTTGACTCAAACTCAAATGAAAGGTCTAAGAGATGCATGCATGAAGGAATTTTGGAAGAACTGAAATTCAAACGTAAGCTCAGTATCCAATAGCTGATAACGGCGAATCAACTTGATACATGCTTTATATTAAAAAAGGAACCATACACAAAAATTAAATCTCAACAAAATGCAGCATCTTTAAAATCTAACCAAAATAAAATTATTTCATATAGTCACAAAAAGTTTTTTAAGAACCATTCACTATTACTTCAATTTACAGTCAGCTTACAAATAGAGAAAATGTCTAAAAATTGAACTAACCATTCATCTTATGCTTTACTTATTCTAGTTGGAATACAAAAAAGTTAACCTAACGAAAAGAAAAGGAGAAATCTTTCAAAAGAATATTAAGACCTTTTGACCACAAACAATTCGATAAAAAAAAGGGCAAACGTTTCATTCCTATGCTATGTTGCTATAGCATCAGCTGGCGGAAACAACAGAACACTACCGACCTGTCTGGTTTCTCGCCACTTCGCTAGTAAAGGAATTGTTTTTGTTTCCGAAGAAACAAAAGAGTTATCAACACAGGTATAAACGCATGAGAGATTTCCCATGATTTAGAACTTCCTGGGTGATTTCAGAAAGTTCTACTGCCACGGTTAGCAGAATTTTTTTGAAGCGAGAGAATAAAAGGCAGATTTTGAGTATTAAATAAAACTTTCGTTATATGTATTATGCCATCAATAATTTATAACTTCTAAAATGATTATACGTTACAGATGCATATTTTGTAGTTATGAAACTAAATTAAATTCTATGAGATGAGGTATCAAAATAAAACTATCAACCCGTATAAAATACATATTGCGAATCTTACCATATTCTTTCTGAATTAAAAAAAATGACTAGGTATTTCCATTTATTAGATGAAATTATCACAAAAAACATAGAAGAAATCGCAACATTTAAAATATTGAAAATAATCACTTGTATGATTGAAATTATATTTTTTTATCTTTAAAAAACAGACATAGCAATTTGTTAAGAAATTCAAACCCAAATTCAAATTACTCGTTAAATAAATCATTCGATCATTCATTTTATAAATGACTGTATTTTTGTCTATTAAATCTTTTAACTCTTTTTCCCATTCATCGTCGACAATATTAAAAAAATAATTAAACTATTTCAAACATTTTAAAATATGCATTGTAATTAAAAAGTGGTTCTTTTTCTCATTTTCCTAATCTCTACACAATTTCTATATTAATAAAATTACTTTGTATCAATCAACTTCATTCAAATAAATTTAAAATATCATCACTGTGACTATATTCAGACGAAAAAGAAAATTCGGGCGTTTTGTCAAAATGTTAAGTAAAAGAAAATAAAAATGATTGGAAAAATTAATGAGACGTATCACTACGTCAATTTATTGAATCACTGCGTTTTCGAAAGTAGCTTGAGATAAAATTTTAAAAGCACAGCCTGGACTTAAACAGTAAACAGCTACACCCATAAAAAGAATTATTATTTGCATACAATTTATACTTATATTGTCTTTTTAAATAGATGCACCATATTTTAGAAAACAAAAAAGAAAATGTCAAATTTATTAGGATATTAAGTTAAGTTTCAAAACCTATATAAATTAAGATAAATGCAAGACACACACGCATATATCTTTCCGATGTTGTAAGGTGATGAATGATATTAATAAAGCGAATATTTTGTATCTTTATTATGAAAGGAAATAAATCATATTTATGTAATCATTTATCTTTTCATAATAATGAAAGCTGCTAATTTTCGATCATTCTGTGTAACAAGGTCAGTTAAGACCAGCTGGCAAAAGTTAACAGGGGAATCGTTCAATATGATAAAATAGCGCCACTATTCAAAAACAAATCAGAATTATAAATTAGAGAACTTAATAATCTTTTTTACAAGATCTATAAGTAAATATTTCTCACAAAAAATAAACTTAACTAAATATAGAGTTCCTCCTTTGTATTTTACAATTGTTTTTAACTTTATTTTCTAACCTGTGATCATCGAAATAAACATAATAAATTAAAAAAAATATGTTAAAACTATAACTTCAAAGCGGACAAATTTTTTAAATTGATAAGAAATTCCATTCATATATAAATTTGTATATTATGTGAGCAGCGGAGGTTATTTAAATCAATTATGATAGAACTGTATAGATTTACATTGTGTTCTATTCATAAAATGAACACTAAGAATATATATTTTATGAAATTTAAAAATTTAGCAATTTATTTTCATTTCTAAGATAAGTTCACTAGTAAAACGGATTAGTTTGATATGAAGCAGTGATTCAATTAAATAATTTTGATGATCGACAGATACAAATAAATGAGCAATAATGCAAATAATTTAATTTTAGGTATAATACTCTAAGATATTTTATATAATGCGAATTTTTTCTATATCAAAAGTGGATCTCAGAACAATCGCAACAATTTATTCTTTGTATAGTTTTGTTACATGCAATAAGTTTTAAAAATTGCAATCTCACGGTTAATTACAGGAAAGAAAATCGTTTGCTTGTTCAATCTTTTTATTTTTTAACCTGTTTTTTTTAATTTGTTGCCAAAAACTAATTCTTAGATGCAACTAAACCAACAAAATTCTCAAGATATCCATCATCTCTTATTTAGTCAAAATCAGGTATTTTCCATATTCAGTAATTATTTTAACATCAGAATAATATATAAAAGAAAGGATAACGTTAATTTACATCAAAGGAAGAAAATGTGTTCTAAAATTTCCCATGACATCATTTCACGTAAATAAAATGAAACAATTAAAAAAAAATGCCTCATCATCCTTCAATTACTGGAATTCCAGTCTATAAATTAAATTTTTTTCCCTCATATAAGATGAAAAATATAATTTCGTCACGAAACATGCCTTTAGTTTCGCTCTAGTAATTGATAATTTCGCTTCCTTGTTTAACATAAGGTTCTGCATTCAAGCAAAACCAAAACAGATAAGAAAATGGCGTTCATCTTTAGTAGCTTATTTAAAAGTTTACGCTTGCTAAAAAAACCAAAACAGAAACAAAACAAGATTAACACGGCACGTCCAGATGCAGGAAAAACCTTAACTAGAAAAGAAAAGAACAAAAATTGGAGAAAAAGTTATTTTACTTGTATGCTCCGTATTTGAATAATTGAGGAAAAATAAAACAGAAGAGCGCCATATTGGCCACGCCATAATAAAGTCGAAGTAATTCATTATGCAAATAGGGCCTTTCTTCTGTGCGGCAACGAAAATTATCTGACCTTCATTAAACGTGGCGAAGCTTCGTTTTAAGAGAAAATGGAAGGAACAGATTTTTTTTCGCATTCCAAGTGATTAGCCAATGCAAAAGCAAGCAAATCGCCAGCTTCATTAAAAGTAAATCTGTAAAAAGGAAGTAATTAATACAGGCAGTAATTTTCTTGTTCTTCTTTGACACCTAGACACATTATATGGTGTTCCTAACAGCTACGTATTTGTACCTCTCACATTTTTCTAGCCGCTTTAGAAAGGAACAAGGAATACTGTGATCTTAAAACGAGCAAATAAGACGTCCGAATTAAGTAAGAATAATGCCCAAGAAAAAGATAAAGAATAAAGAGTACCGTTGCAAACGATTATATCTCAAATATTTAATTAAAATTGTATGGTATGTTTGTGTGAATATGTTAGCAATAAAAATCTAAATAAACACATTCCTATCCTTGTAAAAATATTATGGAAAGCACTGACTGATAAAGAATTAAAAACCAAAAATGGATATGAAAAGATCTGGATAATTAATTTGATGAAAAATTTTGCACTAAGCAAATAAATCGTTTGAAAATAAACCAAATACAATGAATCAACCCTACATATATGATTGATCGGTTTGTGATGCTTATTGGCGCAAAGGCCATATTTGGCTATGCTGCGCCAAGCAAATTCTCACCTACATATATGTATTTATATATTTCATAATAAAAATTTAATCTAGTACATAAAAAGTTTTAACTAAATGTTCCTCTCAGAACAGTCAAAATTTCTCAACTTATATATTGATTAATCGAAATTTTATGCAGGGACAATGGAAAGCTGATTCCTATAACAGGCATTATCTAGTTGACCATAAAACTATTTAACAGCATATGTTTAGTTAGATGAAAGTAAAATAAAATTTATAAGCATCATACATTTTTCTTTTAAAAATTACAGTCCGCAATTGTGACTGAAAGAAAAACGAAACTGATGAGCAAATATAATTTCCTGAAAATTTATAAACAAGAAATAATAAAATATATACCTTAACTGCACTCTCGAATATTGCATTTATTCTTAATATGCAATATATCGTTGAGCAAACAAGACACAAGAATTATGAAAAATATATTTTTTAAAGGTGAAAGAAAGCAAAAATTTAAAGGCATTCTCACAACTTTACACAGTTGAAAATAACTGTATGCTACTTTCAAATGTACAAATAGGCAGCACGTTGAACAAAAGGCTATCAAATTTTATACACACTTCAAAAGTTGTAGATTCGTGGCGAAACGGATTTTATAAATATTAATTGTCAATTAAAATGTATCAGAATATCAACATATTCCTTTAATAACTTCCGAACATATAATTGTATTAAAATATTTTCACCCCATTTTAAAATTAAAAAAATTAGATTTCATTGATGCAAATTTTAATTCTATACTATCTTTCCTCTAATTTTAATAAACTTTAATAAATATTTTAACAATGTTTTACAGCATTATTATTTATTCATTTAATTCATGCGTTTAAATCATAAGTGTTCTGTGAGAATATCAAAATACTTCTTTTTATATGCGCATTTTATTTGCAAAATAATTAATTTATAAAAATAATATAAAAATGGATGAATTGAGCATAAAAGATTATAAGGCAATAATGTTTCGAGTTAAAAATTGAATTTCTTCAAATTTTTAATTAAAATGTTTCGAATATTTGCTTATAAATTCGTGCAGTTCTAGTTACAGGAGTTGAGTACTCGCAACTAAAAAAAGGAAAAAAATGGGACAAGTTAATCCGAGACGTTTGGTCAATTTATCACTAATGCAAAGATACTACCAGCCTACACATAAAAGAAATTAATATTCAAAGAAATTATGAGGAGTTACCTCTTTTTTATTCATTAAAAGAAAGTGGCTATATTCTTTGTATAGTAAAATTTGGGGAAAAAATTCCTCAGAAGCAAATTTTCTAAAACTAGATAAAATAACAATTTTTTTAAAAAGAAAGATAAAATGTTTATTCATAAAAAAAAGAAATAAGTATAATCCAAGGAGACTAAAAATCGGAACCCGGAATGTTTGGTAGCCTTATTTTCTATGTTCTTTCAAGAATGTTAGCTTGAATTAAATAAAGCAGTGCAACATAATATCTAATGTCACAAGCATTTAAGTTTACAAGACACTACAAACGAATATATTAATGTGCTATGCATAATTAAAATAGTTAAAACACGGCTGTCAACGAGTTTTGTCATAGATAGTAAAGTCTACGTAATGCAAATCGTCGTCGAATGTAATATTAGAAATAATTTAAAAGTTTATATAATGCAAGCGGGATTTTGAAATTGTGAATATTTCATTTATTAGCAGACTCAAATTCTAATATTCTTCTAAGGAAAATAAAACTACGAATGTATCAGGAGAAATATTTACATATTAGTAAGATACCTGCAAACATTTTATTTCTTTATATTTTAATTATATTAATAAATTATTTACAATAATTAAATGGTAAACCCTATATAAAATTCACTTATCAAAAAGACAACACCTTACTTCATCACCGAGTCTAAAATAAATATTTTATCACTAGCTGTAGTAGAACTATTCCGAGTAAGAATCCATTTCACGAGAGATCTCATTAGATAATTACAAGGTAAATGCAGCGATGCTCTCTAATTACAAGCTCCTCGTAATCTTATTTAGCAGGAACGAATCGGTTAGATCTTGTTAAAGCAATTAAGGTAATTCAGAAGAAACCTTAAAACGCCATAAAGATAGCATTTCAGCCTCAAGAAACGAGTTTCAGGTATCACTCTACTTTGTGTGGATGCTAAAAAATTATCTAAGTGAAATTTTTTTTATTTATGAATTAATTAATATGAGAGTCAGAAATATGTATTTGAATGATTATTCGATTAAGGTTCCGTTCTGAAGCAGCACCAGAGCTTAACCGAGAATTGATAAAGCAATTTTGATCTGAGCCTTGATGGATATAATGTGCAAATAGATCATGTCTACGGAGGATCTTTGATAGAATAAAGTTTTAGAAACCATGACACTTTTGTGTTATATATGCTACCATCAAGTCTCTAGGTTTCATTTAGATGGTTTTCCAAAATATAGTTTTTTCTCATATTATCCGATTCCTATACTGTACAAAGATGGATACACTCGCCAAATTATGAAGTATCCATTGAGTCAGAAGAAATCAAGATGACATAGTTTTAAGAAGAGTTAGAAGTTTTAATCGAGCGAGAATACGTTGATAGTCGTGTAACTCATCTTTAGTGGACACCTGCAATCTAATTATACTGAACCATTTATCTAATTAGCTGATCCCTTCTCTTTTTTAATTAAGAGATGGCAAAGAAGAGGTCATCTAATTAGATGATCCAGAGTATCAGGCGTGAGTCATAGTAGTGAATAAATATACCGACGTCAAATAGTTAATCGCTATGACTTGCATTTGGAAGTTCATTTCTCCTAAATCTATTATTTCACAAAAATGATTTTACATTACCTGAAAACTGAAATTACTTTTTAAATTATATCAGTTTCATTTACGTTTAATTTCTTTCTTTGTTTTCATGATATTTCTAAAATTTAATATTTTATATAATTTATAATAATGTTATAATGAAATTCAAACTCATCCATAAAAGCACACAATCGTGTGCTCATGCCATTGTTAAAATTAGGATAAAAAGAATTGCTCTCTTTGGACTCAACGCAGTTAAGAATTTCCGTTTCCTATCTTATTTTGCAGTATGTACACTTTTAAAATTGCAAGCACATTAACTTGCAGTAGAACTGATTTCTATAATTCAAGTTTTTCAGTCATCGAATGATGCAAAATTAAAAAAATAATAATACGTTCCATATTAATAGTTCAACAATCTAATGAGTCAACCAAGACGGTTAGTTTTCATTAAATTAGTAGAAATTTTTAGCGAAAAGGACAGCTAAAAATGCACTAATATTCACTGAAACAAGAATCGCGTCTCACTCTCAATGCTAACATTATTTCGTTTATTTTATTTAACTAAAGTGATATTTAGAAGGCAGATTAAATAAATTTAGATATGGAACTGGTGAATTTGGCCTGGAATCAAATGCCGATATATTGATAAGTACTTTCCAAAACTTCATTATACCGCATCAAATGCGTTTGATAGATTTAATGTGAATAGGATGCCGTATAAAACGGATTTCCAAAATAAATCCTCTTTTTCTTCGGCTATTTTTTTTACAAAACAGCAGAAATGTTTTACTTTTTGTCCATTCTCATATGTAATAAAAACTTAACAGCGTATAAATAATAAGGTATATGAAATTTCTTTTAATAGATCATTTTATAGAAAATAATTAATAGAAAGAATTTATATAATTTAAATAGAAAAAATTTATATAAAAGAATCTTTTTATATCTTTAAAATATAACAGTTTACGAAAATCCAAGAAGTAATACTTGGAATATGTATTCTTACTGCCGTCTATATAAAGAAAATAAGAGAATTATTATTATGCCGCCCCCCCCAAAAAAAAATATGTACCGTTCAGAATTTTAATATTCATTTCATATATTTGTTTGTTTCGTGTAATTCTACAAAAAAAAAAAAATGCTTATAGTTGCGCGTGTTCTTTCTAATGGAGTTATTCCATAGGCTTGAACACATGAAAGCTCACATTGCCATTCATACGCGATTCGGTTCTTAAATATCTATACGTTTTGTTTCATAGTCTGACTTGTCACATATGTTATTCATTACTTTGGAACGGATCGCACATGATCTAAAAATAGAAAATTCGAAAGGTTTTTTATTTGTAACTGTAAATCTCAAAATTCTCACCTTCAAGTATTTGTATTAAGTTCAAGGGGATTTAAAACTAAAAACCTGAAGTCAAGAAAAATAAAATGGTTATAATTTCAGAGCCAATAAAAAATAGCACAATTGATGCGTTTTTGAATGAAATTTCATTTATTTAATAAATTCATAACCAATCGATTAAATCACTTTCTACACACATAAAATATAGAATTTAGAAAAATGGAATTTTGATCAAGAGAGCAAAATTGATAATTTAAAAGAATACTTGGTCACTACAAATAATTGCTAAAATAATTATCTTAATCTAAAAGCCTATGAAATTATTTAATTTATTAACTACATGATACAATGTTTGAAACAAGTATTATTTAATCCATATAAAAATTTTAAGGGCATCTAAGATGTTTAACGTATCCAAGAGATTTTTTTTTTATTTTAAACTTATTGCCACTCTGCAATTACAGATTTAAAAACAAATTCTGTAATTATACCCCCGAGTCAGATGCTAATGAAAGCAAAACATTTAACATTCATTTGTACAAATAAAATGCACGGCAGAATATTAAAGGATGAAAGTTTAACACACACATGGCATGCGTCACTTAAGAAATTTCTTAAATGGCTAGAACTAAGAAGGAGTATTTTTAAAAGTAAATATATGAGAAGCTATTACTAATTTAAAATATTGAACCGATTTATTACTGATAAGTTCTTTTAAAAGAAATTCAACACAGACACAGAAATATCTTAAATGTATTCTCTCAAGTGTTCTCCAAAGATAGTCTGCTTAGCTCGAACCTTCTCTAATTACCTCCGTAGAGCAAACAAATCGTAGACAGATTACTATTGACACAGCACTTGATCCATGATGTAATCAGTACAGATGTGAGCATTATGGGTGAAGTTTGAATGACGGTCTTTAAATTAAAAGACTCAGTAAAAGGAATGCAAATAAGGTACATGTTCGTGATAATTATTTACTTGGTCTGATCGGTAAAACAAATACGCTAAAGAAGTTAAATTACAAATTTATATGCTTGATAGATGAAAAATAATCCCGATGTTACTATATTGCTTGTTAAGTTTATTTTGAATTTACTAACTAGAAATGCATAAGTTAATTATAGGAATGACTAATTTTGAATAATCAAATTTTTGAGAATAATTTCCACTGCATTTAGCGTAGGGGATTTTAGTAAAATTAAGAAGAGGCGAAGGAAGTAACAAGTCTACTAAATGCAAAATTGATTAAAAGAAATTTCCTGTAAACTGCAATGAAATCCAGTAAAGGCTTCAAAACTTTCTTGCAAAACAAATTAATTTAAACGAATGTATTCACGCAAATACAGTTGCAAGGAAAGAGTTCTGTTTCCAGTTCAAGAAAACAGAAGGGTAATATTTTAAAAATAAGCATCTTTGAAATCAATACATATAAATTAGCACTTATTAAGTAAATTTAATCACTTTCTAAAATTCATCTAATTAGAAGTTTAAATTAAAGATTAATTCCTTGGTCAAGAAAATAATATTTACAATGCATTCAGAGATAAAGAGAGGGAATGGAGAAAAATACAGGCTTTCACTTCCTATATAAAATTGCTTCGAAATTGCAATTGAAAAACACAATGGAAAGACATTAAGAATAAAATAAAAATAGTATCGCGATTATAAATTAAAAAATGTTAAGATCATACAAATTTTCATTTTAATTAATATTAAAAGGAACTGAGCCATACAGTGTAACAGCGCCTTGCTAAGCGCAGAACAAAGAAGTTGGTGGGGAAGTTCTGATATATGTTGTATTCTAGCAAGCATCTGGAGAAATTGCCCAAGAATCATTAAAACTCTGATCAGAGAAGTGTGTTCGTTATTTCGAAATAAAATAACTGTTTCCGTATAATTTCTGGCTTGTGCATAAATGGAGATAAGTGTCTCTCTATGTTAATTTATAATTGTAATTAGTATATGTATGCATTCTATAAATATTAATTTATTTTTCTATATCAATTTTCTAACAAGAGTCTTCGATTGTCATGAATTAAGATAATACGCCACTTTGTCCCGCCTGAATAATGCACCATGAAAACTGGAATTATATCTAATAGTAGAGACACAACCCACTAAATATATTCACCTAAAATATCTTACTTTTTCAGATCCCTCGGACAAGAAAGAGAACTACTGAAAAGGTGAAATTGACAAGCTTAAAAGCAAATGCTGTAAATAGTCACAACTATAGAGCAAATGTTTGATGCTAAGCAAACATATCAAACATGAGAAAAGTATAGTTTTATGTTTTAATATTCCAAGGGCAACTCAGAGATTAAAGTAAATAAACCTACAGGCGTCAATTAAGATTTGAAATAACTTTTGATGATGAAGATTTAGATGAAAAGGATTAGTGAAATAAATGTGAAAGTGTATCTGATGCATTTTCGAAAGATAAGGTTTGTATAATTTGTCGGGAATATAACACAAATGAAATGGGGAAATGGTGCACTTTCTGTGGTAAATGGCCCATGCAGACTGCAATGTGTTTGGTTTTGAAGATAATTATAAACACGACTTTCTTCAAGCAAAATAGTTTTACTAATTGATATCGGGCAATATAATTTTACTAAAAATGTAAGCTATCTCTGAAAAAAGGTTTGTTACGTTTAAAGAACTTGAATATTGATTTCTTTTATATTATATATATATTTAAAAATTGCAAGTTTAGTTGGTATTTATTACTTCTAATTTTATTTGAAATTATTTTTTGTTCGTAATAACATAGCATCATTACCCCCAGAATGTGGCGTAATTTCTCTAGTACAGGGGTAACCATGTTAAGTGATAAATTTTTTGAAAATTCCATTTTAAATAACTTTCAAAATGCTTTTAGTCTTTTTTTAAATGTATTTATACAATCCAAAATGTAAATAGTCCTTTTTATTTAAAGTTATATATGATATTGAAACTTCCTTTTAAAAAGGTGCAATTCCCTGGACCTATCCATTTTAAATATTTTAAGCGTTGTATTTTCTTTTATTAAGATTTTTTAGATAAATATAGGTATAATAAATATTATAAATGATAAAAAACCTAAGTTTGAACTGATGAACAGAGCGACCCATGAATTAGGCTTTCTTCCTCCAAAATCCCACAAGACACCAGCGAAAAAACTTAGTTCCGGACAGATTTAAAATATTTCAGGTCAATATACCCAAAATGATTCTCGTTACTACCGATTCCTGATGAAAAATTCGAAATCCTGTCATTAGATGAAAATGGTTTCTTGACAATGTAATTACAGTTTCGATATTTAATACTTGTTTTTTTTTCCTTCTGTATTTTAAAACTAAATGGATACATTAGAGTCAACCAGAATAAATAAGATAAGATATTTTGAAAATATTTTGGAAGAACTTCAAACACACAATTGCCGAACAGCAGATATTTTTTTAGAAGATATAAAACGTAAAGCTTTTAATTCTTTATATTCTAAAGGTATTTGAAAGTATAGTTTTATTCACATTCATATCTTCTAATATTAACATTTTTCTTAGCGTACAAGAGCACGAATAGTGTAATTCTGACAGCAAGCAGTAAATGGCATCTAAAGCAGAATTTAAAACATTTTAATTATTAAATTACATTATTATTTAGAAGCGACCTAAAATTTCCTCTTTTATGGACTTAATTTGCACTAAAACCTAATGATACAAAAAGAAAATTAAAAACTTGATAAAATAATTCTAGATAAAAGGTGCTTAAAAAGAATTCTTGATAGATGATCACAAAATTATAAAAAAAAATTCCTTTTCGTCTGACAATCATTTGTGAATAATGTAGGAATGCAGTAGAAAAATGTTTTCAAGTTTTTACAAATGTAAATTCAAAATTTAACTATTTTTATCTGTGGAATTTTTTAAACGTAAAAGAAGATATCCTATTTGAGCCGTTAATCTCTATTTCAATCTATTTAGAATGTAAAGAATTAAAACTTTCATAAAATATTCATTTGACATTCCTTTTGAATTATGTTGATTTTAAATGACACTTATTTAAAATAACGAAAATTGTCCTTCGATGTGGGAGTCAGATAAATTGAATTATGACAGCAGAGGCATTTATGATGAAAAAACTCTTCATTTATACACACATACAAAAAAAAAACGAAATTGTTCAGTTATATATTCATGGGAAGAGAAATATCTAAGTTTATAAATATTAACTAATATTTGAAATACAAAAAATGCATTTTTTCCCGCAAATTTAAAATTATTCACAAGGGTATCAAACGGCATGACGATTAAATTACTTTCAAGAATTGAATAAATGTTCAAAACTAAACCAATTAAATTTTAATTTGTTAATGAAGCTTAACATAGAATTCAGTAGAAATTCGGATAAAGTTTAATCTAGATATCAAATCTTTGAATCATAATTAATGATTCAGTAATTGTTCAATTAAAATAAAGGAGAAAAAACACCTTAACCTAATTTGCTTAACTAAATAAACTTAACCTAATTTGCACTTCACTGTGTTTATTACATTGAATTAAAATTCCAGCCTGAATTTTTTTTTCACCGAGTGAAAATCCTGATTACAAAAAATAGTATTAAAGTTAAAAGTCAATATATTCTTTTCATGTACAAATTAAAATATCCTTACAAGATATATTTTCAAGTACAATTTTAGATGAGATATAAAGAACATCAGAAACTAAATTTCGAAATTCAAAAATAAATATAAGATATATGTTGATCCCTTAATCAAAATAGCTGCCAGAAGCCTTAAAAGTATTTCTAGAATGTGCAAGAACAATAAGCTACTGATTTGCATTCGAGAAACTTAAGAACAGATTAGCCAGGAATTCAAAATAATCGGATAGACTTAAAACCAGATGTAAATTCATTGTATTTGAACGGAGTAAGTACTAAATTAAACAAAACTTCAGAAGGTGACTGCGATCTCAGTTTATTGTCGAAAAAAAAATGTTCAGCGACTTAATTAAATTTCAGCAGAAATTAATACGAATTCGATCGAGGAAAGTATTTAACATATCGCATAAACGTTTTACCAAACGAAGCTTGAAATTTCTTAGGTTTTTCAAGAAAATTTTCCAAAGATGTACTTAAAAAAGAAATTTTATTCAAAGATTAAAAATGTTTCACATACTTTAAAATTAAAATATCACTACTAAAATAGTAATTGCTGTCATTTTTATATTCAAAGAATAGAATAAACCTAACTTTTTCAATCAAATAGTGAAACTAATTGATTAAACTTATTGATTCTTCTTTTCAATCTATTGATTCTTATAAAAATTGAACAGATCTTTTTAATATATATATCAAAAATGTTTATTCAAACAGTATGATATATATAATCGTTGCCGTAATCAATGACTATAACTGCGGAAGTTACGGCGATATTCTGATACATGTTTCTAAAAAAAGTATCTGGACACGAATTTAAAATTAAAAATTTGAAATGAAAAGTCAAACTGAAAACTGATAAATCCTAGCAGATTTAAATAGAATTTGATATAAATCAAATAAGTGTAATAATGGTAGAATAAATGATTCTTAACAAATGTAACCTAAATCTCGTTTCAAAATATAGTAATTTAATCATAAATTTCATTCTTTGATTATTATAGTTTATTGGATACAGAAATCCCAAAACTGATTATGATAATAAGATCTTTAGTTTTAAAATCAACTTGTCTATTCTGGGGAATATTAAGCTGATAATCATTCAAATAAGTGGAAGTAAGATGCATGAAACTTAAAGTTGTTTAACTGTTTATTAGCATTCACAAAAAGAAAATTTTAAAAAATTGTTAACATTTGAGATAGCGAGTTTTACTTTTCAAGATATTAGTTCAGATTATAATGGTATTGCTATTTCAAGTTATATTCCTTAATGCTTTTATATAAAAAATCAAGTAAACTATGGCTAAAAACATTTGAGAGGCTCATATTTGACCGTGTAACTTATCTACTAATTACACTGAACTAAAGCTTTAAGAAATAAGAAGTTAATTGTTCGAAAAAATTACAATCTGAACTTGAAAACATCAATTTCCGTTTAGAAATTATCTAGACAAAAATAAAACATTGGGGATCGATTAAAAAACAATTTTTAAATAAATGAATGAATGAAGTAAAAATATATGCACTGGGAAAAAATATAGAATGTGAAATGAGAAACTATATATCAGTTTATATTGATTCCTTAATAAATTCAAATCAGATTACATAAATATCATTCAGAATTGCAGTTTCATGTTTTGAATCATGGCTAAGAATATCAAAGGCAGTTTTTTTTAATCTTTTACAAAGTTTGAAGCGAATTAATTTAATGAACACCATTTCTCAATTTAATATCTTCATACAATAATTTCTTTTTTAAATTATGTCTAACAGATAGTGAAAACTTTTGATAGTAAAAAGCAGTAATTGTAAATTTATAAAATTTTTTTAAAATGGTTTTTATGTCTAGGAATAAAAAAATTAATACGGCGAAGGTAAATATTTTTTTTAATAAAACAATTACAAAATATATACATTAAGTTGAAAATAATCGTTGTGTTGAACGAAAGAAAAGCAGAAAAGAAAATTTTGTAAATTGATTTCTTAAAACACTGAAACATAAATAAATTTCAATAAATGAAATTAATAGAAAATTCACTTGAGAAATTTAATTGAGAAATATGAATCGATTTATTAGTAGCATATTATCAGAAATATGAATATTTAGTCAATTAGTATAAATTATTAAAAAAATCTGCGCGAATATCTTTCAGTAAGAATGAGTAGTATAGAAATATCTTTCTAATTAACATGAATATTGACAAAGAAAGGTAGTGAATATTTCGTGTATAAATTTGTATGTTAATTAAAATAAGAACTCTTCCACTTGCGATACTTTTCTGTTCTGTATATAGCGACACACCCATAGGTTGCACCTTCGGCTATAATTGAAGGCGTCAGTCAAACTTTATACGCAATACGAACATAAATACACAGTTATAGCTTTTATGATTTTAATTAGTTATTTTAATACATTTTAAATTTTCTATAAGGAAATAACTATTTCATTTCAACTTTAATGAGTTTTTATAATAAAAAATAATGAATTACTTATATTAATATAAAAAGTATTGATTATTTATTTTTTCTACGCTGTCAGTTAACTAATATGGCTCTCATAATCGCGTTGGTTTAGATTGAACAGACAAATTTCAGTATTTCAAGGCAAAATAAGGAAGAGGAATGTGATGGAATATTTATTTTAACAATTGTTTAAAATCTGAGATCATTCAAACGCTTTATTTCTCAAAATTCCAAATATAAGATGGTGATGATTATAGTTCTCAATTTATTTAGTTTATTTTTTATATTTGAATTTCTCAAGGAGTTAGTAATTTAGAACAGCTGTTATCTAAATAAATGAGAATAGTAGGATATCGGCCGATCGGAATGAAAGTTGAAACTCATAGGCTGCTATAAAAACGGATTTTGTATTGGCAAATTGAAATTGAAAATTAAAAAAAAACTGCTTATGTCAGCATTTTTAAATTAGGTATTCCGACATCCTTATAGATAAACGATAATATATTTAATATATAAATGAGTATAGTAATGAAGAATTAAAGAATATTAAGAAATGCATATCTAAAACATTAACACATTGTTCGCTTAAAATATCTTAATGTTGTAAATTGAAGATCATAAAGGTTTTAAAAGTATTTATATTAAATTGTTGAAACAAAAAAAGACAATATTTCACGATTTACAATAATAGAAAAAGGCAAAAACCAGAATAGAATAATTTCAGATTCTGAAGCAAATAACTTTTAAATCAAATATAAATCCAATAAAGAATTCATTTTGTAAAACTGCTATTGATGAATAATTATAAATAATGTCACAAATTCAAATACAATATATAATTCAGTATTAAAATTAAAGTATAAAAATTATGAGCAAAAATCTATTATTTGAGTTAGAAATAAAAATCTTTATTTGCTTGAATGAATTTTAAACTATATATATAGTTTTTTTTATCATTTTATCATACGATTTCTAATCACATTTTTATTTTAAAATTCTCTTTTTTTGACAACAGTAAAGAAGCACGTTCTTTCAAATTTCCAATGTTCCGCGTTAACACCGAAAGCGACCACCAAACAGAAAAGCCATTGGCCAGAGTTCAAAAATGCCTATGCATCGCCGACGGAAATTCAGGTCACTTTAACGACTCCCGATAAACCTTCCTTCCGCAACATATGGGGCAAGAGGGACACACATTTGTTTATCTTTCGGATGTCCGACAAAAAAAAAAAAAAGAGTTGCCGATGACCTGACCGGGTTTGATCGGTCAGAATATAGTAAAAAAGTAAGAGCGGACACAAATTCCAAAACCGAAACCACCGTTGTAGAGGTGTGGGTGAGTTAAAAAGCGAGGAGGGTTTACCTTGGTAAGTTTGAAATGTTCGGGCCGCAATTGCTCCTGTACAGTGTCGATGTCAGTAGTTGTTGGGGCGTCTGGCGCAGTGTCCAGAGTCGTATGGTGCTCCGATTTATCCTTCTGTGACTGGTAACCGGAAGAGCCGGGCCGCAGTCCATCGAGGACCCCTTTCAGCCTTTTCATGGTTCCTCTACCCCTTGAAATTTCAAGCGCACATTTTGCGTGGGATTGTTATAAGCACGAGAAAAGGTTGAAAGCGATGGGCAAAGCTACTGCCCCTGTACGAGCACAGAAGGAAGCAGTGGGGAATGCCGGGAAGCCTCTTCGGTGCCCGGATCAATCAATACGCGAGACACGTGACTCCTGCCACAGGTGCAGCCTCCTCTTCCTTCGAGCTGTGCTGCAGCAACGTCACACAGCAGGGTTGCCTCCTTTTTGGCGACTGCTTTGCCAAAAATCCTTTTCGACCGAAAGCTCACCACTACATAATCTCGCTCGCGTCCTAGCGATTATGGATTCCCCCCATGGCTCTCTATAACCAATGACTCGGATAACTTTTGAATTAAAGATTGTCTCACCTAAGGCGAATGCGATATAAGCACATATCAGATAAACTTTGTTGATTTATGTGCTTTAAATCAATTCATGATATGATGAGGTGAAAAATAACAATGGTTTGATGTTTTTGTATGCTTTTTTATTATGTGGAATGGTTTCTTCTAAGAACAAGTTTTGAAACGTTGTAATGAAAAAGATTAATAAATCCTCGAGGGATAATTTTTGAATTAAATGTTTTATTTGACGAATTCTTCGGTAAAAAAAGTCTTTCTAATTAGCACATAATAAGAGAGAATAAAAGAAAATGTTATGCTACTCCAGTCACATTTGGTTTTATATGGTATGATTTCTTCTAAAATTATAAATATTCAATGAAAAAAATAATGAAATGAAAAGTAAGATAAACAGATTAATAATGGATAATTTTCAAATGGAAGCTTTCTTTCCGAAGACGAAAGCAATCTGAATAAAAAAAAATGATAAGAAATAGCTATATTCCTCTCCTGCAAATTTGATTTACTAATCAAATCGTAATCATGAAAGGTATACGGAATAATACACAGAAGTGAAAATGTACAAAATTTATAGAAATATTTTTTCTTCCACTTGATTTCATTCGAATGATTCCTTCTGGAATAATGTTCTAAAGGTAACAGCATGATATGTTAAAAAAAAACAACTGGCTATTCTATGCATATAAAATAGAAAATCCGTTTGTTTGTTTGCATGTTTGTATCTTATACAATTCCACATTCCAAGACGGATACGGACAAAATTTGATACACTCGTATCTTAGTACCTAGAAGAATTTACTGTGCTATTAAAAAGTTTCTATGATCCTTAAAGGGGGTTAAATAGATTGAAAGATTTTACGTTTTTATGCCATAACTTCAAAACAAATCATTACGCAAATATATTTTTATTTCATCTTAAAATTAATTTAGACAATTTTATAACAATGTCTTTTCTACCATGAAATGTTAAACTTTTTTTCTGTCTAATTACACAACTCTAAGGTTTTCGCTATTGTTGAAGTTCAGTTATTTTTTTCGGCTATTTTTACTTTTGCTTTTGTTACGCAGCTTTTTAAATTGAATTTACTACATAGTATCTTTTATATTGATTGATTTTGATTTGATTGATATTGATTACGATTTTCAAAGTTGTCTTTTAAAGTTATTGCAAAATTTTTAAATGTGTTAGCTAATTTTATTTCATATTTTAGTAATTTTAAGAAATTAAATGCGCTCAACTAGCATACAATGATTTTTTACAGGTTTTTAACTTGGATTTATTGAATAGAATTCTATTTAAAAATAAATATATAAAAAAATTCAAAACAAATATTTATTTATATGTGTGTTAGCATTACCAACCCTCAGTGTATTTTACTCATTTGAAATTATTTATTTGTGGGTTATCTAAATTCCGTAACTGCCGGAATTCTATTTCAGTAATAATTCATGTTATAATGCATAAATATTACTATCAAAAGCTTTATTGTTATAATCCTTCTAGCATCGAATTCATTTCACTATCTTTATGTCCGATGTTATCTTTATGCTAATAAGCATTTATTTTGTCCTTCAAGCCCCAAAAAGTTATCTTTTAAATGACCGAGATTAACAAAAACAGAATAGGTAAACACTTTTAACTAGAGCAAAATTAAACCAAAAAATTAGTTTGGAGAACAGAACATTCAATATTTCTTGGAATGAAAAGGCGAATTGTCTCACAAAAATGGCCATTAATGTCGAATACGTATTTCAGAAATAGTACAATTAAAGATATTATCAAATATTTCCAGAAACTCTGGCTCCAAAATATGCATCAAATTTATCAAAACAACACATACTGAGAAATTCTAGAGAATATTCCTTCCATCCCCCCCTACCCTATAGCTTACATAGAAAAAAAGAAGACAGCAAGTGTAACTACCAAGATGATTATTACTTCGACTTTACTAAATAAATTTGGACTACATGACAACCCTTATTGACATTCGTTCAATTAAGAAAACGACATTGACCATATTCTCTCTGAACTGTTTGAAATATTCAACTCCTAGAACAAACTTACATTACAGACATAATATTAATCACAAATTAATGTCATTCGTCAAAATTTTTCTCAAAAGAATTTTAATTTTTAATAAGAACCATCTGATAATTCTTTTTCGATCATTGAAAATTTTTTACGTATTCTGTTAATTTTAATTTCTTGACATTAGGTTGATAACTTTTTTTTTGCTAATAAACCCAACCAGTACATTTTTTTGAAAAAATAAACTATTTAGTATCTGGAACAAAGAGTCCTTGCCTTAATCTGATATTTTTAATCTTTTAAGTTAAAATTCAACTTCTTTAAAATGCTACTATGAGTTTATAAATTCCACCTTCCTTCCATGACCAGTTATATGCAGTCAAATTCTAGAGGAGGAATCAAATATTCACATGTATACACCAAACATTTGTCACTAGAAGTGCTTTTTATATGAATACTTTAGAAAAGTAAATGCCGGTGTCCTGGCATAGGGGTAGCGCGTCTTTCCCGTGATCTGGGTGTCCTGCGTTCAAGTTCCAGTTCGGGCAATGTTGTTCTTCATCTGTTCTATCAGTGAGATGTATGAATGTGCGCCCTTGTAAAAAGGGGCTGTGCAAGCGAATATGATGCATGAGTAGCAAAATCGTACTCTTGGTCCTAGTTGACGCTACTAAAACAAGAGACGCATTCTCTCGGCTTTAAATCGCTGACTTTGTTCAGCGGGCTTGTTCATGGCAAGTGCCATTAAAAACAACAACAACAGTAAATAGTTAAGTTGAGACTTCTTTTGAAATGAATAGAAAAACTCTACAACTTAGAAAATATATATACCACTTTTTCATATATACATATAGAAGAATAAGATGCAGACAGAGCTGCAGTATAGATATATTTAATATCTAATAGTATAGATAAATTTAAATTAAGGTTGCATTCACCTAAAATGAATGCATTATGCCAGATGAACTTTCATAAATTCGGATAATAAAAATTGTTTTTTTTTTGCATATAAACCTAAAGTATTAATAGATTAATAGAATGCAAATAACAGTTGTAAAAAGTTATTTCATCTAATTATACGGATATGTTTTCTCATAAGAGCATAACAGTATTGTGTTAAAAAAATGACAGCAGTGGTATTGATAGCTTCTGAACTAAAAACATTGTATATGAGGAAATAATTTTTATATTCCAACTAATAATGCAATGGATAAAGCCGCCTAAAAATTACAAGAGGAAAAAATTGAATTGAATTTTAATTAATATTTTTATTTAACGTGAATGTGATCTCTACTCGAAATGCGTTTTAAAAGAAAAAAATTAAATGAAAAAAAAAAAAAACTGGATTCCTAAAGATGAAGATAAGTATACTGGATTAAAGAATTCGAATTTGCTGTAAATACGGAGAAATGCGTAAGACAAATTTGAAGAAATCTTATCAATTCATGCCATTTAGTATTCAATTTTTTTTGTTTATTAATCAATTTTCAGCGTATTCGAAAAAATATATCAAAATTATGATTTTTTTTTTAAAATTTCTACTTGACTAATTTTGTGAATGCGTTATCAATATACAATAATTTGAAAGAAGAAAGCAAAATAAAAAGTAAGAAAACGAACTATGAATTGAACAAATGATAGCAAAACAGATAAATATTCTGATAAGATTCCATGACATATGATTCTTACGTTTCCTCATAGAGAAGTTTTTCGTAAAAGCAATGAAACATATTTTCAGATTCCATTGGAAAAAATTCATAATAAAAAAAATGACTTTTCTTACCTATTTGCAAGAGAGAAGCTGGTGAAAAAGTTTAGTATACTTTCAATTTCTGTAATAGGATAAGACAGAGATAAACTGCTCAGATAGCAAATTTCATTTAAAAACTATGAAGATTTTGGATCATATTCTGCCTATGAGTGACTTTGAGTTTTAACAAGCTATTTATTATTACTTAAGTTGTAGAATAAATAAAATAAAAAAGTTTCGTTCTTATTTTATAAATTTCCTTCGGTGTTGCCATAATTTATTTTTATAAATGTGAGGTAAATAAGCAGACGATAAGAAAATAATATTTGCTGAAATAAGCAATTAATATTCGTCTGCACGTTTATTTTTAAATATCAGTTTAAGTAATTTTCTTTTATAATTTTTATTTCATTGTAAATAATTTAAAATGATAACTGGATTATAGTTCGTGTAGGAAAAGAAAATTCTTTAAAGAATTATAGAAAGTTCAGCCAAGTGGTAAGCATTTTTAAATACATGTAACGCCTCCTGCTGATTGTATGTCTCCATGTTCGCATTATTCTAACTAAGAACATAAAATGTATTTCTGATCGCATGTTATTATTTTTATTCTTGGATATAAGTACTGATAAATGCATGTCTTGGTTTTAAAAAATATATTTTATGATATTGTAAACAAATATAGCATTTTAAATTCGCTTTTTGAAAATGTCAAAAATATTTAATAAACAATAAATTTTAAAATGAAATTAAAATACGAAAGTTTTCAAAATTTTAAAATATTTCTAGAAAGTCATGAGTATATAATTTATAAATGACTTTAAAAGTGTAGAGTATATTTGGATAAGAGATGTTTTGAAGAGAAAAAATAAACATAATGAATCAAATAAAATTTTCATTTTGAAAATAAATAAAAAAATATTTAATTTTCATATCAGGCATGCGTTTATCAACTCGTACAGATAATGTAATTTAATTGCAAAAGAATAAAATACAACAGGAAAATATTATTTATTTTTCTGTTTTGCCAATTATAAGAATCCAGATTTATGATAAAGATATTTTGTTCAGATAATTTTAATGAACCAGTTTCTTTTGGTGATAAAGATATATCTGAGCCAGATGAATTAAAAATCATTTATCAGCTTCAAACTTTGGTCAATGACTGTTTCTACGATTTTAATTTAAAAATAATAATACAATTAATCATTTAAAGTACTCTTTGGATCGGTTGAAATTATCTGGAAATACGATGGTTATATATATATTTTTTATTTTCCTATAATTTTGAGTATTTTTCCAAAACACTTTGAGGATAATTTGACTCATTAACTCATTTGAAATTCATGCTTGTAATTTATCAAACGATATCTATGTGAATTAATACACTATCGAGTTATGCTTCATAAAATTACAGTTAAGAAGATAAATATTTTTCAATCTTTAATAAAGATTCAGAAAGCACCTTTCTTAGATTAATCAGTATTAATTACTTTGATAATCAAAAATCCAGATATAACATCAGATTTTGAAAACAAAATAACTATTCTTTTTTTTTTTGAAAAAGGATTTACATTTTACTTTTTAGTATATGTAACTTAAAAAAAGAGAAACTTTATCATAAACCTACGGAGTTCTATTAGAGGGAGTTTCCAAAAATACGGGAATAACAATTACTTTTGAAGTAGTAACTTTATTTTGATCTATATAGAGTTTCAAATCTAATCGCGATTTAAAGAAAAAATTAGAAACTATAGTGATAAACATATATTTTTGTTAAAAACAATGCTTTATAGTGGTGTAAAAAATATAGTTTATGCTTTTTGTGTTAACTTCTGAAGAAAATTACGATGCCTAAAACTTTATGTAATTTTCCATTTCCATATGTAGTAAAATATTCTTGAGCCACTAATATATAAAAGAAAAAGATTTCACTTTTTTTGTGTGATCGACACTGATCGAGTTATGAAGGTTTAAATTTTATGACTTTAAGCACTGATCACTTCGTTGAGGCCCTGCTCATTTACTGGCGAACATTTCTAAAAATCACTATAAAATGATATAAAAGCATCTAAAATAATGACATGCTAAGCGCTATAATTCACTCAGTGTTAGAAGAATAAAACTTTTTTTCATTAAAAATGTTAGCATATCAACAATATTTTACGTAAGGTGACTTGTGGGAATTTTACTATGAGTATAAAAATTTAGACTTCGTACTCTTTTCGGGAAATGCATTTATTGACAAACAGTACAAAATATAAATCCTTACGTCTTTTAAAGCATCTTTCCAAGAGAAAATTTATGCCTATATCTAACGTTTTAACAATCAGTTATTAATCCCGTTTAGAGTTGTTATCCTGTATATTGTAAGCATATATTTTTTTATTTATTTATTTGCGAATGCACACTACAAAAATTGTACTTATAGTGATCAGTGATCTGCAACAAAAAAAAAATTGTAAATGCTGAAGGAGCATTGAAATAAATACATCAAAAGTAATTTGACAACAGGATTGTAAAGACATCAAATAAAAAAATACACCATTTGTGATATTAAAAAGTGAAGAGATTTAATATAAAAACTTAAAAGAGATATAAAAACATCAAGATCATCAGATTATTTTTAAAAAGTTTATAAAATTAGTATAAAGAAAAATTATTTATATAATTAAATAAAAACATTTTGAAACTGTCTTTTGACGCTTTAAATTCTGACTAGCATATCAAAAGGAATATATTCTTCAACTGATTTTGTTTAAAGAATTATTTTTTTAATAGATGTTTCACAGGACATTTCTATATCTACACAAATCGCTGTTGTAAATCATCACAATTGTAACTGTGTTCGGCAATTTTAATAATATTACAAAATAAATTATAGATAAGTTAAATGATTTATATAAAAATAAAAACTAAATATTTATATAAAAATAAAATAGAATTAAAAAGCGTATTTTATTTACAAAACCCCTTCTCAATGGACAAAATATTACAAAATCATTCTATTTTTAGTAAATACTATAAATTATAATGCAGTTTCCATTTGTTTACGTCGTCTCAGGTTCAATGCCTTCACCTGCGACATCAGTTTTCTTGAAAAGATTCCAATTCGTCGATCTGAAACCGTCGGAATATAAGAAGGGCCTAATTGCTGTTGATCATATTAGTGAATGTTTATTGTGCATTACAGATTTTATACTATAATTGTAGCAGATGAAGTGAAATTTTGTCCTTTTTGTATGATTTTTATAATCCTTTTGAATGAAAACAGTGTTGAAAGATATAAATCCATTTAGCTATTTGTTAATTCCAATGGGGGAAAGTTAAGGCACCTTAGATATGAGGACGAAAAGTTACCATGTAAGTGAGTAAGTTCTTGTTTTCTCGGAGGTTTTCAGAAATAGTTAATTTTTCTGCCTGACTACGCTATCGTGGCTGCTCTTTCTTCAAATCATACCAGTCTCTTAGAACAGCGATGGTAGCTCAGTTCTGATTATTACTTGGCAGTCCATCATAACTAGTGGAAATAATGCATTTTGATTTATTTTGCTTTTGGTGGTTTTAAATTCGAATTTGATAATGAAAGAATTTGTATTAAATGAAGTAATAATTTTAAATCTCAAATTTTTAGCAACTGACGATTTTATAAATTTTAAATCGGAATCAAAAATTGAAAATATCAGAAGTAAATGAATGATTGGCTAATATTAGGATAGAACACATAAAAATGTGCACATAAGCATGATTATATAACAGACAACAATTTTTTAATTATTATATTTCCATTTCTCAGCATCAAATAAAAATAAATGACAACATCAAATGATAAATGAGTAATTTTAACCTTGCTATATTTGTTTCTGCTTTTTAAAAAACAGATGTTTAATAAAATACCCGTTAAGTATTTGTCTTATAATGAACTCTTCATGACATAAATTGATGGGCATGGAAATTGGCATACATAATACCTACATTTTTATACTGATTATTGAGAATCGTACTTATTACTGCTTATGTTTATCAGTGTTACCATTTTTTGGATAGGTGAAAAATCATTTTACTGCCGATGAAAACATTTAGTCAATATGAATCAGTTATTAAAATATATTCGATGTGATGCCATATTTTTTCAAAGAATAGCTTCAAGACAATGAACTTCAACCTATATCATTTAATGTGCTATATGTTTTTTTATAGCCTTATGTCATAAGAATGCCTTTTTACATATTTTTTGTTTTCTTAGTTCTGCAAGTATTAAATTTGACACATACAGAATAATTATTACATTGAACAGTTGGTATAATGTAATTATCCCATATGTGCACTGAAGTTATTTATAAAACTGTTTACATATCAGGTAACAATTTTTAATAAACAATATAATAACTAAAATACACTCTCTTAGTAATGACATTCTATCAAATTCCTATTACAAGACAGTGAACTGCAAGATATATATTATTATTTCCTTTATCTTTTATCATTCCACGTAAAACAACTTGTTGCATAATAATGCACAATATTATGCGATATTATGTCATATTATTCAATACTGAACAGCATTACACAATATTGCGAATACAGTTTAACATCATATAATATTGTGCAATACATGTGTACTACTAGAGATAGGCAATTCCATGTTAAAATGCATTGAGTTCTCCGTCATTCGTTTCAAAGTTCTATCAAAATAAAATCATTCATAGCTTTTAATGAATTGCATCCATATACAAAATAGAACAAATCTTCAGCATAAACTGAAAAATATCAAAAACCCAAATCTATAATGTTAATTAGCCTAAAAATATATTTGAAACTTATCCGAAAAAGAACTGAAGCATAGAAAATCTCGTGACTTTTTTTTTAAAGCGTTAAGTACATCAAACATTCTCATGCTATGTATGTCGAAACGAAACGAACATCTTGTTTTCAAAACTTGTTCTTTATTTGTTATTCTAATTCAGTAATCGTCTTAGGTAACCTGGTCTTTATGCTTACTCTATCAACTATTATGGAACTTATGTTCGACGAAGCGTAATGTTTTTGTTGTAAGAGAAGCTAAAACCAGCTTAAGGCAATATCAGTTCGGCCAAGCTTAACATTGTTTTTTTTTACTACATAATGTTTTTCTTTGTTATTTTTGAAAGCTTGAAGCTATGAAGATTAAGAGTAGCTGGAATTAAATGAAGCAGATGAGCTCTGAGCTCTGTTTGAAGACATGTAAGCTTATTTTAAATTGTTTCATGTTGAAGAAAATCGCTTCCGTAGAAGGATTTCTGGCAGACTTAAATCAAAAGGTTAAATTGAAATATCATTTGAGCAGATATTAAAGATAATCTTTCTATTGCAAATATGAGAAATGATTATTGGGAAATTAAAAATAATTCCAGTTATTTAATTTTTATTAAGTTTTAGAATTCTTGTAAAACGTTATTTGTAGGAAAAATGGTCAATTTTTTTTTATTATAGTGAAATATTAATTTATTCTTAGAAAATTACTTGAACACCTGACAAATGAATATATATATATATATATTGCTTATATATATGTATATGAACATGCTTATATATATATATATATATATATATATATATA